>JAJEJO010002061.1:59375-89600 GCA_020662805.1 Glaucomys volans
ATTGCCCTGTGTACATGCATGAATGCACAGATGGTGTGACTCTACTTTGTGTACAACCAGTGAAACAATAGCTGTACTCCATTTGTGTTCAATGAATCAATAAGTAAATAAAAGAATAAATAAAAAAATAAAAAAATAAAAATAAATTCATAAAGGCTATTACAGGTTCAAAAACAAACCAACAAGCAAAAATGCAAGCAAGATCTGGATAGCGACACCTCCTTCTGCTTAGATTCTGAAAAAAGACAGTAATGGCAGGGAGCAGAACGTGCAAATCCCAGAGATGCCTACCAAAGTCATCAAGAGCATTCAATGAACACTGCAGTAGGAGCAGTGTTCATTGCCCCAGGAGAAATTACAGTCTAATGAAAATTCTTACTTTACTAGGAAAAACCTTCAGAGTTAAACAGAGTTAGTAAACCACTACTTGGTAATGTGACCAAAACTTTGACCTAGTGATTAGACAAATTCTTTTTACTTAACATCACAGAATTTCCCAGATAAAGAAGCCTTATTCCTTAAAGAAGTTATTAATAGATATATGGAAAAATGGTATGCATTTTCCCTTGAGAAGTTTCCTATCTCGGAAAGCCCCCAAAACATTTGATGTCCCTCTGTTCTCCATCCCACAAATACATTCACTTCTTTGGGTTTTTATAATATAAATGCTCTATCTTATCCATGTTTTTAATTTATGTGTGCAAAGTACCTTTTATCTCCTCATCTGTGGGTCTTTTTGGCTCAAGAATATATCTCAATATGATTAATTTAATTACAACAAAGGTTTCTGAAGATTCAAAAATGTTGAATTTGGTAGTACCAATATTTCTAGAGTCAGATACTTGTTCTTCCTAAATCAAGCTTGGAAACTTCCTTACTAATATAAAACACAAAATATTGTTTATATAATAGGATACCTGAGTGTTAGGACCACATTGGTTAAGAAGAGTTCCTCAAAAAAATGACAAAATATATCATTTATAGAATCCAAGATACCAAACCAACCAAGACATCAAAATGACCTAGAATTGTAAGGTAAATATTATTAACCACTCAGTCGTTCATTTAATCAATCAAATGTGTATTTGTCACTTGGGTTTCATAATTTTATAGAATGAGTAGCTTAAACAACAGATATTCACATTCTTACTGTTCCCATGGTTGAAGTTCAAGATCAGAGTGCTAGCACGATAGAATTCTGGTGAGAGCTCTCTCCTGACTTACAGACTGCCAGTGTTTCTGTCTTTACATAGCAGAGAGAAAGAGAGGGAGAGTGAGCTACATTATCTCCTCATGTTTAGTTATTAATCCCTTCCTGAGGACTCTGCCCTTTTGACCTCAACTAACTTCATTATCTCTTAAAGGATTTCCTAAAGGTATTGTCTCCACATATCATCACACTGGGGATTAAGTCTTCAAAACTTGAATTTGGGGGAAGCCCTATTGAGTTCATAGTAATCATGTATTAATCATCTATGTGCATTATGTATTTGCCAGGAGTTGGGTGGGTATTGGCAAGTCAGAGAAGCATGTTCTCTGCCCTCATGGAGATTTTGGTCTAGTGGATGGAATTCAGAAAATAAACTGATTTAGTTGAAAAGTGGTATTTTAGGGAAAATGTACAGATTATTAAAATGTATAAGAGAGGCATCTTATCCACACATTGAGAGTCAGGGAAAACTTCCTTGAAAAAGTTGCATGAAACTAAAACAACAACAACACAGAGAATGTGCATGGATAAGCCAGGTGAAGGAGCAGGTGTAAGAGAAAGAACTACACACAGGCAGAAAGAATGACCCATATAGAACTCTTGAGATAAGATAGAGTAAGGTGCAATAAAGATGTGCAACACAGGGCATCTGAAGCATAATTTTTATATGATACATCTTCATAGGACAGACCAGTGAGAGTACTTGGAGAGGTTAGTGATGATCAGATTGTGTTAAGAACTGATTTGCACATGAATACCAAATTCATAGCAATTTCAATTTCCTGGAAATCCATTATATAGAGTACCAAGGCAAATGTATTTGCTATTAAGCTGAAAGGGAATTTTTAACATATAATTTCTTTAAATATATTAAGCATTTTAGTTGGAAAATCTGCACTGCTATTATAAGATCACTATTTCCTCTTTGACTAATAATCATACTTATGATTTGGCATTGTGTGAAAGCAGAACAGTTACCTAAGTGTGTAATGGTATAGGCAACAACAAAAGCTCCATTATAATTTCCAGTGTCTCAGGTTCCATAAGTAGTCTCTGCTATTACTTTATTGGGTCATTCTCAAAGTATTTGTTGAAAATCTACTATGAGCCTGTCCTTTAGAAATTGAAATACAGCTTTGAATAAAATAACTCTCTTTGCCCATATCCCTTATGTTATAGCAGCAGGGAGGAGGCAGATCAATAGCAAATATGATAAGTAAGTAAATTCCATAGTGTGTTAGGAAGTAATGAGTACTTTGGAGAAGAGAAATAGAAAAGGAAAATAAATATTAGGAGTACCTGCTCCAGGAGTACCTGATGATTACCATTTTGAAAGAGGCATTAAGGGTAGTCTTACTCAGAGAACAGCATTTAAACAAAATTGCAGGAGGAAATTAGCTATGCAGATATCAAAAGGAAGAACCCACAAGCAGAAGGAAAATGTCCCAGGCATAGGAAGGGCCAGCATGAAGATCTAAGTAAGGGATCCTGCCTGATGTCTGCAGGATGCTTCAAGGAACCTGGCACAGCTAGAATGGAGAGCATGAGAAGCAAAGTCTAACGGAAGATGAGTCCAGAATGCAGGGAAAGCCAACCCTGGAGGACTTTGAATTTTACTAGGAATGAGGTTTTGAACAGAAAAGCAATATGATCTAAGTTTAAAATTAATCATTTAATATCACATGTATTCTGATTTTCTTGTTCCTCTTTCTCTTTTCCTCCAAAATATGCTTTATCAGCTACCAAAATGATTCCATTTGTGGCTCCCTATTTCTCACGGGATGAAGAGCAGAGTGCTTAATATGCTATGGAAATTCTTAGTTTGATATCTCCAATCTGTTTTCATAAGACATTCCTGCCTTGCATCTTATATTTCAGGATATGCCATCAGCATCTGACCACACTGTCATGAGCACTACTTTCTCCACACCAGCACACACACACACACACACACACACACACACACTCACAAACCCAAATAATCCCATTCAACATTAGAACTCAGTAGTGCAGGAATCTTTCCATTGCAATACCTTCTCTCTACAAACATGACACATTTATTGAGCATTTCCTTTGGGCTACGTACTATCCTAGGTGCACGGAATACATCAATAGAAAAATATGCCTGTTTTCAGGAAACTGTGATGCATCTTAGAGATAATCACGGAGAAAAATTTATATGAGTTTATATGTAATTTTCAAAATAAGAAGAGATGCAGCCTCAAAAATTTTAATAGTACACTTAGTAATCCTCTCTGCTCTCACAACTTTCTATTATACCATAAAAATATCTATAATTTAATGATCTGTTTAACTCATATAAATATATAAGACTATTTAACAACATAGGTATATGAGATTTTTCAGAAAGCTAAAAATGAACTGGTAAAGTTTGAATATGGGTAGTCCTCTCCAAATATCATACTGAACTTTGATTGCCATTGTTATAGTGTTGGGCCCCTAAGAGGTGATTAGGTCATTAAGAGAAATAAATGCAATTTTCCCAGAACTAGATTAGTTACTGCAAATGCAGGTTTTATAAATTGAGACTGCCCCCCTCAGTGCTTACCCTCTTCTGTTCTCATCTACTGTCCTCTACTTTCTGCCATGGGTTGAAGCAACACAAAGCCCTCCTTAGTGTCATGCTCTTGGACTTCTCATCCTTCAAAACTATGAAGAAAAATAAACCTCTTTCATTTATAATTCATCCACTTTCAGGGATCCTGTTACTAAAACACAACCCACCCTAAAGGGGAGTTTTCTATAAATGTGTTTAAGTAGTTGGTAACCAATATGAGAGACAGTGCTATGAAACAACTAACAAAGAAATTGTTACATCAAGAACTAGAAATACCAAGATTTATTTGTATGTGATGATAGACAAAATATGTTTAAAATGCTGTAAGAGGAATAGAAGGGAAACCACAATGAATAAATATGAATACTCAGGGAAAAGGGTCACCTAATTTGAATAAGTTACAAATAGGAAATCTTCATTATTAAAGTAAATGTAACAAATTAAAGCACATACTCAATTAATGGATTGAACAGAAATGAGTCACAATCAAGAATAATTATGAGGAAATTGCCTAAAAGTGATAAAGGAAATAAAAAGATCTACCATATACAAAGAAGGTTATAAAACTGTGAAGACAGAATGAGATGTTGTAACAATAGCTAAAGAGTTTCAGTGACAGAGTAGTAAAGGAAAACTAATACTAGGAAAGACAATGGTGGTCTGCTTCTGTGGGTAGAATGTCCTCATATTCTAGCAATAATGGATTAACATAATTTAAACTATTAAAACCCATGACAGAAAACTAACATAGCAGTCCACAATACTTAAAAAAATTATCCTGAAGGCAGAGTACTGATGAGATAGTAAATGAGGTTCAGGGAGAAGTTCTATGATTCTGAGATGATTGAACCCTGAATTTAGTGATTCTTGTACCTCTGAGTGTTTGGCACAGAATGAGAAGAGCTTTTGCCAGTCTCTCAGAACTTGGAAACAACAGTTGGAATATAGGTACAGTGACAGGGCATTGTTATCTTCCCTTGTGAAGGTCTACATGCTGGGAAAGGATAAAGTAAATATATGAACTAGCACTTCTTCGGCTTTAGGCAAATAAATTCCTTTCTTTCCCAAGAATTCTTACTGTATGGTTTTGATTAGGGTATTCTAGATTGCTAGTGCCATCAAGTGCCTGGATAAGGAAACAAACTTGTATCTGGAAAGTTTCATCCTAAGCCCAAACTATTGTTACAAATGTTTTTTCCAAATACAACATTAACATACTATTAAAGACTGAAGGAAATAAGACAATGTAAACAGAAACCAGTAAAAATTGTCATATAATCAAGAGACCCCCAAAGTTGCATTAAAATGGCCAGAGATATTAAAATACAAAATTACCATGTATAAATAGATGATAAAAATTTTTAAATTTTGTGAACATCTGGAAGTAATGAAAAGTAATATAGTATATTTGAATAAAAAATTAAATAATCAAAACAAAAATCACAAAGCTAAGAGCTCAATATGTGATTTTATTTATCTGACACAGTGAAAGAGAGAATTAGTGATCTTGAAGGTAAATCAAAAAGCATCATCTGGAATGATGACGGAAAATGAAAGCACACAAATCAGGGTGAAAAGACATGAACATCTAATTGGTGTCACACAGAAAAGGAGCAAAAGTATAGAGAAAAAGTATTATTGGAAGAGATAAGTGGCTTAAATTTTCCTAAAATAAGCCAAAGAATACAAGAAACCACAAATCAAATCCTGTAAGACTTAAGAAAGAAAACTTTAAAATGAAATTTAGCAAAGAAACATATGGTGATTTCTAAAAAACCAAAGACAACAAGGAAAAAACTTTAATACCACCAAATAAATTAGACATGCTACTTTTAGAGGGAAAAAAAACCCTAGCATTTAACTTCTGGGAAAAAATGAAAGAAAGAAGATAATGATATATTTTAAGCACAAAAATTCATATGCAGGGAATAAAATGAAAATAAAATCTTTCAGGTAAACAAGATTGAAAATATTATTCACAAACATACACATGGTAAAGGAAATACAAAATAAATTTCCCTTGGGCTAAAGAAAGATGATTTCAGATAAGAGAGAGAAAAGTAAAGAATAAATTTTTAAAAAACTTACAGTGAAGTTTATATATTTTTCAACAATATTTTTTTGAAAAGTACCTTACTTCCCCTGATTGGATTGCATGGATGTTTTGGCAAAAAGGACTAACAAAAAACAACTGGTAAAAGAAATTAACAGTATCACATTCAGTTTGATGAAGAAATAAAATACTTCTGAATATCTTCAATGAGTTATAAGTAAGACTTTCACAGTAATAATTGTGAAAAAGATCCTACAATAAAGACCTTAAGTATTTGTGAACAAATTAAAGGAAATGTGTAAGACCTATACATTGAAATCCCAAAAATTTCCTAGAGAAATTAGATAGTCTAAAGTGAAATACAAGAAATGTTCACTTCACAAAATAGACTCAAACTTGATTTTCATTCATCCAGTTACCATTGTTATGCCATTTGTATACCATTAATAGGTATAACATTTCATAATAAAAGAAATAAATGAGACAAATGAATAAACATCCAAATTCAAAGTTAAGATTTCAAAAGAATTTATAAATGTGATGCTACTTACATAAATACTGTATTTTTGGACACCCCATAAATACATAAAGACATGGATAAAATCATAAATCATACAGACCTCTTTCTATTTACTAGTGTGATATAACACATCACCCTAAAATTTGATACCTTATAACAAAGATTTATTTTTTGTCTTTATTTGTGAGTGTGTTTGGCTGATTTGAATGGTTTATGCCTGGATTTTTCATAAGGCTACTGAGGGATGGCAGTTTGGTTGGAGTCACTAGCAAGTTTGGTACCTAAATGCTCCCTGATTCCTCTTTATGCCCCATATTTCAGGGCCTTTCCATGGAATTTAGGCTTTGCACAATATGATAATCTCAATGTTGTCAAGGCCTTTTATAAGGTGACTGTTTTTCAAAAGTCAAGAAACAGTAACTGCCAACCATTTGAAGGTTTTGCCCTGGAATGACATAATATCACATCTGCCAATGGTGGCATTCATGGAATTAGCTTGATTCAGTGAGAAAGAACAACAAACCCTACTCATTATCACAGATTTTACAGGACCATGTGGGATGCAGGATCTTATCTGACCCTGTTTTGGGAAATGCAATTTGCTTAGACACCTATTTCAGACTAATGGTAACCACAGTGGAGGCAGAGGAGGGGCAAAATGAAATAGTGACGTTAAAAAGAACTTCAACTCCACCTACCTTGTTTTATTTCTTTAGAAATGAACTATCTGAAGCAAGTGTAAGAGGTCAGCTTATGGACTTATGTGGACATTTATTATAGTACTCTTCTATTAAGCATTTTCTACTTTCTTAAAAAACATTCAGTGTTTCAGAAAGAAAGCACTACAACTTCCAAAGGGATAGGGAAGTCCTTTTTGTCTTACATTTGTCTATGTGTAAGGAGTCATAATATGCCAGAAATTTTAGTTTAGGAATGGTTTTTAAATATTTCAGCTTCATAAATTATCTTCCTGAAGCAAGCAAATGATGATCCCATTTCAAAATAATTAAAAATAGAGAAGCAAATTCTCTGTAATGCAGTTTTACTTCCCTGAATATGGTTCAATAATTCTTGACTTGAAATTATTTTAATAAAATTGTATTAAATGTACTAGGAAATCTCTACAAGGTTCATTGAATGAAAAAAATACATGCTTTGTATTCCTTCAATTGCAAAAATAGAACTGCAACTTAAATGTGAATTCCAATGTGGAACATTAGTAATTAGCTAATTTTACTGTTTTGTAATTCTTTCATTCATGAATCACTGTGAGAGCTGAAGAACATTACAACCCTGTAGGAAATGAAAAGAACGATGTCAGCTAAGGTTAGTCATAGAGAATGGCTTGCATTTTAATCTTGCATTGGTTTCATAGAAATTTAAATTCATTCAATCAAAAATACTTCTAAATGTCAGTACTACTAGGAGAAAGATTTAGTCATTTAGCAAGTTTTCTGATCTTCACTGCTATGTTTTATTTGCCACTTAATTGAAAACCAATTATATGGGCACTGAGTAAATTTGTCAGGCATCTGGAGTCCTGAGGTCACTGGTTTAAGAAGAGTCCATGTAAGTCACTGTTTTCCTTCTCCTGCTACACCCTTACCATATATGCCAAAGTTACTGATCAGATGCATGTGCAATGTCTTGTTTTAATTTCAAGAATCCTGTTTATACACCCATGCAGTGTACCAACATATAGTCAAAACTGTTGGTAACAAAGACAAGGAAAATTATCATCCATTTGTTTTTTGGTACTATAGCTTTCCCAATCATTATTTCATTAAAGTCAATATATGGATAATAATTTGGGAAAGAATCAATGAAATGTGTATCAATTCCAGTAAATATTAAATTTAATTTTTGAAAATAAAATTAAAAATGTGAAAACTAAAGCTTCTTTGAAACTAAAATCATCCACAATCTCTACAGTTTTTATCTGTAAATTCAGTGGAGCAGGAAATAACAAATTTACTTCCATTTTGACAGTTATGCTGCTCGATATGGAAAATGTAATGTTGGTCTCCCTTTCTTCTGTCTCTGGTTAAAACTTGGTTTTGTTACACAGGGCTAGAATATTGGAGAAGCTGTCATTTTACATTCAAGTCATTTAGACTTGCAGGTTTCTTTGGAGATTCCTGTTCTTCCATCTGAGCTTAGACAGAGTGCAGCTGCAGTGTTTCTCATTTCCATAAATTTCATTTAGAATTTGGGAGATCTTTCACATATTTCTCTTTCACCTTAGATGGCTGGGACCTATTAGGTTCTTCTGCCCTTTGCCCTGGAGCATGGACATCCCTGAGACTATCTATTGTTTTTATCTACCTAAACACTCATAAATCAGCCTTAGACCCCCAAACCAAATAATGCATATGAATTATTAACAAAAATATATGCAAATCAGAAAAGCAGTCTTGGAAAAGATACTTCAAATGAGGATATTCAAATAAAGTATGGCAAAGGTTTTCTCCCACTCTGAAGGCTCTCTCTTCACATTGCTGATTGTTTCCTTTGCCAAGAAAAAGCTTTTTAGTTTGATTTTATCCCAATCATTGATTCCTGCTTTTATTTCTTGCGCTTTGAGAGTCATGTTAAGGAAATCTGATCCTAGGTCAACATGATAGAGATTTGGACCTATTTTCTCTTCTATTAGGTGCAGGGCCTCTGGTCTAATTTCTAGGTCCTTGATCCACTCACTTTGAGTTTTGTACAGGGTGAGAGATTTGGGTTTAGTTTCATTTTGCTGCATATGGATTTCCAGTTTTCCCAGCACCATTTGTTGAAGAGGCTATCTTTTCTCCATTGTATGTTTTTGGCTGCTTTGTCAAGTATGAGATACCTGTATTTATGTGGGTTTGTCTCTGTGTCCTCTATTCTGTACCATTGATCTACCTGTCTATTTTGGTGCCAATACCATGCTGTTTTTGTTACTTTTGCTCTGTATTATAGTTGAAGGTCCGGTATTATGGATACCACCTGCTTCGCTCTTCTTGCTAAGGAATGCTTTAGCAATTCTGGGTCTCGTATTCCTCCAAATGAATTTCATAATTGCTTGCTCTATTTCTATGAGGTCTGTCATTGGGATAATCTACAAAGTACTCAAAAATCTTTACACCAAGAACACTAAAAACCCAATCAATAAATGGACCAAGGAAATGAACAGACACTTTACAGAAGAAGATCTACAAGCAATCAACAGATTTTTGAAAAAATGTTCAACATCTCTAGTTATGAGAGAAATGCAAATCAAAACCACCTTAAGATTTCATCTTACCCCAAATAGAATGTCTTTTATTAAGAATACAGGCAACAACAGGTGTTGGTGGGATTGCAAGTTGGCACAGCCACTCTGGAAAGCAATGTGGAGATTCCTTGGAAAACTTGGAATGGATCCACCATTTGACCCAGCTATCCCACTTGGGCCTTTACCCAAAAAACTTAAAATCAGATTAGTACAGTGATGCAGTCACATCAATGTTCATAGCTGCTCCATTCACAATAGCTAGATTGTGGAACCAACCTAGATGCCCTTCAATAGATGAGTTGATAAAGAAACTGTGGTATATATACACAATGGAACATTACTCAGCCATAAAGAAAAATAAAATTATGGCATTTGCAGGTAAATGGATGATGTTGGAGACTGTCATGCTAAGTGAGATTAGCCAATCTCCAAAATCCAAAGGCTTACTGATCTCTCTGATAAGTGAATGATGATGCATAATGTGGGGTGGAAGGGATGCAAGAATGGAGGAAGGATAGATTCCATAGAGGGAAGGGAGGGATCAGGTCAGGGTCGGGGGTAATAATAACAACAGAATGAGACAGACATCATTGCCCTGTGTACATGTATGAATACACAGATGGTGTGACTCTTCTTTGTGTTCAACCAGAGAAACAACAGCTGTACTCCATTTGTGTACAATGAATCAAAATAAAAAATGTTTTTAAAAAAAGCAAACAAAGTATGTGAAAATATGGTCAATATAATAAGTTATCAAAAAATCACAGTTAAACACTACTGTGTATTCAGTGTATACTCTTTTTATAAAATGACAAATCCACTACATGCATAAAGCAATTAGACATCTAAAGAGAAGAAAAACAATTTGGTTAATACCATTTGTAAACATTTAGACAATATGATTTGTGTAAAATTATATGGTACATCATGATCTTGTAATTTTTACTTATTTATCTATTCATGTATTTCCCCCCACCCACATGTCAGAGTAACCAGGTCTATATTATTCATAATTTTCCATCAAATGTATGAATGATAACTGATAGTGGTACATTTATGAAATGGAAGGTTATAGATCAGTAGTATTTACAACAGTGTTTCAGGCTGCTGGTATCAGTACTGAGAGGAAACTTGCTAGAACTGCTGATTCTTAGACCCACTCATACCTTCTGATTAGCAGGGTGGGGGGTACAAATAATAACAGAATGTGTGACAGATACCATTGCCCTGTGTACATGCATGAACGTACAGATGGTGTGACTCTACTTTGTGTACAATCAGTGAAACAATAGCTGTACTCCATTTGTGTTCAATGAATCAATAAGTAAATAAAAATAAAAAAAGAGATAATACTATAGCTTTCTATGTTTAACAAAACTTCAGGGCAGTTCTGATGCGTTTAGGTTGAGAAGCACTGATTTATATGCAAAAATAAAGTAAAACAAAGCAAATATATCAAAAGAATTCTGTCCAATGCTATGCCAAAAATAAATCTGTGGTTAGACATTGATGGAGAGTATATGGGAATTCCTGTTGTAGTTTTCTATTAGGATGCTGATTACCAGATGTCTAGACAAAATTCATAAACATGTACATATAATTCTATAATTTATACTTATATACATCATTATAATAAAATTGTGTAAAATGTGGTATATTCAAATCCTCAGTTCTTTTAACAATAATATGTAGCTGTTCTTGTTCTTAAATTAGGTGCTATCTTTCTACATGCAGAATAAAATTTACTTAATTGTTTTTATGGAAAAAAATAGTTACTTTAAGAAAATATATCTGTCTCATCCACAGCCCAATTTTTCTGGAGCATAAGGGTAGGTGGCAAACAGGCTAAAGAAAGTGCCCAGAGGGGCATGGGAGACATATGGTTTGTTGGGGAAAGCATAGAAGAAATTAGAGAATGCTCTACAAAGATTTTAGTAGTGAAAGGCTGAACAAATAACATCTCCATCCCTCACAGTGCTTGCCAAGCACAGCCTCCTCTCCCTCAGAGCATTTTGTCCAGTGGCAGTGGCTGGGTGTGTAATGCTACCCTTTTCACAGTTCCCTCAGTTTTGCTCCCACCCAACTCAGAGAGGGTTGTATGTTCAGCTGCAGAAACAGTGACACCGCCAGCATTAGTTTGATTAGTTTGATTGTCTGACAGCATCTCAAGGAGCAATGGAGGAGCAAATGTCCTGGCTTATATGCAAGAAGGTAGCTGTCTACAGGTAACACTAACTTGCCTGGTTCCCAATGTGCATAAGAGAAAGTCAGTGTTCTTTAAGATCATATGTATCTGGACTTTCTGGGCCAGGATTGCTCTTGTTGTTCCCTTACCTTGGCTATGTTTGGGGGAAGAAAAAGAGAGCATCCAGGGACATGCCTTATTACTTGTCTCTTGATTTTGGATGATAAAATATCCAACCAACCAATTAGACTTTGTATACTTGTTTGCATTTCAGACTCTAATAACTTGAAAAATAATTAAATACAGTCCCTTTTCAGTCATTCACATCACTACTGCTCATTTGATGCTTTATTTTTTCACCACCAGCATCTGGTAGGCATTTCACATATGTCACTTCATTAAATTTTGCTATGAAATGGATAGTATTCTTACTTTGAAGATAAAAGTACCAAGGCCTAGAAAAACTCAAAAGTAGTAAATAGCAAAACTCAGGATAGGAAATTCTTTTTAATTTCAAGTCCATGATATTTTTAATATAACTTGTGGCCACATTGTAACGGAAGGGATTGATACTTTCCTGCTTATGCACAAAATAATTACTAAGTTGAATCAAACTGAGATGATAAGAGAAGCAAATGAAGCTGATGTTGCTATAAATACCATTATTCTCTGTGGACTAGCCAAGAGTATAGATTATCATTGCTGGGAGGAATTTTAAGAGTCATCTAATTTAAGATAAATTAAATTGAATTTCCTTTGAAATCACCTCTATGGATTGGCAACTTGTTTTCTAATGAGTGAATCTTTCTTTTTAATGATTTTCTTTATTAGCAAAATTCTTCTTATATTAAGGCCAAAAATATTAAAATTTTATAAATACAAACATCTTGTGCCTTATACTCAGTAGGTTCATTTCTCCCTTTTGTAGTCATATGGGATCATTCAGATCACAGAACACCAACTATTTAAAGAAACCTATTGTTGTTCCTTAAATGTACTCTCATTGTTTCTTCTAAGTATTTTTAATATTACTGATATTTGAGTCACTTCATCGTCCTAATCAGGTCTTTATGAGTGCTCAGAGGCAATATTTTAACAATTATGATTATAAAATTTGGAAATAAAATCATAGTTGTGCAAAGTAGCTGTTATCAGAATTACAGGAGATAATGCAAAATAACCCATGCTAGAGTCTTAAAGAGATTACCTGGCAGCTAATGTGTATACATTTTCAAGCTGTGTGAACTAGAGTATCTTCTGCTTAGGCCATAACTTACTTCCTCTGCACATGGGCTGTATGGATCAAGTAAAATAACAATATGAAAATAACAAAGCTTGCCAGGCATGTTAGTGAATACCTGTAATCCCAGCAATTCCAGAAACTAAGGCAGGAGGTTTGCAAGTTCAAAGCCAGGCTCTATAACTTTGAAAAACCTTCAGCAACTCAATAAGAACCTGTCTTAAAATAAAATTAAATAAAAGGAACTGGGGATGTAGCTTAGTGGTAAGGTGTGCTGGGTTCCAACCCCAGAATCAAAACAAACAAACAAACAAACAAAATAAGAAGGCTTAACACATATTAGCTCCATTTCCTCTTTCCACAGCTTCCAAAATGACCCTAAAATGCAGGGTTAGCTTCTTATTCCAATGTCACACATCAACATCAATATCATCATCAACACCATCATTACCAACATCAAAAGCAATTGATGAACCAGGCATGGGGTGCACACCTATAATCCCAGTTACTCTGGAGGCTAAAGCAGAAGGATCACAAGTTTAAGGCTAGCCTGGGCAATATAGCCAGACCCTATCTCAAAATAAAATAAGCAAAAGGGCTGGGAATTTAGCTCAGTGGGAGAGTACTTGCCTAGCATTTGTGAGGCCTTGGATTCAACACTCCTGTGTTGCAAAAAGCAAAACAAAACAAAAAATCGATATATGCTCACTATGTACAAGTGTGCAAGACACTTTCTCAGCCCTTCACATGTTTTATCTCATTTAATTTATTTTTTAAATTCCTCTCATGTGAATTGTGTTTATTAATCCCATTTTACACATGAGAAAACTAAAGCACAGAAAAGTTACTAACTTGGCATGTCCTCATTTACACAGCTAATAAATGATGAGGTACCATTCTAGAGTATACATCTAAGAACTTTGTTGGTATAAAAGAAAGCTCTGTATTATTTCCTTCATTATCTACACTTTTGAATAAACATGCTTGATATTAATCTGTTTTATTGATGATTTACTATAAGCCAAGCATAAATATTTTCCAATGAATATGAATAGAGACAATCTATTGCTCTATGGAGCTCACATCCTACAGGTGAAAGTGATATTAACATAGCTGAACCATCAGGAGGAGGTAAATGTAATATGCTGTGATGTTTTACAAAAGGTGGAAAACTCATGGAAGGAGTTAATGGTGAAGTGTCAGGAAGCAAAATCTTTCTAGAACATGAAACAGCAAATGTGAATACCCAAAATCTAGGAGATGAAATTTCTTATTTTAGACAACGTGTAATTAGTTTGGAGTAATAAGAACATGAAGTGAAAAATGGGCCCTCAACTGCAGGCGTCTGAAAGGGTATTAGAGGGCAAATCTGGACATGCTTATGAGTTTGGGTCTTAATCCTAAAAGTGACATAGATCTTCTGAAGGTTATTTATCATGGGAACAATGTTTGAGGTTCCATAAAATCTTTCAGGTAGTGTTGTAGAATTTATAATGAGGGATAATGGGAAGAACTGGGAAAACTGATGTCAAATGTAAGAATTACAAATATGTGGAAATTGTACACATTTTTTTAAAAGATCACTAAAGACAAAAACTTTGACAAGAACAGATATGAGACATTAACACTAGTCAAACCATAAGGTAAATCAAGATAAATCTGTGTGTGTGTGTGTGTGTGTGTGTGTGTATGCGCATGTGTAAATTAAAACAACCAGCAATGAGTCCCATCTTGTTAAACTGCATCATGACAATGGCCATCATCTTATTTTCCTCTTTAAATATGATGTCCTGTATATATTAGCCACTTTCTCCTCCTTTTTGCTGCTTCTGCTTTTCATCTCTCAAAGATGAAGCCATACTCTCCCACCCAGAGTTTCAACATTTGCCTGATTTTCAGAATAGAGCAAACTAGAGAAAGGAACTGAAGCAACTCACACACGGCGAGGCTAGAATTAAGCCCCTTTGCCACATAACTAGGCTGCAAGCAGTGTGAAGCCCCAAGGTCACAGACAAGTTGTTTTAACAGGACCCATCACCAACAGGGCAGCCAGGGACACCAGGCCCCAGACCATCACTGGGATTCATTCAGGGTTTTCAATCTGCTTCCCCCGATCCTGGAGCAAAGGGTTTGCTGAACAATGATATCAGGGCCACACTTTTTGCTCTTATGCTTCTATTCAGATAATGAGGTTTCTGTGCCTCATGGGTGCTTACGCCATCCATAATTATCCTTTGAATTTGTTGTGGGATCCTTTTCCCACATACTTCTTCTTGCAACTTGCTGAGTACTGTATATTTCTTCCATGACAATGGCACTTTTGCCAGGTCCACACTCCAGGAAATTCCATGACCTTAAATTTGCATTCCCAGTCAGGGAGATAGTTACTTATTTTTCATATTTCCCCCAAACTACCCTGGAGTTTAGAATGTCTTCCAATTGCCTTTCCATAGATCATCATTCCCCAGCTGGAGGAGCTTGATTTTTTGGATCCCTGATGTTGGTAACATATATGAGAAACAATTTGGGGCTAGACTACTCCAGGGACATAATAGTGTCCTCTGTGAGCCACACCTACCCTACTTAGCCAACCTGAGCAGTGTCCAGCACAGGTTCCAATCCCATTCTGTTTCCACTTTTTGTGTCACCAAGCAGTCATGTCCTATAATTTCACTCTGAGATGCGATAGACAATATCTATAAATTTTCCTTTCCCTGCATAGAATTTCAGATACACAAAATATCTCTTAATTGTAGAAGATAAAAAAGAGCCAAAAATGGCATCCACATGCCTTGATTCTTCAGGCTTACTTTAAAGGAGACTAATTTTATAAACAGCTACAGTAGAGTATTTGCAAAAAACTCATTTAAAATTTATTTAAATTTGAATTCCCCACACAATCTGAAAAATAATTCAGTTTCTCATCTCTTCTACTGAATACTCTATTGATTAATCAAAAATTACATTCGAGTGTTGGCAAAGATGTGGAGAGATTGGAACCTTTATCCACTGCTGGTTAGAATGTAAAATGATACAGCTGAGTTGAAAAATAGTTTGGTAATCTCAAAAATTTAAACCTACCTTCCAACCCCTCAATTATATTCCTTGAAATCCTATGTTTACACTAAAACTTGTATGCAAATGTTCACAGCAGCATTATTCATAATAAACAGAATGTGGAAATAATTCTAATGTCTATCAACTGGTGAATGGATAAATAGTAAGTGTGGCACATCTGCACAATAAAATATTTTTAAATCTTAAAAAGGAAAAACTACTGATACATTCCATGACATGGACAAATCTTGAAAATTTCATGAGTACAAAAGACCACATTGTATGATTATGTATGTATGAAATACTCTGAATAGGTACATGCACACAGACAGAACATAGATCAATGATTGCCCAGGCAGTGTAGTGAGGGGAAGATGGCTGATGATTAGTGGATATCAGGTCTCTTTTTGGCTTGATAAAAATATTCTATAACTAGATAGTGATAAGGATTGACAACCTTGTAAATATAATAAAATTATGAAACTCACACAATATAAAGGTGAATTGTATAATATGAGAATCATTCCTCAAAGGAAAAAATGGAGATCCAGGGTGAAATATAATAAATGAAATATTTGGAAATGTCATAAAGAAATTCATTGGATTAGAAAATTAGATACCAATTGAGCCTCAAAGCTTCAAATCAGACTGTATTAGATGTCTCTAATATTCTTGATCTCTTTAGTCCTCTTATTTCCTAAAGCCTGAAAACAATTGCAACATCCTAGTCATTTTTAAGAAACTCTTGGACTGGGGATATAGCTCAGTTGGTAGAGTGCTTGCCTCGTAAGCACAAGGCCCTGGGTTCAATCCTCAGCACTGCAAAAAACAACAACAACAACAACAAAAAATAGAAATTTTGGACTTCCATGTATGATCATTTATTATTTGAAAAAAACTGTGATTCCATTCATTCCTATTATAATATATCTTGCTGAATTTCTATTATTTTTTCAACATATTGGTAAAAGTATCTAAATTTAATTCTCATCAAAAAAATATAAAAATGTGACCAATTCTCTTCAAATCATAGATAAGCAGATACATTGAATATGTAAGTGCTCACTGGCGTAAACTTAGAGACACAACAAATCATGTCCATATGAAGTTTTCATGAAATAATAATGAATTATGATTTAGGGTGTAGGGAATCTTTCTATCTATTGCAATGTTAATATTTACTAAGCATTTCTTATAAAGTGACCTTATCCTAACTGTTCATTGAAGATGATGATTAGGCCAAACACCCTACAATGGGGCCAGGATGCATATTCTGGATTCTGACCATGTCTTTGACCTCCATCCTAGAACTCTCTTCCTCAGTCATTCTCTCCAGCCACACACTGATCTTCTGTTCAAATATTCACTACTTCAGAGACTTTACATTTAATATTCCCACACACACACCTGGAAAGTTCTTTGCCTAAAACTGTTTTGTGAATGTTCCTTTGTGCCATTAACATGCCTACTCAGATGCCTTTCTGAACCATCCTAACTAAATCTCAACTCCTCCCCATCCAAACCCCACCTCATCCCTTTGCTGTACCCCATCCTGCTATATTTTTTCATTGAATTTGCCATTACCTGAAGTCATTTTAACTTACCTGTTTCCATATTATCTTTCTTTCTTACTAGAACATGTGAGTTCCACCAGGAGAAGGGGAAGGGGCTTGCCTCCTCACCACTCTATCCAGCACTCCAGCACTGAGAATGAGGCCTGCCATCTCTTAGTTCTCAGTGCACATGTATTGAGTAAATTAATTCAAAGAACTCACTTTTATTTCATGAAAAAGGCTAAAGTGGGAGATTTGGGTTTTAATTTTCTCTCAAAGTGTATTTATTATATGTTACCAATTTTGTCAGTTAATTTCACTCTGAAGGGACAAGAAGAAGTAACATACCTAGGATAAGATCCAAAAGATTTGTGACATTTGCACCTCAAAACGATTAGCTCCAGCATTGGACACTGAGAGTCATTGTGTAGTCCCTATCTGAGCAGATGTTTATCTGTACATCAGAAGTAGCCATTTCTGTCCATTTCTCTGTAGCCAAGAAAAGACTGTGATCCAAATCCCATTGTATGCTATTAATCAGACATATGTATTTTGACTCTCCCATAACTTAATGTGACAGTGACAATGAAGCTATTAAACACAAAAAATAGTGTTTGACCATTTCAAATAAGGATAGTTCAAAATAGACTTTATTAAAGCATTCTATTCTTCTCATGGCTTTTCATAATGCATAAATATCAAAATATTCTAAATCTAATTAGAATTACCGTTTTCGGTATTGTTCAGTTGCCATAGCTCAGCTAATTTTACTGTTCATATGAGAGCAGCAGTCTGTACAATCATTCTGTCAATTATTTTTACAATTAGTGACAAATTGAATTTTCTTTGGGGTGGAATTAACTTGTTCCTTAGTCTGTTCCACCTGTTTATGTTCTATGTAAATATGTTCACGCCAATTATGTGTTGAAAAGAAAATACTTTGCCCCTGCAAAATGTGCCCTGAATTATTCTGTCAAAAATTGAAATTTTGGCCAAAACCTTAGTATTGACCACAAATGGTGACTTGAATGGACTGAAGAACATGAGGAAACCTTTTCCCCAAATAGGCTTTTCAAGTCACTGGCATTGATAATTTAAAAAATACTGTTTCCCAGCTGAACTTCAAAAAATGTAACATTTCGTAAAACAAGTAGCATGAAAAACAGTTTGGATAAATTAGAAGCCTAGAGATTATTTTTCTGAAATAAGAGATTTAAGTGAATGAACCTTTGGACACCTGTGGGAAAGGCTGTGAATTTAATGGAAACAAAACCACTGAATCAATTTCTTAGTATTGCTGTAACAAAATTCCACAAAGTGTGTGCTTTAACAAACAGAAATTTATTTTCTCATACTTCATTTTCTTACTTTTAGTATTTAGTTGGATGCTGGAAATTCTAAACCAAAGTAACTTCAGTGTTGGTTCCATCTGAGAGAAAGATGGGTCAGTTCTAGGCCTCTCTCTTTGGATTGTAGGTGACTGTCTTCTCCATCTCATCACATCTTCTTGATACATGATTCTATCTGTGAATTTCTCCTTTTTATAGACACCAGTCATATTGACTGAAGAGAATACCATATTTTACTACAACAGTATCTTAACTAATTACCTCTCAATAATCCTATCTCCAAATAAGTAACATTCTTTAGTCACATTTAAATGGAAACATGCATATCAAAATCAATGTCTTGATTTTTATAGTTACTCTGAAATGCATCATATCTTGAAGAACTGATAAAACTTTTATTTTAGTAGAAATGGCAGCAAGCAAAAAGACATTAGCAGCTTGAGGGATGTGTTGAGAAATGCATGCCTTTTGAGTGATTGTTTAGTATGTGACAATTCTGTGCCCTGATGCCAAACAAGTGTCCAACATATGTGCTAACTGCGTTGTTGGCAGGTACCATGTAGCCAGAAAGATGCAGTGTGAAAGTGTGCTTCGCATCTTAGACACATGCTGCAGAAATGAAAATTATTGAGTTTTAAAAGACATTTGTTGAGTGAAATGACTGCTGAGAAACCAGAGATGTTGAAAGAACAAGCATTTCATTAAGGCACACATCTCACAGACTGAGAAAACATGTATGCAGTGGGGGAGGATTTATGTAGTCACATGTTAAATCTGGACATTAGAATCATTTTGTCCCTTTTCGAGAAATAGAACCCCAAGTGTTCAATGTGGAAGATGCAGTGATTAATCATCTCTCACTGTGCATGGCCTCGTGGGATAGTTCTTCCCTTAGGCCAATTATTGTTTCTGTCTGGGTCAAGACAATATGTTTGCATTAGCAAATGAGCTTTGAAAATAGGTTCCTATAAACAGACTAAGAATTTCTATTTAAAACTCTTCAAGTTTTCTCATTGACTTTGCATGATTTCCATCTTTTCCACCCATCAATTTTCACTTCTCCCTTCTTCTCCTCACTATATCTGCAACAGCCACTTAGGTTCTATTTATTTCTTCAAATATCACATGTTCTTCCCATTTTCTAGCGTTCACACATCCTAGTCTCTTTGCCTAGAGCACTCTTCCGCTCCAATTTTTTTGGATAAATTTTATTTCATTCTTTAGAACTCAACCTCTTTTGGAATGCCTTCAGAAAGTTCTCCCTAAACTCCCAAAGCAGGTAAATTGTTTATGTCCACGATCCCATGGTTCCATTATGCTTTTAATATTTATTATTTGTTGATCCCGTTTGTTAGTCTACCTTGTGTTGCTATGACAAAATACCTAAGACTGGTGTAGTTAAATGTGGTGTCCCCCAAAAGCTCATGTGGAAGACAATGCAGAAAGATTTGGAGGAGAAATGATTGGGTCACAGCCTTAACATAATCAGTTAATTGATCTCTGATGGGATTAACTGAGCGGTAACTGGAGGCAGGTAGGGTGTGGCTGGGGGAAGTGATTCATTGGGAGCGTGACTAGGGGGTATGTATTTGTATCTGGCAGTGGAGTCTCTTTCTGCTTCTTGATCATCATGTAAGCTGTCCCTCTTTGTCACACTCTTTCCCAGTGATGCCCTGCCTCACCCTGAACCACGAGGAATGGAGCCTATTGTCTATGGATTGAGACCTCTAACACCATGAACCTTTTAAAGGTTCCACGTGGTCCCATCTCTTAATTCTCACAATAAAGAAACACCTCTAAAGTATTATGAAAAATATAAGTATTATTGTGATATGAACATCTTTCTTCAATGTGAGGGCAAAATCCCTATTATTTTGTTTCTTGCCCCACAGCACAGTTCAGTCTTTACTACAAACTGAAAAATGGTAAATTAAGTGAAGAAGTAACAATTGTTTGCAAACACTAATAATTTTATTGTAGTAGACAAAGGTGAACTTAAAAGTAGGTTAGTAAACCTAATAACAGTATAAGTAAGGAGTTATTGCAAAACACAAACTTTACAATATATCTCTCTTTACTCCCTATTCATAATGCATAATACCTATACTGAGATTTAAAACCTATTTCATGATCTTTTGAGGGCTGGGAACCACTCAGTGGTTGAGTGCATAGAGTCCTGCAAAAAAAAAAAAAAAAAAGAGTAAAGGAAAGGGCAGGAAAGAGTGAGAGAGAGAGGGGGGTGGGGGAAGGGAAGGCAATGAAAGGAAAGGAAAGGAAGAAGGCAGTCAGGAAAGCATTTTTTAATATGGCATATCAATGGAATAAATAATATATCAGCATGAAAAATCAATGTAAACTCAATATTTGTAGAGATTCTTAGATCAGATTTTTAAAAATAAAATTTTACTGGCCAGGCTCTGGGGAACTCGCATATAATCCCAGCAGCTCAAAAGGCTGAGGCAGAAGGATCAAAGTTCAAAGTCAGCCTTAGAAACTTAGGGAGATGCTGTCTCAAAATTAAAAAATAAAATAAAAAGGGCTGGTGGTGTGGCCTAGGGGTTAAGCACCCCTGGGTTCAATCCACAGTAACATAAGTAATTAATTAATTCAATTTCACTAATAATGTTTACAAAGCATATACCCTAAACATAAGAATACGAAAAGATTAAACAGAAAATTTTAGGGAGAAAAAGATACACAAAATATTAACAAAAAAACTATATTCATGTCAGATAAATTGATGTTTTCATAAAATCTCTATTAGGCTTATAATCAGTAGATTCAACTTACTAGAAAGCTATAACAATTTCAAATATGTGTACAAATAAAATATCACCATATAATGTAAAGCAAAATTTAAGAAAAACAACAGAGAATTAACAGTTTTACATTTAGAATTGGGGATTTCAATCTACCTCTTTCTTCTTTCAAATACTGATAAATGTGCAAAATTAGGAAAGTTTTAGAAAGTTAGAGTAATAAAATTGAGCTTAATGTAAATGGATAAACATATAACTTTGTACAGGTTAAAGAATGTATTTTCTTCTCAAACACAGTTGGAGTGATTTTAAAATTAATCATAAATTAGACCTCAAATTCTGGGATGCAAGGAAGGATTTATAGTCTACCATGTGACCAGCTCCAGTTTCAGGCATTACAAAGTCCAACCTGGCTTTCTTATCTGGAATTTCAGTGAAAAATTTTCTCCTCTGTGCTGTTTGCTCCTGTTATGGGGCGCAAATTAATAACAGACCGTCCACCACTGAGAATTCCAAATTTGAGAGTCTTTATTAAGCTGGCCGGCTGACTGTCTCACACAATGCCCCAAAAAATGGCTATTGGGAGAAAGGCCCCGACCACAGGGTTACAGGGGTTCTTACACTAAAAATCACATCAATAATAAGTGTCTGTTGCTATGATTCAAATTTACAAACTTATATCATGAAATCATCAGCAGAGGGGAAGTGGGTCAAAATGACCTTTACCTAGGTACAAAGTAAAGAATGGTTGCTAACATTCACACTGTCATTCTTGATATCACTGTTCACATGGTGCATTGTTTTAGGAGAAATAAGAATAACATAAGAATTATCATTTTGTATTGCTAAACACATCATGCTAAGTAACTAATGATGGGTACAGAGGCCGGGTGTCCTCATGGGGGAAGCTAAGCAACTGTTGATGGGTACAGAGGTGGGGTGTCCTCATGGGAGAAGCTCATTTCCTACATAACATGGAGTCTCAGAGCAAGATGGAGTCTGTTTAGTCATTGCCCATATAGCCTGGCCGGTAACATTTCCATGGAGCCAAATCTATCAGCCCGTCACACTCCTATGATGTACCACATTTTTCATGAAATTTTTTTTCAAAGATTGAACTGATTGATGTTTTTGAAACTGAAAGAGCATCATTAAATTTGAAACTGGCATTACACAGAAAAAAATAGGGTATTGAGAATCAGTGATGGTATTATGCTGAAGAAGGAGCCCAGGTGTCTGCTGAAGAAAAGATTTTGGGCTACAGGATGGTTACTATAAAAAATGTAAGAAGAGTAATGGTGGAGAGTAGATAGTAGGTAATTCTTTGGTGTGATTTAGGAGGCTGGCCTGCATTGCTTCTTGCTCTCTGGCAGTTCTACCACATAGGTTCTTTGTTCCAGTCACACTGGGGGTCTTTAGAAACAACTTCCCTATAGTCTTTGGAATGTTTCCTGCTCCTTCTTCCTATTAACTTTCTCCTTCAAGTCTCAGTTCAGATGTTACTTTCTATAAGAAAACTCCTTGAGGGCTGGGATTGTAGCTCAGTGGTAGAGCACTTGCCCAGCATGTGTGAGGCACTGGGTTCTATTTCCAGCACCACATAAAAATAAGTAAATAAAATAAAATAAAATAAAATAAAATAAAATAAAATAAAATAGGTATTAACTAAAAAGAAAACTCCTTGACAATTCTACTTAAAATTTCTCCCACTTATTCTCTATGTTGTTCCTAATATCTATCATTTTTTACTTTCATATTCACATCCTTGTTAATATACTTTATGCAGTTTACATCTGTTTCTCCCATAAGAATGTTTTGAGACAAGGGACCATGTTGTTTATTCACCACTGTATATTCAGTATTTAACATAATGCCTGATGCACAATAGATGTGTAAGAAGTAAAGGCTGATTGACAACTCTCAACACACTGTGATTGACAACTCTCAACACACTTTTAAACACATACAGAGTTTAAAAGGATGGACTGGTTTGAAGACGGAGATTTCGATCTGACTTCCATCCCTAGAAGATATGAGCATGGACAAGTTTCTTAACTTCTCAAGGATCAGCTTTTGTAACTCTAACAGAGATGGTGGGGAATACTTTCCTAATAGGCATCCAGTGAGGAGACAAATCCCCAATACATTTCAAATATCCAGTAGAGAAGACAAAAATATAAATATTAGTTCAGCCCACCCAACATAGCACCTCTTCTCCCCCTGCTGCCAGGCGAAATAGGAAGCAGGGTTATTCCATGATCAGTTCAGACTAGGACATTGTAAGAACACTGATTTGGGTTAAATATAAGGAAGATCCCTCCTTGCCCCGTCCATGTTTAGAAAATAGATGATTGAAAATGGGAAATTCTTATTTTAAAAATCACATGAGACTGGATAGTGACAAAGGGTATTTCTGGTTTGAAGATTGTGTTGATTGACTCATACTGATAGAAGTCATACTTTTATACCTTTAATCATTTCTTTGCTCTTTTAGTTTTATTGCTTCTAAAATTTGGTTCTATGATGATGTATTGAGCTGTTCTAACTACATAAACTATATTTAAGCCTTAAATTAAGTCAGCAATGTCCTTTAATGTGATTTGCTGTGAACCAGGGCTTGGTTTCAGGCAGTTCTATCTATCTTGGATCACAGTCAATAACATTTAAATTCTAAATTTCCAAAGGATTTTGGACTAAGATACTTTATTTTCTAAAGTAGTATCCCAAAATATGTCATCTTTGTTGACATTACAGTCATGAAGAGATTCATTTTTAATATGTAATTTTTAGTAATCATGTAATATCATCATTATAGCTAGCATATCAGTTAAGTCCTTAATGTTGAAAAGTGTACTACATAAGATTGAACATAATTTTGTAAGTGCTCCAATATTTCTCAGTACAGTTTTCAACATAAAATTTTGGTTTGCAATAAGAAGTCTTTACATTACTGAGAATATCATGTCAATGCATAGAAAATGTTTCTGATGCTATCCATACCACTGTGATATTTGATGCTTTGTAGTATTGAGTCAAATCCTTTACTGCATGCAGAAAGTTATCAAAAGCAAATGGCAAATAAACCTAGAATTTTTGAAAGTTTGTTCCAAAGAAAACCATATAATCAACATAAAAATTCAGACATCTCAACTCTTCTTTAGAATTATTAGACAGGAAATATTTTGATAGAGCCTAGAAACCTGTCTTTTTACAAATACCTCAGATGAGTCTTATCAGCACTGAAGTTCTGAAATTTTTCTATTAGCAGAGGACACCATATGGGAACATATGCAAAGAGACTGTATTTTAAACCATGATTTGCATGCCCAGGTAACTAGGAAATGTAAAGAACTAAAAATGTTATGGATGATTCTGATCTAAAAATACCACTTTGGAGGTATATACTTCTGTGGCAGAGGCAAGGTAAAGGAGGATTAAATGGGTAAGGGGGCTAAATGAAAGTTAATTATTATGGGAAAACTGAAAAGACAGTCACAAAGTAAAGCTTGATAACTCTGAAAGCAATCAAGTTCAAGTTGAAAATTAGGTTTTATTAAATATTTAGCATGTGGTTATTAAAAACACTATATTAAGAAAAAAAACAGAATAATAAAGCTGGATGAGTCTTTAAAATTCACCAAAATAAACCATTTATTGTTGCAGAATAAGTCTCACAAATACTTATAATGTTGAAATCCATTTTTTTCAGAATTTGAAAACTTGTCCAACTCATCTCAGCTCATATTCAAATGTGTTTTACACAAACATAATGATACACAAGAAGGAAGGGAGGAAAGAAGGTTGTACAGCTAGCCTAATTTTGGGGGGATGATGTATATAAAATTCTTTCTTCTTTAAATGTATATAGAAAATGATGAATATTATAGAAAACAAGGACTCACATCTGGCAAGCTATTTTTGATTTACTGAGCTAGGAATAGCTACAAAAACACTTCCTCTTACAGACTTGCATAATCAATCATTTGTTGCTTTCTCCTGCAGATCAGCATTCATTTTACATTACTAAGCTTTTCCCCTACTTTCCAGCATTAAAGGAGGTCATGAAGCAATTTACTTCAATTTTAAATTCAATAAAATTAACAATATTTTTATTGAGCAGTAGTTCTCTGCTAGTCCTTTTCTAGGTAGTGCAGCAAAACCAGAATCTTCAGCCACCACAGCCTTCTAATTTTATGAGAAGTTCATTCTCCAGCAGCTCTTATGGACCCCAAAATGGGAGAGCATCAAAATAGGGCATTCAAGAATTTTAGCCTAAAGAAAATGATTGTAAGAAATCAGAATTATGAGGACATAGTCTATATTAGCAGGAAGAGCTAGAGAAGGTCTCATGATAGAGATGGACACCTGAGTTAAGATTTGGACACTGAATAATCCTTAACCAATCCTCAGGCAACCAAATGTTTAAAGGTTGAAATAAATGTGATTGTGCAGACATCAGTGAAAAGGTAGCTTATGCCTCAGAGAAGTCTTTGAATGACAGATTTTTAGATGCTCCATCTGCTTAGCAAGAATTAAAGCATAAGGACCAAGAAAATAAAATATTCTAATGAAATGATTATTGATTTTAGAGACAGAAAAAAATCATAATTCTCAATCATAGCTTTACAATGACTAACAATGTTATTTGGAAAATTTACCTACATAATTTGAGATTTTCTTTATTTATAAAAATAGGAATAATGAACCTTTGATTGGAGGACTTTAGCAAAAATTTAGTGAGATTAATGTAGTCTCTAAATAAGTAGTCAAAAATATGAGCTTTCTTGGTACCAAATATCCACCCTACCCATAACAAGAGCTTAATATGTGTAGTATGATTGACAGAGTGATGATACTGTGGATAACAGGACAATTTCTCTATTTTGTTTTTGAGTGTGTCAGGTACATAAAATATGAGATTGGATAAAATTGTTCAAGGGGATATGTGAACAGAGAAATAGATGAAGAATAGAAGTAAAGGAACAAATAATTACAGAATGTGGTCAAGAGGAGAAACCCACAAAGAAAACAGAATAAGAGGTCAGAAGCATAAAACAGCAACAGTGGGACATAGGAATATTGATGCTAATGAATGAAAAATGTCAACAATTAAGGTGTGTTCCATAGAGCCTACTGTGTCCAGGAAACCTCTAAGTATAAATATGGAAAAGTTTCCATTGAATAAAGGCCACTGTAGAGCTTTATGGGAGCAGCTTTGCCTGCAAAGTCGGGGAGAGAAGTCCAACTGCAGGAGGTTGAGAACTGAATAGAAGCTAAGTAAGTGGAGACAGTGAGACTGTTCTTCAGGACTGGGCTAACAATAGAAGAGAGAAAGCAATGTGATTAGAGGAGATGCTGTGTTAGAGTTGGAAGACAGCCAGGAGGAAATGGAGGTGAAGTTCAAAGACAGGTTTCCAGACTGGGCTTTGAATGTTTACAGGGATAGGAGTAAAAAGTGAATGGGGGTATCTACAATCTGCTATTAGTGGAGTGGTAGAAATTGCATAAGATCTTGCCCATCAATCACAGGAAACCTGACAGCATTTTCTTAGGTAAATTAGAGAGGAAGGGATAGAGGAAAAGTTATCAGGAAAGAGAGGGATGTAGCTTATTTTCCTTGTTGGAATAAATATTAACAAAATGACATATTACACCATAATTAATTACAAATGTAAACTCTATTAAATATCACCAAGTGCCTCATAGTTTCTACAGGGGATGGGGGTGAGACTTGTGATACAGCAAAGGAGAAAGGGAGTTATTTAAGTTTTAAATGGACACTAAATATGAAAAATGTTTTTCAATATATTTTTTCTTCTCTACTCACCTCAGGTTATAAAACCACCAACCTTGTCATCCAGGGAAGAATGATAATAGTCTTACTTTAAGAAAAATAAAAGTGTAGGTACAGTGCCTATCAAGTGAAGTATTATTCAAGAGAAGTTAGAAAGAGACATGAAACCTAAAAGAGAGAATTCTATCATCTAAATCTTCAAAGAAATGTAAACGCAAACACTCCTAAAATTAAAATAATAAGGTAAAGTGACATCATGTTTATAACATCTATCATATAAAATACATTCTGACCATCCGTTTCTGTTCAAGTTCCAACTTCTTTTTCATGAGCAACCATGACATTGGATATCAGGCAGGATTCCACTTTGGTTTATTATAGTCTATTTTCCCGTTCACTAACTTTTATTCAAATTTATTCACTTCCTGACATATCATGTTTTGCATTATGTTGATACTCACTTGGAAATAGTTGTTTTCCTAAATTCTAATGATGTCTGTGCCAGCAGCTGCAAGCTCACTGAGAACCTAGCAAATGTGTATGCATAGTACAGAATTCTTCCAATTAGGACTGCTGCTTAATTGTCAAGATTGCTGTCAAGTAGCATGACCACTACATTCCTTTTGAATCTGAATTCCATGTAAATGTAAGATATTTAGGAGCTTATTAGAGAATTTGCATGGGAGTTGAATGAGAAAATAGTTCATGTGCTTGAGGGAAACAAATTTAACTCAGTTTGAACACTATTTCCTTAAACTACATGAGGAATGTAGCAAACTATTTAGGTGTCTCAGCTTTAGAGTTAGATATGAATAAAAATCTAGGTATGCATTTTGTCAAGCTGTGTAATCTCAGAGAAGACTCCTAACCCATTTTAGCCTTGTTTTTTTTTTCTATGTAAAGTGGAAATAATTAAAGTATGTACTTCTAAGGGTAGTTTAAAGCTTAATGGAATAATATGTTATTCACTTAGTATTGTGACTATCAGTAAGTTCTCAATGAACTCCTATAGTGGTTTCTATAGTAGTTAAGAACTGAGAGAAGGTATTTCAGATTTCTTAGTTCAATGCTGTATTGACTCAATCAACATTAATTTTTAAATTCTTTGCTAAAATATATTCCAAGGGTTAAGGTTGTGGATCAGTGGTAGAGTGCTTGCCTAGCAAGTGTGAGGCACTGGGTTCCATTCTTACTACCAAATAAAGATAAAATAAAGATATTGTGTCCATCTACAATTAAAAATTTTTCAAAAAATACATTCTAAGAGATTTGAATGCTGTTTTAAAATAAAATATGTACTTTAAACTTATGTATACATATTCTTTTCCTGGGTTCAGAGTTCCTCTATTCCCTCCACAGAGAGAACTAGCAATTGTCACTTCTTCTTTCCACAATTGTAGATGGGATAGTGCTAATGTTGTCAGGGTTTTCAGGAGCAACAGTGCCTATGCCATTTTCTCATATAATGTAACATTGTTTTTTCTCACTAATGATGATAGAGGACTACCTGTTGTCACAAACTATCATAGTCTGATATTTTTTTAGCTTGTATGTACAATGATGTTCCCACCCCTCACAGTATTTAAGACATAGAGTTGAATACCTAATCAGTATATACATAGTAGTCAGTCTTTTCCTTTTTCCTTTTTTTTCCTTATGGTTTTGGGAATCAAAACCATGGTCTCACTCTCATTTGTGGCCGACCCAGAAGCATCAGGATCCCAGCACCTGCATGCAGCATGGACTCAGCACCTGTGCTGCAGGTCCCCATCTGCATTGCCTTGGGAAATGGATACAGTCATCTTGAATTATCCCCAAAATGAAAGTTGCCATCCTTAGGTGGGATAGCTCCCATCCTGAAATTTCTACTGGAGTCTAGAAACTCATTGCCAAGTACCTCTCATACATCAGGCTACTGAAGACAGGGAGGTCTGAATAGTATATGACTGTTATATTGTAGATTTTTTTTATTTTACCTTTTTATTTGTTATTTTCCTCACTATTTTGCTCTTATTTACCTGTTTCCTGGAAGTCTCTTTTTCCCTTTTCTCATGCTAACAATCAACTTCTTTTGATTCCTCTTCCACTCTTCCTATGATCTAGTACCTCAATATACCCTCTTATTATACCATTGACAGTTACATCCTACATTGCTCCCTATCCTCTTTGTCCACAATTAGAAATTATAAATCTCATTGCAAACTTATTGGCTATAGTGTAGATAATAATCAAACTCATCCTGTTTATTATGACAAGACTGTTAACATCTTCAGAGCAGCTATTTGACTTATGGAAGCAAATGGTTTGCATTGGGTGCTGCTAATATTGATCTCCCCCTAAAGATGAGGTATTGGAAACCTGAAGGACCACTATAAACCTATAGTGGGAAAGTGTAATACCCTGATCCATACTGCTAGAGGGGAAGAACACAAACAACAGGAACAAACAAGGGAGGAAAGTATCCCAAACAAACCAAGATGTTCTATTGATAGAATGTAATAACAACATGATAGAAGAAATGTCATAAAAGGAGTTCAGAATGTACATAATTAAAATGATCTGAGAAGCAAAGGATGAGATAAGAAAAGAGTCAATGAATGATCACTCCAATGAACAGTTAAAGGAGCAAATGCAGGAAGCAAAAGAGCATTTCCATAAAGAGATAGAGATTCTGAAAGAAAAA
>JAJEJO010002061.1:97228-137765 GCA_020662805.1 Glaucomys volans
AGAAAATCTTTACCACACACACTTCAGATAGAGCACTAATCTCCAAAATTTCTACAGAACTTTAAAACTTTACACCAAAAATACCAAGAACCCAATCAATAAATGAGCTAAGGAACTGATAAGACGCTTCACAGAAGAAGATATACAAGCAATCAATAAATATATGAATGTGTTCAACATCTCCTAAATTAGAGAAATGTAAATCAACACCAACCTAAGATTTCATCTCGCTCCAAATAGAATTGGCTATTATGATGAATACAAGCAATAATAGGTGTTGGTGAAGATGTGGGGGAAAAGGTATACTCATACATTGCTGACAGAGTTGCAAGTTGGTGCAGCCACTCTGGAAAGCAGTGTGGAGATTCTTCAGAAAACTTGGAATGAATCCACCATTTGACCCATTTATCCCACTCCTAGGTGTATAGCCAAAGAACTTAAAATCAGCATACTACAGTATGTTACAGCAGCTCAATTCACAATACTTAGATTGTGGAACCAACCTAGAAGCCCTTCAATGGATGAATGGATAAAGAAGCTGTGGTATATATATACAATGAAATATTATTCAGTCATAAAGAAGAATATAATTAACGCATTTGCAGGTAAATGGAGTTGGAGAATGTCATGCTAAGTGAAATAAACCAATCCCAAAAAACCAAACACCAAATATTTTCTTTTATAAGTGGATACTGATATATAATAGGCAGGGAGAGTTTATGGAAGAATGGAGGAGCATTGGATTGCATAGAGGGAAATGAGGAGAGGGGAGGGGACTGGGAAAGGAAAGATGGTGGAATGAGACAAATAACATTACCCTATGTACATGTATGAGTACATGAATGGTGTGAATCTACATCATGTATAAGTATATAAGTGAAAAGCTGTACCCATTTGTGTAATGAATCAAAATGTATTCTGTAAAAATTAAAAATAAACAAATAAGCAAACAAGCAAACAAACTAGGGCCTCATGCATGCTATGCAAGTGCTCTACCAGTGAGCTAATTCCCCAGGTCCCATTATTCAATCTTGATAACACTTACCAGACACATTTCTCATCCCGTTGTTCATAGTTGGTGAGAAATGGTACTTGATGGAATTTCTAGTGGCCACTATTCTTATGCTTAGACATTTACCATCTCAGCCACCCTCAATATTTGTCTCTAAACTCTGTAAGTGTGAATTCTAAACAACCCCTACCTCACTGCCACTACCACTGGTACACACGATGCCACTCTCACTGTTTTAAGAGAACAAATGTAGAAACTGAAGCTGCCTAAAATGAAGCCTCTCATTTGATTCTCCATAAATGAAGTGAAAATCCACATTGTTTTCTGATACAGATCCATTACAAGCCATATAGCAAGATGAAACCCTACAAGTGAATGCAAACTCAAGAGAGTTCCAGAGGAGCACTCACTGTGTCTCATGGTCTAGGGACAATTCCAAGTCACAAAATTGGTACTCATCTCTAAAAAAGTTAGGAAGACTGAACAAGCATTTTCTATGTCTACAAACAAGAGAGTAACCCACTTGCTGCCACATTGTAAAAGAAAAGAAGTGCATCATGTGATTTAACTCCAAGATTTTTCCTTTTTCTCTAGCTAATCTTTGGATCTATATCTTCCATAAAAAATATAAAGAGATCTAGATCAAGATAAAAGTTCTATATTAATAAAGGAAAGAAGAGAGAGTGAGTGGACCCAAGGGTTCAAGTGCTTGCTACATAGTAAGGGGATGAGGGTCACTGAATAGAGTGGTTACAGAGAAATGACGTTCCCTTTTAATGTCAACCAGATTGTCTCCCAAGATTGCCTGTGCTTAGCTTCAAGGATTTAAGAATGTCTTCTTTATGAAAGTGCCAGGGAAGACAAGAGGGAGGGGCAAGATTATAATTATAGATAAATGATAGATAGATAGATGATAGATAGATAGACAGACAGACAGACAGACAGACAGATAGATAGATCATTATGCCTGAAATAACTGGAAGGCTTTTGTGTGTGATTTTTAAAATGCATTATCCTAAAGAGTTTTCAAACCCTAAATTCACAAGGAAAGTCACTGATGGTTATTACTCAGTGGTCAGGCATGTCTTGGTCCTCCATAGCTCTGCATTTACTGTAACTTCTTTGTGCTCTGATATGTTTAGGTACACAAATGCTTACCATTGTGTTACAGTTGTCCACAGCATTCCCTACAGTCATGTGCTGCGCAGGTTGCAGGTTGGTAGCCTAGGAGCAATAGATCACAGCACATAGCCTACCTGTGTCGTAGCCTATACCATCTAGGTTTGTGTAAGTGCACTCTATGATGTTCACACAAGAAAATCACCTAGAGATGCATTTCTCAGAATGTATGCCTCTATCCCTGTCCTTAAGACACATGAATATATCTGTTTATTGACATGTTCTTAGCCAGAGCTCCTAAAACTTTGGGAGTTGTTATGGTTTGAATGTGAGGTATACCCCAAAAGCTCAAGTGTGAGACAATACAAGAAGGTTCAGAGAAAAAATGATTCGGCAGTGAGAGCCTTAACCCAATCAGTGAATTAATCCCCTGATAGGGATTAAATGAGTGTTAACTGAAGTGGTAGGGTGTGGCTGGAGGAGGTGGGAATTGGGAGCATGGCTTTGGGGTATATATATTTGTATCTGGCAAATGGAGACCTCTCTGCTTTCTGATCACCATGTGAGCTGTTTCCCTCTGCCATGCTTTTCCACCATGATCCTCTGCCTCACCTTGTGGTCCTGAGGAATGGAGCCCGACTCTTATGCACTGAGACCTCCGAAAATAGGAACCCTCACCTCAAATAAACTTTTCTTCCTCTACAGTTGTTCTGGTTGAATCTGTAAGTTGCAGCAGTGAAAAAGCTGACTAAAACAGGAAGTTTCTAAATTATAGAAATAATTAAGTGGAGAAGCCAGGTGTGGTGGTGCACACCTGTAATCCCAGCAACTCTGGAGGCTAAGGCAGGGATATCTCAAGTTCAAGGCCAGCCTCAACAATTTAGCAAGGTTCTGTCTCAAAATTAAAAAAATAAAATAAAAAGGGCTAGGGATGTAGCTCAGTGGTTAAGAACCCCTGGGTTCAATCCCTGCAAAATAATAATAATAATAATAATAATAATAATAATAATAATAATAGACTGAGTTGAGAGAGATCTTTTGTTATTCATAACAATCAACCACATCTGAGATTGAGTTAATAAAGTAACTTTTGGAAAGCCCCTGAATAATCACAAAATGGTGAGGAGTCATTCCCAGGGGAACTAGCCAAGAAATCTGAGAGAGAAGAGGAGAGAGGAATTGGAGTGACTTAATCACCAATGGCCAGTGATGATCCTTGTAATGAAGGATCCATAATAAAAACAACACAGTCAGAGAACTTCAGGATTTGAAACTAGCTTTTGTCTGGTCAATGACATTTTCACTTCAGGAGCACAAAACCTGCTCCTCCCTGAGAATATAACTCCCCCCGAAAAGAAGCATACAACCTGTGAAAAGGCATGAGTACCATTCAGCCTTGTGGAAAGAGCTCCTGAAACTTCCCCTCTTTGCTGTCCCAAAACAAGCAGCTTCTCCCTTATCCCTTCCTATAATCCCCCCATTACCAATTGATCCTAGAGAAAGGGTTGAGCTTTGTCTTTCCTATTTCCTTGGTGGTTGAACTTCAACGAAAGATTTTTTTTTTTTTTTTTGCAAAACCACAGTGCCACAGTATTGGCTTCTGTGCACATTGGGCAGTGAGTCCTTGCTTGTCATCACATCCTTTAATAATAACCTGGTAATCTGGTACTCTAGTAAGTATATGGCTTTCTGGGGTTCTGTGAGCCATTCTAGCAAATAGTCCAAGGGGTAGAGTTGAGGAGTGGTCACAGGAAACTCCAATTTATGGCCAGATTGTCAGAAGCACAGGTGACAATCTGGATGTGGGCTTGGTCACTTGTGTAGTGTCAGAATTTATCTGAATTTTGTTTGTGTCCACAAAAAATTAGAAGAATTCTTTGGTGTGAGAACCTTCCCATCTATGTATGGTGTCATAAGTGTTGTGATTATACACAAGAAAATAATTTGTTTCTCTTATTCATATCCCATAGAGGAGAACTGACTCCTGAGATTCTACACCTTGGTTTACTTGACCTCTACATATTTCCTTATGACAGAATTAATTTTTGCATTAGTTTCAGGTGGACTTTATTATGTTCTTAAAAAGAAGTTATTTGACCTTTATAATTCAGTGAAAAGGCTATCCAATTTGCAAACACTCAAGAGATTTCATTTAGGTTAGCTGCAGCAGAAAACAAATTGGATGATGGAAGTGCACATTAGATATAATTAGGGACTAAGAGCACACTTGGAAGTAGTAAAGCCAACATTTCTGTTTAAGTCACTTTGATTTCAAGTTAAAATTTAAGAAACTTAGAAAATCCTATATTTTAGTATGGTGATGATAACAAATTATTTCTATCTACTAATGAAGGTTCATTTTAGCTCAATTCTAGTCTAGTAGACCATATCAAATTTTTTTCTTTTCAGTGCTGGGGATCAAATCCAAGACCTCATGCATACTAGGCAAATGCACTACCACTGAGCAACATCCTCAGTCCTATCAGAACATATCAAAGATGAAAGAAGGAAGAATTTAAACAATAAATTCCTAGCATTCAGAATTATATAGCTATATTGAGGGCATGTGTACTACCATTTAACAGTAATAAACAAAATGTCATCAGATAGTAATTACCCAAAGATATGTCAAGGACTATAAATGCTATGTGAATAGAGGAATATGAAATTAATGCAAGATACAGAGGTCTGTGAAAGTGAGAATATGATTATAAATTATCACAGATTATAGGAAGGTGATAAAGTCAGAAGACTATGATAGAAAAATATGTCCTGATGAGCAACTGATTCTCACCAATTTCTACAAATAATACTTCCCCAGTCATGTGGAAATCACCCCCAGTCCCCAGTTGGTCTAGTGAATTATGTTAGCTCTTCTTCCTTTGTCTCTCATCACTTCCTGTCTGTTTCTACTCCACTTCAGAAACCTTCCCAGCTAGACCTGCTGCCCCCAGCCTCCAGGGCTTTCTGTTCTTCCTCTGGGTCACCTTCAGAATGATATTTTCGAAATCATGATTTTAGTTTGTTTCTTGCATTCACCAAATCTGCTGAGATTCCCTGTTGTCTGCTGGGAGGAATTGAGAGATAACAAACATCATCTCTTCTAGTGAAGACCTTATAAGCTGGTAGGAAAATGCCAACACGGGTGCATTTTATTAAAGTATCTGTGGGAACTTCTTCCTAGTAGAGGGCAGCTTTTTGGTTGACCACTATAAACTTCTCTTCCAGACAAAACTATCTATTCACACTCGCCACTCAAAGAACTTTTCACTTCTTCATCACCACTCAATCAGGACTTTCCTCTGGTAAAGAAAGGTCACTCAATCCAGATCATTCATAAAACTTTAAATATTCTTCAAGGCTTATTGAAAGTCTGGCTCTCTTCTTATTTCATGCCTTCTTATAAACATCTCAAAATGGATTCAACAAGCCCCTCTTCATTCATTTCCTGTGTTACAGAACATTGTACTTCACATAGAATTGCTTGTTCTATTCAGAAACATTTGAATTATCGATATTGTCTTTATTTAAATGTAGTACAAATTTTTTTCTACCAGTGTAGGTAACATTTCTTGAATCAGCATAACATAAAATAATTGTTTCCTGCATATAACAACCACTTACACACCTGAATATATTATCTTTTCTAGACTACCTATCAATAATGAATTTATTTGTTTATCAAATGGCAATTTCCTAGATTTTTGCCATTTTATTGTCTTTCTCTAGGAATTTGTTATAGATTTCGTTATGAAAACTTTAATGTTAATGTTTCTCCAAAATAAAAATAGTGGCAGAATATCTGTTTATGATTATGGTACATGAGCGTGATTGGCACGATGGTTCCAAAAAGGCAAACTAGGAAATATCAACAAAATATTTTATATTCCGCATTTCAAGACTTTTGAGAGCTATGAATGCAAAGAATTTAAGAGATAAGATTACAGAGAAAAAGCAAACATAAACAGATGAACCAAAACTTTTAAGAGTGGTCTCCCATCCAGGAAGTTGTCACTACTGAGAGTCAAGAACTGAAAGGTGAGGAAGAACAAGTGGCTTCCGAAGATCTGGGAAGCTAAGCAGAATATTAATCAATTCTATGAAGGAGAGGAGAAAAAATGAAGTTCAGCACTAGCCAAGGAGAGGTCTTGGTAAAACCTCAGACTTTCAACTGGAATCTTTGAAGACTGACAAACAATAATAGCACAAAATTTGAAGAGACCAATTCTCACAAACCTGAAATGAATAACTTCAACTTGATCATGCATTAATGTGATCTGATCTTTATTCAATTGACTTCAAAAGAGAAAAAAATAAAACACTCTGAATAAAGATAACATCAAAAAGACAAAGTCATGATAAACTGCCTCTACAGGTTTTCACACCAAACGATGGCACTTAATAAAAAATTGCCAAGCTTGCCAAAAGACCCAATGAATAATAATCCAGAAGAAATATATAAAATAGAAATCAGAATATAGGAGACCAAAGTTATTTCTACATCTAGAAATAGACTTTAAAATAATTTGTACCCATTTGTTCAAGAAAACAAGAAGTGCATAGCAAAAATGAAGAATTTAAGCAAAAAAAAATGAAATCTATTTTAAAAGTTTAAAATTAGCTAGGCACATGGCACATTTCTGTAACCACAGTAGTTCAGGAGACTGAGACAGAAGGATGGTGAGTGCGAAACCAACCTCAGCAACTCAGTGAGGCCCTAAGCAACTCAGTGATACCCTATCTCTAAATAAAATACAAGAAGGGCTGGCGATGTGGCTCATGGTTAAGTGTCCCTGAGTTCATTCCTCAGTACCAAAAAAGAAAAAAGTTCAAAACTGTGGGGCCATAATATTCAATAACTGAAATTGATACATCTAAAAATTGGACTAACAGAATACAGAACACATAAGTTAAAATAATTAAGTGGAAAAATAAAATAATAGAAAATACCTATTCTGAAGTTTGAGAGGGAAGAAACAGAGATATAGTAATGAATAGAGACTGGCAGTATAGCTCAGTAGGATGGTGCAGGCTTGGAATGCATGAAGCTCTACATTCAATCCTCAGTATTATCAAAAATAAAAAGAAAGCAAACAGAAAAGAAAATAAGAAACTCAAGACTAAAGAAAAGTTCTAACATACATGTAAAAAGAGTCCCAAGAACAAAGGAAGGGCGAATTGAAGCAGTACTTGAAAGTGTTATTGAAGTTCTACAAATCCAAAGAAGAATAAACATACAGAAAAACATGCCTAGACACATAGTATTCAGACTTCTGAAAATAAAAGGCAAAGAGAAAAAAATCTTTAAAGCATCTAGAGCAAAAGGACATTAAAAAAAAAAACAATAAAATTGAAGCTTCTTTCTCAATGAAATGATGAAATCCAGAACACAATTGAAGAGCATTTTAAAGAACTGAAACAGCAACAATACCAAAAATCCTTGTCAATCTAGACTTGTATCCAGTGCATGTATCATTGAAAATTGAAAAAAAAATTATTCATACAAAAGGAAAGTTATTACCAACAGACCCACGCTCAAGATTGTCCTTAAGCAGAAAGAAAATGACTCTAAATCAAAGAATATAAAGCAAATAAATATAAAAAATCCAAGGAAATCATTGACATATGAGTAAAATTTAATAAATATTGGCTGCAAAGACAATGGTCTATATTAAGAATGTAAGTTCAGGATTAAAATGACACTAAAGCAGAGGTGAAATGAAGTTCTAATATTTTTGAGTTATCTGAGAAATGGTAAAAGTAGTAAATTGCCTTATTCTTAAATATATATTATACTCTCAAGAATTTATTAAATGTAGGAAAAACGAGGATTCAAATAAGTAAATAAATGTGGAAATGGCATGAAACAAAATATTTTATTAGGTAAAAAAAGATAGTAAAAACACTCTAAAGAAAACTTCTAGTATAGTGAATTGAAAATTTATGTACAACTGCTCCTCCTTAAAAGCAAGGAAAACACACTAGACAATTCATTTTCCAAACTATAGAAATTGTCATGGCTTATATATGAGGAGCTCCCCAAAAGTTTATGTGTGAAAAAATGCAAGACTTTTAAGAGGTAAACTGATTAAAGTGTGAAGTGTAACCTAATCAGTGGATTAATTTACTGATGGATTAACTGAGTAATAAATACTGGTAGGTAGGATGTGACTGCAAGAAGAGGTCACTGTGGGTGTGATTTGGGAGTTTATATTTTCTCCCTGGTAAAGGGAGCTTACTCTCTGCTTCCTGGTATCCATGTCTTAAGCTACTTTCCTTCACCACACCCTTCTGCCATGATATTCTGCCCCACCTGGGCACAGAGCAATGGAGTCAGCCAACCCTGGACTGAACCTCTGAATCAGTGAGCCAACATAAACTTTTCAATTTTTCTTACTGTAAATAGTTCTTGTCAGGTCACAGAAACACAGAAGCTAACTAACAGAAATTAACCAAATACTAGCTGCAATCTGAATATCATAGTTAAAGAAAAACTGCTAAACTTCAGTGAATCCAGCAGAATTGGTAGCATTTTAATCTAATGTTCTTTCATCTTCCTCTTTGAGATCTTTGGTAATCTGCAATACAACCATAATCAATGTGAGAAAAAGCAGCAGCCTTGCAGTTAAGCACAGGACAGAAAGGCTTTGGAGATTTTCAAAAGATCTCAACCCCCAACATTATTACTATTTGATACATATTTCTTCTCCATTCACAAGGTTTTTTTTTATTTGACCTGACTCAGTTTGCATCACCAAAGAAGTCCTGTTACAAAGCAACTGTTTAAAGATATCAACATTTGTGTAATATTACAGCTATGTAAGTCTATGATGTCAATTCAAACCAAAAATAACCTCTAAAATGAAGATTTGTGGAATGAAATGTCCACCAAGGGCTTTAAAAGCTCTGATATATTCCTCAGGATCTAGAAGACTGTGAATCATGTGCAATGCTTTGTGCATGCCCAGAAAAACCAGATTGTTCGCCTCTATCACCACTGCCTGAACTAGAGACCCTATGCAAGAAGAGAAGAAAAACTAAAGCAGAGTTTTGAACTCCAAAACAATACAAAACACATTGGATAATAAGAGAAATCTCTGACCGATCATTAGCTGACCATTAAGCTAACCACACACACACTGAAGAAAATACACTTCTTATAGAATCAGTCCAGAAAATTCACTTAACAAACAAGAAATTAGAAAAGGATCTGATTTCTGACTTTCAGAGTTGCCACACAAAATCATCCAAAATGTTCTCTTTTTAACAAAAACTAGAAGGTAAATGAACAGTATAATTCATATGTAGAGAAAGAAGAGTAAATAAAAACTGTCCCTGAGAAAGAAAGCTGAGATACTGTACTGACTAGACAAATATTTTAAATTGGCTGTTATGAATATGATCAAAGAACTAAAGGAAGCCATGTGTAAAGAACTAAGGTAATTAGATACCCACATGCAACGGAATGAAGTTTCACCTGTACTTCATACCATACACAAGAATAAAGATATCTGATATAAATATATGTGTTGAAAAAATTGTATTTTTTAAAAGAAAATGGAGTTCAACTTCATGGCCTTAGGTTAGATAATAGTTTCTTAGGTATAATGTGAAAACACAGATGACAAAATAATAAAAACAATAAACTGTACTTAATCAAAATTTAAAACATTTTGTTGCCAATAATAAAGTATTAAAAAGACAATGCAAAAAATAGGATAAAATATGTACAAATCATATATCTGATATGTGACATATCTAGAATATATAAAAGCTCAAAACTCTATTGCTAGAAGCAAAACCAAAAATTTTGAAATGCATAAAGAATTTGAAAAGATTCTCTATGGAAATGATACAAATGACCAGTATGCACCAGAAACAGTGTCAACATCATCAGTCATTAGGAAATGCAAATCTAATCCACAATGACATGTTATTCAGTATAGAGGATACAGTAGAAAGAGACTATAACAAGTGTTCATGTAGATGTGGAAAAAACTGGAAATCTCATGCACTGCTGTGAGGAATGTAACCTGGTGCAGCCATTTTGGAAAAGTTTATAGCGCTTCAGAATATTACATATAGAATTACCATATGATACTGCAGTTCCACTCCTAGATAAATACACAAAAGAAATGAAAATATACATCCACACAAAACTTCATATCAACTTGATAAACAATAGCCAAAAAGTGGAAAATCTCATGTGCGGTCCATTAACTGAAATGGGTAAATAAAATGTATCCTATAACCAGACAATGAAATATTATTCAGTTATACATAGAAAAAAAAGTACTGATACTTGCCACAACATAGATGAACTGTAAAAACATGCTAAGTGAAATAAGGCAATCAAAAAACACCACATATTATTTTATTCCACTTAATGGAAACATTATAGGCAACAGAGACATAAAATATATGTGTGGTTGCCTAGGATTTGATGTATATAGATTTAGAGTGAGCTAATTCTTTTGAGTGTAGTGAAAAAGTTCTACAATTTCATTTTCATTATCATAACACTACTTTGAATACTGTGTTAAAGACATTAAATAGGTGAGCCTTTAATATTAAATTATATTCAGCAAAGTTGTTAAAACCAAGAAAAAAATGAAGGAAAAAATTAAAACAAATGAGATAGATTTGCTCCAAATATTCATTAACTATATTGACCACAAATTAGGTAAATAACCCAATTAATAGTCAAAGTTTGTAGAGTGGATAATGAAGATGAGAAATTGTTTTAATATAAGAATAGAAAAAGCATTAAAATTAAGAGTAGGAAAAGACCTAACTTGCAAACACAAGATTGAAGAAAATAAAAATATATATACTAACATATGCTAATATAATTAAAGATAGGAGATAAAGAGGGCCACCATATTGAAGTTTTTTACACAAATGGAGTATAAATTTTCATTTCTATGGTTATTCATGATGCACTTCATACCATTTATGTAAACATACATGTCCATAGGGTAATGATGTCTGTCTCATTCCACCATTTTTCATCCCCCTCCCCCACCCCCTCTCATTTCCCTCTTCCTAATCTAAAGTTCCTCCATTCTTCTCTCACCCCCGACCCAGCCAAATAGATTACATATCTTGATCCACTTACCAGGGAGAACATTCGCCTGTTTTTTTGGGGGGATTGGGTTATTTCACTTAGCATGATAATCTCCAATTTCATCCATTTTTCTGCAAATGCCATAATATTATTCTTCTTTATGACTGAGTAGTACTCCATTGTGTATATATACCACAACTTATTTATCCATTCATCTGTTGAAGAGCATCTAGGTTGGTTCCACAGTTGTCTAGCTATTGTGAATTGAGCTGCTATAAACATTGATGTGGCTGTGTTACTATAGTGTGCTAATTTTAAATCCGTTGGGTATAAACCCAGGAGTGGGATAACTGGGTCAAAAGGTGGGTCCATTCCAAGTGTTCTGAGGAATCTCCACACTACTTTCCAGAGTGGCTGTACCAATTTGCAACTCCACCAACAATATAAAAGTGTGCCTTTTTCTCCACCATCAAGCCAACACCTATTATTGTTTGTGTTCTTGATAATAGCCATTCTAATCGGAGTAACATGAAATCTTAGAGTTGTGTTAATTAGGATTTCTCTAATTACTAGAGATAATGAACACTTTTCATATATTTGTTGATTACCTGTCCATCCTCTTCTTTAAATTATCTCTCCAGTTCCTTGGCCCATTTATTGATTGGGTTCTTTCTTTTTTGGTGTAAAGTTTTGTAAGTTCTTCATAAATTTTGGAGATTAGTGCTCTACCTGAAGTGTGTGTGGAACAGATTTTCTCCCACTCTGTAGGCTCTCTTTTTGCATTGTTGATTGTATCCGTTGCTGAGAAAAAGCTTTGTAGTTTGAGTCCATCCCATTTATTGATTCTTGCTTTGATTTCTTGTGCTTTGGAAGTCTTGTTAAGGAAGTCTGATCCTAAGCCAACATGATGAAGATTTGGGTCTACATTGTCTTCTATTTGGTGCAGGGTCTCTGGTCTAATTCCTAAGTCTTTGATCCATTTTTGAGTTGAGTTTTGTGCAGGGTGAGAGAGAGAGAGGTTTAATTTCATTTTATTACATATGGATTTCCAGTTTTCCCGGCACCATTTGTTGAACAGACTATCTTTTCTCCATTTTATGTTTTTGGCTCCTTTGTCTAGTATCGGGTAACTGTATTTCTGTGGGTTTATCTCTGTGTCTTCTATTCTGTACCCTTGATCTACCTGTCTATTTTGATGTGAGTACCATGCTGTTTTTGTTACTATTGCTCTGTAGTACAGTTTAAGGTCTGGTATTGTGAGTCCTCCTGCTTCATTCTTTCTGCTCAGGATTGTTTTGGCTATTTGAGTTCTTTTATTCTTCCAGATGAAGTTCACAATCCACTTCTCTTTTTCTATGAGGAATGTCATTGGAATTGGAATTGGAATTGCATGGAATCTGTATATCACCTTTGGTAGAATGGCCCTTTTGACAATATTCATTCTGCCTATCCAAGAACATGGGAGATATTTCCATCTTCTAAGGTTTTCTTCAATTTGTTTCTTTAGTTTTATGTAGTTTTCATTGTAAAGGTCTTTCACCTCTGTTGTTAGATTAATTACCAAGTATTGTATTTTATTCTTTGAGGCTATTGTGAATGGAGTGGTTTTTCTAATTTCTCTTTCAGGGGATTCATCACTTATGAAAAGAAATGCATTAGATTTATGCATATTGATTTTATATCCTGCTACTTTGCTGAATTCATTTATTAGTTCTAGAAGTTTTCTAGTGGAGTTTTTTAGGTCCTCAAATATAGAATCATGTCATCAGCAGGTAGTGACAACTTGAGTTCTTCTTTTCCTATTTGTATCCCTTTAATTTCCTTGGTCTGTTTAATTGCTCTGGCTAGTGTTTCAAGGATGATGTTGAATAGAAGTGGTGAAAGAGGGCATCCCTGTTTTGTTCCAGTTGAATTGTTTCTCTTGCTTCAATTTTATTGATTTTAGCTCTGATGTAAATTATTTCCTGTTTTCTACTACTTTTGGTGTTGATCTGTTCCTTGTTTTCTAGGGCTTTGAGATGTAATGTTTGGTCATTTAGTTATTGACTTTTTATTTTCTTAATGTATTAGCTCAATGCAATGAACTTTCCCCTTACTACTGCTTTCAGCATGTCCCAGAGGTTTTCGTATGTTCTGTTATTGTTCTCGTTTACCTCTAAGAATTTTTTTATTTTCCCCCTGATGTCTTCTGGTATCATTTCATCATTCAATAGCATATTATTTAGTCACCAGGTGTAGGAGTAGTTTTTGTTTTTTATCATTGATTTCTAATTTCATTCCCTTATGGGTTGATAAAATACAAGGTAATATCTCTATTTTTTTATAATTATCAATAGCTTCTTTGTGGCATAGTATATGGTCTATTTTGGAGAGGGATCCCTGAGCTGCTGAGAAGGAAGTATATTAAGTTGATGATGGATGAAATACTCTATACATGTCCATTAAGTCCATATCATTGATTGTATTATTTAGTTCTATGGTTTCTTTTTTCAGTTTTTGTTTGGAGGATCTATCCAGTGATGAGAGCGGTATGTTAATGTCACCCACTCTTATTGTGTTTTGGTCTATTTGATTCTTAAAGTTGAGAAGGGTTTTTCTGATGTATATAGATGAGAGGGTTTTTCTGATGCTCCATTGTTTGGGACATAAGTATTTCTGATGAGAAGGGTTTTTCTGATGCTCCATTGTTTGGGGCATAGGTATTTAAAATCCTATGTCTTGTTCATCTATGGTTCTCTGAATCGGTGTGAAATATCCTTCTTTATCCCTTCTGACTGACTTAAGTTTAAGATCCACTTTACCTGATATGAGAATGGAGATCCCTGCTTTTTTAGAGTCCATGCACATGGTATGTTTTTCCCCATCCTTTCACCTTTAGTCTGTGGATGTCTTTTTCTATGTGATGAATCTCCTGAAGGCATCATAGGGTTTGGTCTTTCTTTTTAATCCAATCTGCCAGTCTATGTCTTTTGATTAATGAGTTTAGGTCATTAATATTCAGGATTATTATTGTGATGTGATCTATATTCCTGGTCATTTTGGTTTATTTTTGGTTTTTATGTTGACTTGGTTTCTCCTTTGACTGGCTTTCCCTTGGGGTAGTTCCTCCCTTTGTTGACTTGCATTATTGTTTTTCACTTCTTCTCATGAAATATTTAGTTGAGAATGGTCTGTAGTGAAGACTTTCTATTTGTGAATTCTTTTAGCTTTTTTTAATCATGGTAAGATTTTATTTCTTTACCAAATCTGAAGTTTAGCTTGGCTGGGTATAAGATTCTTGTTTGGCATCCATGTTCTTTCAGGGCTTAAAATATATTTTTCTAGGCCCTTCTTGCTTTTAGGAGAATTCTGCTGATATCTTTACTGGTTTCCCCTTATATGGAATCTGACACTTTTCTCTTACAGCCTTTAAAATCCTATCTTATTTTGTATGTGAGGTATTTTCATTATGATGTTCCTTGGTGTGTATCAGTTATAATTTTGGGCATTTGGTGTCCTGTAAGCCTCTTGCACTTGATTTTCCATTTCATTCTTCAGGTTTGGGAAATTTTCTGATATTATTTTGTTGAACAGGTTGTTCATTCCTTTGGTCTGTATCTCTTTGCCTTCCTCAATCCCAATAATTCTTAAATTTGGTCTTTTTGTATTGTCTCCTAATTCTTGGATGTTCCATTCATGATTTCTTTCCATCTTCTCAGTTTGGTCAATTTTATTTTCAAGATGAAATTTTTGTCTTCATTGTCTGAGATTCTGTCTTCCACAAGATCTTTTCTGTTAGTGATGCTTTCTATTGAGTTTTTAATTTGATTTATTGTTTCTTTCATTTGAAGTATTTCTGTTTGTTTCTTTTTTCAAAATCTATATCTCTTTTTTGAAGTTCTCTTTTGTTTCCTGCATTTTCCCTTTTAACTGTTTATTGGGGTGATCATGAATTGCCTACATTTGCTCTCTTATCTCATCCTTTGCTTCACAGATTATTTTAGTCATGTAGAATTTAAACTCTCTTTCTGTCATTTGTACTGCCATACTATCATTGGACTCTGTCAAAATAGCATCTTGTTTTGCTAGGGACCCTTTTTCCCCCACATTTCATATTATTCCTGTATATTCCTCTCTACCAGTGAAGAACTGAGGTACTGCAGCTTCCTCTCTGTAGGCTTACTGTGACCCTGCAGAATTCCAATACCTTTCCTTTGAGGGAAAGATGGATATCAGCAGCACCCAATACAAACAATATGCAGTCCCATATCAAAAACTCCCTATAATGGCATTAACAATTTCCAGTAAACAAATAGGATAAGATCAGTTATTATCTACTGTATAGACATAAGTTTGCAATGAACTTGTCATTAACATGGGAAAAGGGAGAAAGAAACTCTAAGGAACAGGTAACCAGAAGGAAAATAGAGTGAGAGGACAAAAAAAAAAAGTAGAAAGAAAATAGAGTGAGAAGAGAGAAAAAAAAGGAGAAATAAAAAGTTAAAAATTTAAAAATATAAAAATAAGAAATTTAATTATTCACAGTCATCCACTACTCAAATCTTCCAGTTCTCAGTATCTCCATGTGAGTGCAGTACCTGTCAATGGGGTTCCATTTTCCTGTAGTTGTCTCAGAGAGCAAGCGGCCCCTCCCAGTAATGACGGCCACACCCTCAGAGGTAATTCAGAATGTTTGCACCAGCCTCCAAATAAGCTGGAGAGCAGCAGTATGGGCGCTGAGCCTGCCCGCAGGCAGCAGGGACTGGGAGGTCTCCCGTGTTCATGATGAGGGGAATAAGGGAGATGGGGGGGTGGAGTTCTCCTGTATCCCTTAAAGTTTTAACACAAAGAAAAATATAGCTTTCTAAATGTTCATGATTCTCTTAGTACAGCCTTAACACATATGAAGCAAAAGAATGAAACACTTTCAGGAGATACAGCTAAATAATCATCATTGGACATTATAGCACACAGTACTTAGTAACTGATTGAACAAGTAGACCGAAAATTAGTGAAGAAATACATGCTTTGAGCAACATGACTTATGCAACATAATTTCCATGTATAAGCCACTACATAATCAACTATAGAAAACACTTTTTCAATTTCCATAAACATGAAACATGTATGAAAAATGAATATATGCTGCCGTAAAAACGACTCAATAAATGCTATTAGTTACATGGAAGATATTCTTTGACCACAAAGAATTAAACTGTAAATCAATAACAAGGAGCAAAATTAAAAATCTGTTTAAAAGAGAAACAATAACTAGAGATAGCTCATAACTCAAATGAGAAATCATAGTGAAAGAGCAAATATTTTGGATTGATGATGTAAACACACACCATATTAAAATTTGTGAAGTGTAGTTGAAATACTTCATCAAAGTATATTTTTCTGCTTCAAAGCATATGTTAGGATAAACAAACAATAGCAGCTAACCTGAAAATCGGTTAACTAAATATCCATCTTAAGAATTTAGAGTCCCAAAAAAAGAACTTAGAGAAAGTAGCAAGTTTAATATGGAGATATTAATGACATAGAAATCCAATGTAAGAAAGAGAATCAACAAAGCTAGAATTTGGTTCTTTGAAAATATTAATAAAATTGATAAAATCCTGATAATAGTAGTAAAGAAACAATGAGAAAAACTAATTTGTCAATATTAGGAAAGGAAAGCAGAACATAAGTACAGATCAAATTTTATGATGTATTTAAGAAAATATTATAAACTAAGTTTGTAAAACATTTGAAAATTTAAATTAAATGGACTAATTTGGGGGGAAGCAGTTTACAAAGAATAACAGCACTAAAAAAATTGAGAGTTCTAATTATTTTAAAGAAGTAAATTTTCAATTTAAACTTCATAAAAATTTTTTGGTTCCAGATAACATCATCATTAATTCTTCCAAACACTTATAATAAGAAAAACTTACAGGGAGAATATTACCTAAACTCTTTCATAAAATAACGAGACAGAATCCTCTATTCTTACAATAACTACAGTTTTTGTTGTCTTGTTTTGTTTGTTTTTAATCAAAATCTGACTATTGCAGTATGAGAAGGGGTTATTACCAGGAAATCTCTCTCATAAAACATCTCTCAGGGAATTATCCTGAACAAAGGAACAGCAACCCATGTTCAGCAAAGCATAAAACAGATACTCAATGTCACACTCATGGGAAGTAGATTCCAGGAACACAATCCATTACAAAAGTTTCTCAGTGCAAATCACCACATTCATAAAATGAAATAGGAAGCTAAGGATGTTTAGTAAATGTAGAAGAGCATTAAATAAATTTTATCTCTTATTCATGGTTTTTGCAAAATAGAATTAACAGGATTCTTTTGGAAGGATCCAATATCAAAATTCCTAGAGCAATTTTTTTTTTTTTTTACTTAACATGATAATATATTGCAAGTTTTCAATCACAGACCAGGAAAATGGGAAGGTCTATTATCACTGCTTGTACCTGGCATTATACTAGAAGGCCTGCTCTGTGCACAGATGTAAGGGTAAGTACAGAAGAAAAAAATAATAAATATTCACAATTTTCTTGTGAACTTAGAAAATTTAGATATTTCAAATTCCACACATTAAGAAATTCAAAAATTTGGAAAATTCAAAAGAATGTACAAATAAAATAAATTGAAAGTACATTTAACAATTTCTTTAGGTACAAGTACAATATTTTCCAAAGTGAATTCCATTTCCATATGGCTTTTATATATATATATATATATGTGTGTGTATATGTATATATATATGTGTGTGTGTATATATATTTGAAATGCATACATAAATATATGTAAACATGTGTATTTAATATGTTGTTATATTATTATATTTAATATATAAATATTTATGAAACTATGTAGCAAATAGTTTACAAGTGAATGAAGATTACAAGTGAATGACAGTATAAAGTGTTCAGATTTAGAACCAGACTAAGTGATTTCAACTCTACATCTACTATGATAGTAACTATAGCACTAAAAGCAATAAGTGGCTAAAAAGTACAGAAAAACCAATTAAGAGATAGTAAAATGCATAATGTTATTTTGTAAAAGTTATTTTCTGTAGTCCACTTGTTGATTGAAACAAACAGTATTATAAAACTATTTCCAAATGTGTCTAAATTCAATGCAGTCATAATGAGAATCCTAGCCAACTTTGTGTGTGTGTGTGTGTGTGTGTGTGTGGTGTGTGTGTGTGTGTGTATGTGTGTAAGAGAGAGAGAGAGAGAGAGAGAGAGATGGAGAGAGAGAGAATAAACTGACAATCAAATTTTAAAATTTCTTTGGAAAATAAATCTCAAACTGTGTGATTTCCTTAAGCCAGTTACGCTTTCTACCAAACTTTACCAAATGATATATTTCTCTTCTAATTCTATACAGGGCAAGTTTTCTTTGGTGTTCCTAACTGTAATGTATCCCTGTAATGATTATTTAATTAGTTCTATTATTTGAGAATTAACTTCTTGAAATATATTTTAATTTTTGTTTATAGTAAAAAAAATCATCATTGATTTTCTTTGCATTCCTAGCTCTATGAAAATGTTAGCTACATCTCTTAAAGTTGAAAAATCTAGAAACATTATACAAATGCTATTAAAATTGAATTAAAATCGAACAAAATGTGATTAATACATTTTTGATATGCTTAAATATAATTATGTGACTAGAATTATATGCATATGATTATATGAAATGATTTGTTGATATACAAATATTCTCTAAGCATAAGATAAATATCTTTGAAGATTACAAGTGAATGACAGTATAAAATGTTCAGATTTAGAATCAGACTAAGTGATTTTAACTCTACATCTGCCACTTCTTTACTGAAGGACATCAGATGAATTTCTTAATTTCTTTGTGCCTCTGTTACTTCAGCTGCAGAAACATACACACACACACACACACACACACACGTCAATGTATTATGGTAAAGATAAAATAATGTGCATAGATCACTCAGAAAGCAGTTATTCAAGATGATAATTCCACCTTACACAGAGTAAATGCTGATAAAATATTTGGTGGTAGTTATTCTGTGGTGCGTTTATTCAGATAAATACAAAGGAGCTGAAGAAAACAGGCTAAATAATACAGTGACAAAGAACATACAATTTATTCTCTTTCAAACATCTTTTCCAAGGTGAGTGGTCCCAGCTGGTTGGGACATTCAGGCACTCAGGTTGTTTTCATCATGCTGTTTTGCTGCTTCTGAGGGCTTTGTTTTGTCTGTAAAATCAAAGTGGGTCATAGCCATGGCCATCCTCCAGTTGGCCAGAAGACAAGAGTACATGGAAGAGTGCATGTTTAATGCCTAAGGCTCAGCATTTGGAGAGATGCATGCCTTTTCACTCATATTCCATGGACAAGAATGTAATTACATCACAACAAGCAGGAGAGAAGCCTGGTAAATGTAGTCTGGGACGGGTACTCTAGCAGAGGGAGATAATGCATTTTCGTGAATGGTACCCACCTGGACCATACTTGGTATCTGCAACATGAGGTTGTTGCCAGGGTAGTTACAATGGGCAGCAATGACATAAGAAAATTTCTCTCTAAATAAGGACTTTCCAGATGGCTAAAATTAAGAAATCTTTCATATAAATAACAAGAGTGTACAAGAGGTATAGTCCAAGGACAAATGTAATTTAATCAAATCTGTACACCTTAGCACACTGAAAAATAAAAAGAAAATTCCTGCCATACAGAAAAATCTTAACAGAAACTTAAGTAACAATTTAAGCAAAAGTCCCTCAAACTGATGTAACATAAAAGCCTTTCTCCAAAATGTATTAATAAGATCAAGAACTGGGAAACTGTAGAATACACTTTGGAAACACTGTTCTATTTAACTGCTTGGCTGCCCAATCCTTTGCCTTTGCTGCATTCTAGAATTATATCCATTACAACAGGGAACTTGTTTAAGTCAATTCCTGCAGATTCTAGAGCCTAATGCTGAATGATTGTGTCTGATTATGTTTCATACCTAATCAGAAAAAGAGAATACTTATTCTGATATGTTGCTGGAAAAAGTCATTGCTAGGTTTTAAGCCTGATGTAAGCTACTGGCAAATATCCTGAATTTAATTTTAAAAGTGGTATATTACCATGCCATCACTTTAGTGACCCCAGGCTAAATTGGCAATTGAGGGGACTAGGACATCTGCTAGTTTCTTCTGCCAGTGTCCCTTCCTCTCTTCTCTTCTCTGCTAATTATGCTTCCACAAGTCAAAATAAAAAAATCACAATCACAGCATCAAACAAGTCTACTATTCCCTCCAGTCCCTGTGCTTTGATGAAAACTGGCTTTTTAAAGTAGTCAAGTTTCTACAGAAACTTAAGCCTCAACATAAAATACAGCACCTATTTTCTAATAAATTTTATAAACCTATACCTTATGTCTGCACCTTTGTTCACAGGCCATCTTAAGATCATCCAACATTAAATCATAAAAACATTTAAATAAAATGATCAAAGACATTTTGTTATCATTACGCTCTACCATGAAAAGAGGCAAATTTCTATTTCTTCCACAGGAAAAATCTTAATATCCACTGTGAAGATAATGAATTGATTAAATAGTATCTATTCTATTAATTGGTGATTAAAACTATGCTCTCTTTTAATTCAAAATGAATAAATAAAGAAGGCATGAAAAGAAGCCAGCTCAGTGCTGAGAGGAAAGCAAGCTGCAGGCTGGAATAGAGGAGTTCTCATTTCTAACTCACTCAAGTTAAATTTGGGGTTGATATAATGGTTCTTCTCCTGCAATGCTAAAATTAATTGAAGGGCGGCAACTGGAAATCATGAACATTATAAAGAAAAATGACCATAGAAGGTACTATAGAACAGGTTATGCACAAGGCCAATTTTAAAGATACAGCACAGAAGCCTAGTAATTACTTACCAAAAGAAAAGCAGCCCACAAATAGCAACATTTGCTTTATCTCCAACAACAACTGTTTCTTTTAAAAGCAACACCCTTTCCTGAGCCGAACACCTTTTGAAAATAAATTTATATAAGCAGTGACAAAACATGAAATGTTTTACCTCAAACACCAACCTTTATGATAAGACTATTTGTATTCCTATTATAAATGTTCCAGTGGGAATATTAAAAAGCTTTCGTTTTTCTTTCCTACATATAAAATTTATTCAAGCTTAAGGAAAATTCACTGAGTGAAATAGGGAACTTTTGAAAATGGGAAAATAGAATTAATTAATCTGTTTGACAAGGAGAGTAATTCATGTTGAACAAACAGGTACAATTGGTAGATTTAGAGTATTAGGGTGTCAAAACACAGAATTACAATGAATTTAACTTAAAAGATTTTAATAGGCTTTTATTTGCAATTTTAGAATTTGGTAACATTTCATTCTATGAATTGGGTGTTCCAACTCAATTCTGAGCAATGAAGCTTGACTTTACAGGCAGAAAAGGACTGGATAAAGCAAAAAGGATGGGTCGCTTCTAGTCTCTTTCTCTGGTGAATGGGTGGATGGGTTTTTTCCAGTCTCTTTCTCTGGTGAAGACTAAAGCAGAGATGTCCTTACCAACAGGCAATACTGGCCTGTTTGAGGATTTGGTTTCTCTCTCTCTCTCTCTCTCTCTCTCTCTCTCTCTCTCCCCTTCTCTCTCTTCTTTCTCTCTCTCTCTCTCTTCCTCCCCCTTCATCCCCTCCCCTGATTTCTTAGAAAGTTAAGCAACTCAGTCTCTACTTCCTGGTGTGGAAGTTCAACATGAGTGACTCCGTTTTCTGTTTGGGCTTGGTCTATGTAGCCTTGCTGAGGAACCCTGTCCTAATCTATGTCCTCTTGTAGATTTTAGTTAACTCAGGTAAAGAGGCTGATTTTAATTATGCTTTCACTTGCTCTGGTAATCTCTACATATCCAAATCAGATTTCTAGAGGAACTCTAGGTGCAGATCCAATTCTTTTCCTTTTCCTTGCAGCTTCAGGGTCTCAGGTACTTGAGGGACAACTTAGGTGAGCAACGAAATTTTTCATAAAACAATCTTTCCTATAGTTTCAAAAATTACACATTGTTCCATGGTCGACTGAAGAACTCTTACTAGGGAAAACATGCCAGAGTTCACTTGCATCTGCTTTTGTTTCTCGGCACATTCTGGAGTCCATCATGCCCCGAGCCTAGGAGAGAATTTATGAGGATGAATGCACACGGAAATGAAAAATAATTACTAGAATTACCTAGTTTGCATTCTACTAGGACAGAAATATCCTAAAATTGGATTTCAGAGATACCTATGTGTGCTTTTGAAATTATGTATTAATCAATCTTTTTGAGTGCTATTTACTTTTTGAGTGATGTTTACAAAACTACTAGCCAAATAAATAAATGATTTCCTAAGAGGCAAATCTGCCAACAAAATTAAGTAAGCTAATTATCATACTTAAATGTAATGAGTAATGCTGCACCCAACGGCTCTCTCTGAATTTAAAGATTGTTGTGGGAAAACTTATGGGGGAAAAAAAGAAAGAAAAATTAGGTTTTAATGCTTTGTTAACTGACAAAATCCACTAGTACCTACAATATAAAATTTCTCATTATTTGTAGCTTTTTAATAAAATAAGTTAAAATACCTTCATTCAAACAATACCTAAAAACAATGATTATTTATTTTATAATCCTATGGCATGTCAATTCTGGAACACTCCTATCACAAAATAGAATGCTATTTAAGACACAAAAATCACAGATGTATGAAATAGAAAATGTATATGCATCTATTAAAGTGCTTGACCTACAAAAAATATATAAGTTAGGAGAAAAGCTGAGTCATTGATGTCTTGCATAATCTGTTTTGGGACACAATACTACATAACGCTGCAGCAACAAAGTGCATAATTTCTATATCAATCACTTATATATTCTAATGAATATACACTTACCTTCTCTGCAGCTATTTATTTGAAATAATCACCTTAGTCATTGAAACAGTATTCCCAGGGACACATATAAATCTATTTCTCACAATGCAGAGGCATTACTTGATCCTACTTTAAAAGCAATTAAACAACTATTAAATATGTGAGAAAGCAAAAGCTTAGATACAGGGGCCTGCCTTTGAACTCTGTGAACTTGGACAGGAATTTCTCTCACCTATAAATACAGGATAACAATATCTTCCTCATTGAACAGCCATGAGGATTATGTGATATATTTGGACTCAACTTTAAATTTTAAAATCAAATAAGGTAAAATGAATACTTATTATAATTGCACTTAACACCAACACCCTTCAAATCTCAAAGTTCTACATATGGTGTCACAAATCATAGTCGACAATGTTCTTGAATGATTAGAACAGTGGCACTTAGCCAGTTCATTCATATTGGGGAAGGAAATTGTCTTGTCAATTCATATGGATTTTTAGAGACTTTCTATGGTCATCACCCCTTTGGGTAAACATAGCTCAAGATTAGATAAAAACCTATTTTTAGAGTTGTGGATTGTCACACAAGTGCTCCATCCTGCCTGATAATCTTTCGCTAAATTGAGAACACTAGGTGGAATGAGTGGGACCTCCAAGCCAAATGGAGGCATTTGTGCAGACAGAGGAGGCTCAAATCTTAGGGCTCCATAAGTTTTCTTGAATGTACTTTGCTATCAGAAGCATCTCTTCCTTATCCTGATGGAATTAATCTTTCCTTCTGTAAAATTTCGCAGTGAATACAACTTGTGCATTTTCTTAGTAAGAAAATCTTAATTCTTTTCAGGATTCACCCCTAATGAGAATAAGATCAGGTGTAACTCAGGAAGGAAGATCTGAGCCGTGTTCCAGAACAGAATGATGATGATGCATTGCAAGACGTTACCACATTTATGTGAAATGAAGGTCCACATCCTCTGTCATTAAGGACTCAAAATGTGCATATTAGGCTCTGAGGTTTAGTTACTTGAAATATTAACTGTCCTGTATTTTATAAAGTTTCAATGCACTTAATAATAAGTGTTTGAGTCTTCCTTTGAGGTTTACACTTAATATTGAAAGACACAAAGCCACATACCATTAGAAAAACATATTTCACATTTTTTTCTCTTCTGTAATAAAAATGACTGAAGGAATAAATAGAAAACAATAGGGCAACAAACATAATGCCTTTCTTTCTCAGCCAATAACATCATAAATCTCACATAAAACATTACTAAAGGTATGAAAAACAAGTATTGGAGAAACCATGCAGCATGCAGTTTTGCTATGCAATTGGATGAATGCACAGGTATTTACAATACCCCTTCACTTATTATATTTACTAGATTTTGCTTTAATAATGAAATATAATAAGAACAAATCTTGTGTGTGTGTGTGTGTGTGTGTGTGTGTGTGTGTAAGCCTGCCAAGCATGTCAGACTGAATGACACTCAAATAGTTTCAGAACAGTATTTTCAGAGGAAAACACAAAGGCAAGGGAAGTGGCAGATGCACAGTCCTTTTGTTGCCCATTCAACTTTAGGGTAATGAAATGAGGTATAGCAAAGCTGGAGGTCAATTTTGGAAGAAGAACCTTGGCATTTGGACAATTTAACTTATAAAATCCATGTTTGGAGAAGTACCAGACCTTCCTCTGGCAATGATCAGGGATGAGGGTCCATTATACAGTCTTTGTATAATAAGTGAGACCTTGGCCTGTGCTTGGTTGAGTGTGCATCAACCCTGGGATGGTATACACACAGGGTCCCAAGCTTTGTGGATGAAGACATGTGATATGATGAATGAGTGGTTTCAAGCCCTGTCCCCACTACCTCATCATTCTATTAGGACTGATTCTTAAGTATGGGGGGCACACCCTATAATGGCGACAGCAATGGTGACAGCGCCCTCGTGGCAACCTCCTTCCCTTACGTGACGCTGCCTGACTCATTGCCTAGGATCGGCTAGCAGTAGTTCTGAGAACGTGATCAACTCATGCTTGCCTTATAGTCCTATGAGACTCTTGCCTGCGTACACACCCCATGCATTGCTGACCTCTAATCTGATTGGATTTCGCTGTACCCTCACCCTACATAAAAGCCCTGTAACTTCCTTAATAAACGAGAGTTCCTGCTTCGACAGACTTCCCGGCTCTGGTGTGGTTCCTTGGCCACCGACACTCATCATCCTGCTCGACCCAGGCAAGTCCAGAGGGGATACACCGAACCTTGTTGCTCGGCTGGGAGCAACACTTAAGCACCATTTAGTGTCTTTTAATGGACATGAATTCAGCACACTAATGGTCCTACTGAACAGGAGGTTAAATCCTCAGGGAAGCCAGCATGAAGGGCATCAGTTATGGACAAGTTAACATCACCTCTTTGAGTGCAAGAAGAAGGATTTGTGGGGAAAGATTTAATCAACAATAAATTACTTACTTAATTAAAAAATTTATGGTGAACATTTAATTTTCTCCATTGATGGGCCAGATCCTCTAATTGAAGTTTAAAAAAATATAGTCAAGGTGAGAAGAGGAACTGTAGGCACTTTTCATTTCAATCTCTGCTGCAAACACTGGAAAACTCTTGATTCAATAATCATATTGTCTACAAAGTCATTCCAACTTATTTTTAAAGCAATAAAGCACACAGGAGAATCTTAACAAATATTTCTAATAAAATTAATACCAATCGTGCATTGTTTTACACCACACAAAGATTCTTTGGTTACCTTCTAGCAAATACTTACAGACAGTGATTACCTACTTGTCCAAAAATTTATAGGCTTTTTTGTGATAATTGGTGGTCATCAATAGTACACGATTGATAGATTCAGAAAATTGAGCAAATAATTATGTAAACATATTGTTGAATAAATTAATTTTAATATATATGAATGATATATATTTGAACAGATAACTACCCTCTGAGAGAAACTTTTGAAACAGAAGATCTTAAAAACATTTCCAGTTACATAATTTTGTCACTGAAAAAATACATCCATGTATAAAAATTCTCAAATGTATATTTTCAGACAAACTTTTTAAATTACCATACACTATTCACATAACTGAAATCAAAATGGAACATGCACCTACATCCAACAGCTTAAAATATAAAAGCGTCCAAAAGAAAATATGTGTAACTTTAGATTCAGCAATAATTACTATAACACCAAAAGCACAATCTGTTAATGACTAAAAGGACTAATAGAACTTTTGTTGAAATTAAAGTTTTGGTCTTCAAAGTTGTTATTCAATAAATGAAAGAGCAGAACAGATGGGCAGAAAACACTTGCAAATCATATATTTTAAAAATACTTGTATCCAGGATACAAGTCAATAAGAAGAGAACAACACAAATTTAAAAATTGACAAATAATTTGAATATATATTTTACAAAAAATCCTATATAAGTAACTAATAGGTAATGGAAATGAACTTAACATCATTAATCATATACAAAATATGAATTAAAACTGCAATGACTGACCTCTAACTGGCTACAATGAAAAGGCTGATAGTACTAAATACTGGCAGGCACACAGAGAAACTGGAGAACTCTTCCCTTGCAGGTGGAAATGGAGAATGGCATGTCCACCTTTGAAAACAGAAGATCTTAAAAACAATTCTAGTTACATAATTTTGTTTGCTGGAAAAAATACATTGACCTATAAAAATTCTCAAATGTATATTTCAGAAAAACGTTAGGGGAAGGAAAGAGGAAGTACTGGGGACTGAATTGGAACAAATTATATTTAATACTTGTGTAATTATGTCAAAATTTACCTCCAATATTATGTATAACCAGCATGCACTAATATAAACATTATTATTAGAAATTAAATTTAGCTTTATTCTGCAATTTCCTCGCTATGAACCTGCTCCATAAAAGATGATGGCATATACCTATCCCAAAACTAGCATGCAATATTATTCATGAAATAATATAGCCAGTTATTACTGAATGCCAAAAACTGATCTATCGATTGATGTAGGAATAAACAAACTTAGTTGAATCTAGATATCATGAATCCAACATAGTAGCAAACTGATTTCATAACTAAAACGAGAATCTATAGAAACTAAATCTATAGAACTAAAAGAGAATCTATAGAAATCTAGCATTTGCCTTGGTTGTCTACTGCTGTGGAAGAAAGTTTGGTTTAACTCCAGTCAGGCAAGAGCTTCTCTGGGCTGAGGGATGTGCTCTGCACTGGGTTAAGATGCAGATGGCTCAACTCAAAAAATGCACAGCACATCAGTGAGTTCTTTACTTACAAAGGATGAATTTTGTACAGTGTAAATTGCATGTCAACGTAAAAAGGAAAGCTTAAAAGTTATTAAAAAGTAAACAAAATAAAATAGAGTGATTAAAAGAATGAAACATTAGAATATTAAATAAATCTGGTCGATCTCTGGAATATAATAGTAGTAAATAAATGTGTAATATAGAAGGTAAACATTGGAAGAATTCAATGTCATAGAGGGCAACAAAGTAATAGTAGGGGACATCAATCCCCAATTATTACAATGGAACAAAAACATTGCAATAGTATTCAGGGACTAGACTTCTTCAAAAAGAATTATAAAACAATTAGTTTTAGAGAGTCAGTTTTCTTAATAATTTATGGAATAGTATCCAAAATAGGCCAAGTTAATGTAAAAAACAAATGTTAGTAGTTACTAAAATACTAAAATTGTTTCCTAACATAATGTAAATAATTGGAAATCAAAAGGGAATGATATCTAAAAATTCACCAGTATGAGTTCAAAACCAGATACAGCAACTTAGCTTGGCCCTAAGCAACTTAGCAGGACCCTGTCTCAAAATAAAAGAGCTGTAGATGTGGCTAAATTGTAAAGCAACCCTTGGTTCAGTCTCTTCTACAAAAAAAAACTAAATAACTGTGCCTATAACACCCAAAGTGATGTAAGTCCATCTGATACCCATCAACACTCAATATTATTTTTGCAGAAACAAAATATTAATTTAAAAATTGTATGGAGCATCCAGTATACATAACTAAAATATTCAAAATAAAACAAATGGTTCCACATATAATAATAATAAAAGCTAAAATATTCAATATTTTTATTTTAAGATGACTTTAGTTGAGTCTTTTATAATTATTGTCATCTTTACACTTTTGAATGAAATATGCTTTTCATCCTTTTGCTTTTGGTCTATTTGTGACCTTAGATCTAAAGATAATATTTTGTAGATTTAGATCTGTTACAGTTACATATTTTTAGGTTTAATTTTTTTAGTCAATTTATGTGTCCTGATTAATGTTTCATAATAATTCATTTGTACTTAAATTACTGATGAGGAAGAACTTACTACTGTAACTTTGCAAGTTTTTTTTTTTAGTTATTGTAGTTTATCCTGCTTTTTAAAAAACTGCTTTAATATGTGGTTCATAGATGTTTATGGTGATGTTTTGATTCCTCTCTAATTCCTTTTATATTCTATGTCCGATTTGTCGACATTTTGGGATTATATAAAAATAATAAAAAGACACTAGAATGAATCAGACATAAGTTTCCTATGATTGTATATGAATGCATGACCAGTGTAACTCCACATCTTGTACAATGACAAGAATGGGATATTATATTCCATGCATGTACAGTATGTCAAGATAGAGTTGACTGTTATGTGTAACTAAATATAAAAGATAAAAGTTCTTCATTTGCACTGTATTTTAAACTGAACTTTGGATTCTTATTAAAAAACATTGTCTTTAAAAAAAATAAAAATAAAAATAAAAATAAAAGAATGAACTTTCCTCAATGAAGGCAGAAAAATAAAAACAGTTTTGAGAGGCAGGAGCTGTAAGAGAAAGACAAAAAAAGAGACAAACTGGAAGATTTAAATCCAATAATAGCAATAATTATATTAAGTATAAAAGGTTACACATTCCATTTGAAATGCACTTCAAATATAATACGGACAATTTGAAGTGAAAGATGACCACTACACAACTTGTGTATCATAACATAAGAGAACTTATGTGGATGCATCACTATCAGAAAAAGGTAAAGAATAATAATAATAACTAATAATAACTAATAATAGCTAATTAAACAATCAATTTAATAGGAATATATAACCAGCCTAAATGCATATGCCATAAACAATAGAGCTTCAAAATACATGAAAAAATGGGAAAAATAGAATGAAATATCAAATCTACAATAATTATTTGTTGGAGATTTAGCATTGTACTCCTAGTGATTGTTAAAGCAATCTTTTGAAAAAATCAACATTCATGAATATTTGCTTTTATTGCAAATACCCAACACTCAGAATTCTCATTATCTTCACAAGAAGCATTCACGAACATAGACTATGTGCCATGGTATCAATAAGTCAATGAATTTCAAAAGATTGGAATCTTAAATACTATTTCACCAGTAATTGGAATGAAATTTTTGAGCAATAACAAGATAACTAGAAAACCCAAAATATTTGAAAATTAACATACTTGTAAATATTCCTTGCGTCAAGAAGAACTGAAAGGTAATTATTAAAATACTGCAAACAAAATGCCAATAAAAATTCAATGTATACTTTCTGAGGTCCATCTAAAGCAATACTCACAAGTAAATTTATGGCTTTAAATAATTACACTAGAAAATAAGAGAGACTGGAAAACTCTTATGTAAATTTCCACCTTGAGACATTACAAAGAGTAAAATGAAGCCAAAGAAGTGGAAGAATGGGGGTAAAGGATAGACCTTTGTAATTCATGAAATAGAAAAAAAAATTGAGAAAAATAGAAGAGCCAGTTGTCTCTTTGAAAAGATGAACACAATTGCTAAACATCTACCAAGACAAAAGAGAAATAAGAGAAGGAAGGAAGGGAGGGAGGGAGGGAGGGAGGGAAACAAATTACCAACATTGGAAATGAAAAGGAAATATACCACAGATATTGGAAGCAATGGAAGGATAATAAAAAATATGATTAACTTTGTGCTAATGCATACAGTCACTTAGATTAAACAGAAAAATACAACTTACTAAAAGTGATAAAAGAAGAAATGGAAAACCTGAATGAACTTATACCTATTTATGAAATGAATTCCCAATTTATATAGTTCCTAAAAACTAGTCCACATGGTTTCACAGAACAGAATTTGATCAAATACTAATAGAAGAAATGTAATCAATTTTATAAAAACAGTTTCAGAAAATAGAGGAGAAAGAAACTCTCATCTTGGGAGATGGTAAAATCCTGAAAAGAAAAATCTGAACATTTTTAAGGAAACAAAACTCCAAATATAACACAAATATTGGTAAATAGAATCTACAAACACATAAAAAGAGAAAATCATCACGAACAAGTGGAATTTAACCAAGAACTTTCCACAAATTTAAAAATGACTACTCTTTAAAATAAAATGTTTAAAAGTGACACAAACAAAATATTTACTATCAAAGATCTTGTGTTCAGAAAATACAAAATTCTCTCACAACTCAATAACAATGATGAAAATGAAACAAAAATTTAAATAGGCAAAAACATATGGGGAGAGTTTTGAACACTTTAAAAGTTAGATCTTGTTTCTTGAGCGTTGACATAAGAGTTTATGATCAATAGGGAAATATTACCTGTGTTGTCGCTTCTTGTCTTACACAAGTTTTAGGTGTGTGAAGTTTAAAATATCAGCAAAAAAATTGCATCAGGCTTTGATCTTGCTGGCCTTTAATATACAAAACATTAGTCTCTTAATTCATTCAAGGAATGTGCTCATTTTCAATGTCTATATGTTTATTAGGTCATATAAGATCTTTACTTACATTTTTAATAAAAATATGGGAGGGTAGGTTTTTTTATTTAATCTTCAATTAATGCACCAAAACTTTGTATTGTAAATATTACTAAGAAATCAAATGTTTGGAACATAAAATATTCCCTAATGTAAGAATATGATGAAAGGTAGGTAGTTCTTCAAATAAGACTAAAAGTAAAGAAATAAAAATATAATAAAAAGATAAATAAAAAGATAATAAAAAGAAATAAAAAGATAATATTGTTGAAGGCAAAATACAGGTCAGTTTTTTTTTTTTTTATAGAGTCAAAGACTATTTACATTAACTGGTTCTATGGGAATCCTCACTATGGATAGCTCTAGTAACATCTGGAGATGCTACTAGGAATAAATAAATAGTGATCAAGAATTTAGGAAACCCGAATATCCTCCATTCCCGACTTCACATTTGTACAATAAAATCCTGAATTGGAGAAAACGTCAGCCCCTTTTATTCAACATAGGTGCAGTGTAGGATGGACTCCCACTCTGATCTCCTTAGAGACGGTTTGTGGTGAGAGGATATTTGCAATTCAAGTATTTTTATATTCTGGACTGAATATAGTTGGAATTTTTCTTCACTCCATAGGACCAAAATTCCATTTTGAACTCTCCTTCACCATACTTGCCATAATCTTACAAAAATTTTGAGAAACCTCTGGCTGTTAACAGTAAAATAAAAATAGAAGTTAATAATCTGAAATTACGGCATGTCCTGGTAAATGGACACAACTGGAGAACATCACTGTAAATGATATAAGTCAGACTCAGAAAGTCGGAGTGGAATGATTTATCTCATATGTGGAAACTAGAGCAAAAATAAGGGGAGGAAGTTGGGGGAAGTTGGGGGAAGTTGTGGTTCCCAAGAAAATAGAAGAGAGGTCAGTGGAGCAGAGGAATAGGATAGGTGGGGAAGGAGGAGAGACAGGAAAAGGGAAGATCTGCAGAAGGAAGTTGACCAAATTAAGCCATGTACCTATATGAACATGTCACAGTGAATTCCATCTCTATGTATATCTAAAAAGTGCCAATTAAAAAATAAACAGAAGGAATAATAGTAGAGATGGGGGACCAGGGAAAGAGGAGACAGGCAAAGCGGAAGTACTAGGGACTGAGTTAGAATAAATTACATTCCATTCTTCTGTAATGGTGTTTAAATAAATCTCAATATTATATGTATCTGTAACACACTAATAAAAAATTTTTAAAAAGTGACCCAATTTTTCTATTAAAAAAATAATTAAAAAAAAGAGAGAGTTGGAATGTGAGTGGGTAGATAAGTTTAAAATAAAATTTTAAAATATTTAACATATTTTGATTTGAATTAATTTTGGAAGATATCAGAAGTATAGAATCACAAGAGTTTTTAGTGTTTGTAATTATTTCTTCTTCTCATTTTAACCATAGTCTATTAGAAACCCCCTGAATGACTAGATGAGAGACTCCAAGTGAGAGATAATGAGGAAGCAGTTAAGTAAGAATTATATTTTAATTCATGTTTATTAAGTGTTCATTTGAACCTAGAAATGATCTCTGTTTACAAATTGGGGAAACATTTCCTTTTACCAACCCAAGTACTTTTGAATCTAATTATATTTAAGCTTTTTTACATGACTGTATGATTATTAATCACTATATTTATTACATATAGTATTAAAATAACGAAATAACATTTGCTCCATGATATTTGCTCAGCCATATTTTAAATTACTGGTTTATACTAGATTTTAAGATACTTGGAAGCAGTTATTAGGCAACAATTAAATATTGCAATGTCTGAAACACAATAAATTCTCAAAGACATTCATTAATGAGTATATGAATGAAGATAGACACTGACATTAGGTCTGGAAAGAGTGGTTTCAGCAAGTGTTGTTACATTAAATTAGCATTTTGCCATAATCATCTTTTTCCTCACTGTACTCATCTTTACCTGAAATAGCATGGTAGGTAAAAATCTGTCTAGATGGATGGATGAATAGATAGATGATACTAGATAGATAGACAGACAGAGATAAACCCAAATATTGATAGAAATGCCTATTATCTGTCTTTTCTATTAGAATATTTTGAGTCTTGAATGAATTTTAAGCAACGAGAAGCCCGTGATTTTCTAGTGGTTCAAAAATAACTCATGGGTAACAATTTTCTTTTCCCATTTAATCAAAGGAAATGTGAAAAGGTAAAATCTCTGTAAGAATAAAAGAAGACCACAAATGAATAAAATATGGCAGATGATACCTTAGAAAATACATTGAGATATTTTAAACATTGATAAAACAGTTCTTTGACTAAGCCTAGGTTATTAAAAATAACTAAAATCAATTTAAGGATTACTATTTAATTTCCTGGATACTACCAGAAGTATAAATATGTAGATAAGTGTATTAAATATATATGAATGTGAACTATTAAAAGATTCAAAGTTTATACTGTCTTTGGAAAGACATCATATTTATAAAAGAAATATCACTCAGATCATACTAACAATTCCAAGGAGGTCTCTGGAAACACTGATACAAAATATTCAGGCTTGAATCTCAATGAATTTGTTAAAATATTAGTATTATTACAGAAACTTTTCATATGTTTATGCCTTTGTATATATGTATGAGTGTATTTATAAAGCCCTGACAATTATTAAAAAAAATACACATTCATATAACGACAATTTTCTGCAGAAGTCTTTTTTCACTTCACTATTCATCACCTTTGGACTCTAGATTACAATATAACAAGAAAAACTAAAATAATAATCAAATAGGGAACATTTAGCAAGTGATTACTGTCTACACCAGGCACTATTTTAATTCCTTTAAATATATTCCCAATTATAAGATCATGACAGAAGTACTCTTAATCTTCATGTTATGAATGAGAAAAGAAACCCCATAGGGTTAAGTAATCTGTAATTGGCCCATGATCACACAGTAAGGGAGAAAACTGGGATTCCAAACCACACAACCTACTTCCAGGATTTGCACTCCCGTAAAAAACTCTGAAGAGGAGAGATTTCCATGAGGGGTAAAACATTTGTATAGCAACAGAAAAGATAGTAAAAATGTGATTTCCAACATCTATATTACAATTTTTTCAGATCCTCTAGAACATAAACCATAAACAGATTTTATTGCATGTTATATTTTCTTTGTCATTGATTCTTTTTTGAATAAATGTGAATTAATGACAGTATAAAAATAAAAACTTTACCACCTTGTGGATGGGGTAAGAAGTATGTTAATATCTAAATAGCCTTTCTCTGTTTAAGAATGTCTTACTTCTGTTATAAGTTCTAAAATAATGACATATAACTTGGGATTCATCTGATCTTTAATTGAATAATTTGATTTCTGCTTGGTCATATTATAAGACTGAAATATTTATTATGGAAATTATAACAGAATAAATTATAAATTTACTTTTAATCTAATAAATAACCAAAATAAACTATTCAATATCAATTTCATTATACATAATTTCTCTGTAATTGTAGATGTAACAATCCTTTTTGAAATCCAACATTTTTATCCCTTGTTAGATATTGATATCAATTGTAAAGAAATTTCATAAAATGAAATACAAATAGGGAAATCATTTTCTTCCCTAAGTATATTTTACCCCATACTAAAAAATTTTAAATGTATTACATAGTAAATTTTATTCTTTTCCCCCAGAAAGAAAATTCTAACCAAAATATGTTTGTACTTGAAATTACACTTATGCAAGTAATTATCAGAACCTAACAAAATATACTTATCACAGAAAATTATTTGATGTTGTTTCAACACCGAATTAGTTATATTTCATTCCATATTTTAAAAATAACACACACAAAAAACAAATTTCCCATGCAGAAGACTTCTAAGTACTTTATGCAGACCTTCTTCCTCAAGCAGGTGGACTTTTAATTCCCCTGCTTCAGTGTAGACTGCACAGTCTTCCTTTCAAAGAAGATGATGAGGGAAGCAGAGATGAGGGGGAAGTAACTTTGCATACCTCACCCAAGTGATCAAGGTGAACATCAGCAATGATAAAATCATGTTGATAGTACACACCCTTGACATGATGTGATTAAAAATAGCACTTTCCTTCTGTGGCTTCTTCACCCAAACTCATAGTGTCTGATAACCACGAAAATAAAATCAGACTGTCACAACTGAGAACATTCTGAAAAATTCCTGACTTGTACTGAAAGATTGTCAAGGTCATCAGAACAAGAAGAATTTGTGTTTCTTTTACATGCTTTTATATATAAATGAGCATATCAATTTTTATCCCATTGGGATCTTGAATGTACTCTTTGGAAACTTACTGCACTTTACCTTGCATTAGAGGTACTTATTAATATTTTGCATAGTTTCTAAAACATAATTTCAATAACTATAATATAGACTTGGGCTCATGTAGTATAGGTTTTTTTCCTAAAATATCATCAGACAAGTTAAAATTTCCTAACTTCCTTAGTTTCAAGAGGACAATTGTTACTTTAAAATCTAAACCTTGCTGGGCACGGTGGCACACAGCTGTAATCCCAGCAGCTCAGGAGGCTTAGGCAGGAGGTTTGTGAGTTCAAAACCAGCCTCGGTAACTTAGTGAAGCCCTAAGAAACTCAGTGCGATCCTGTCTCTAAGATATCAAAAAAAGAGCTGGGGGAAGTGCCTCCACAGTTAAATGCCCCAGAATTCAATCCTCAGCACACACAAACAAAACAAACAAAACAAAAAATCGAAACAACAACAAAAACAAAAAACAAAACCTAAACCTTTACCTAAAGGTATTTCTTCAGGACAGATTATGAGGATTGGGTTACTACATCAAAAAGTAATGACATTATTTAGATTTCTGATAGAAAGTCTCTTCTGGAATATGTCAAATAAATTGTGATAGTTTCTCTTCTGATGGATCAAGTTTGTCAAGATTTCATGCAGATTTCTTCCAAACTGTTAACAATGTAATATCTTAAAAATTGGTTTGCAACTGATAAATTTGTAGGGGTTTATTTTTGTACTTCCCAATGATTTCTTTCACACAGAACCATTATATGAATTTTAAAACCCTGATGTCTGGATTAGACAATGAAACACAAACACTTCATTCTTTAGATTGTATTTGGAAATCACCTTGTTCTTCATGCAGTCTTGTTATCACCAGAATATAAAGTATCTGTTTATATTTTCATTCCTGATTGGTAGGAAAATATTCATCTTAGTATGCTGGAAAAGACATAAAATCCAAAGACTCAGAAAAAATTAACGTCCATGACCTTATCACAGTGTCACCCTTTTTAGCACTATGTCATCTTTATTTTTCATCTCCCTTCTCTTATTTACTTCATTTTTATTTTGGATTTATCAGACTTGACTTCTTTTTAAAAACTCAACATTATGTAATAAGCATTTTCTCATAACTAAAGATTTTGTCATTTTAAAGGCTTTATAATGTTTACTTATTGGCATGTAATGATTTCCATAACCGTTAAACATTTTAGTTTTTTTCTATATGTTTGTCACTAATAACACAGAAAACCATTTCCACATAAATTAAATAACTTTCTTATTTTTTATCTACTCTAAAGGAGAATAGGAGGTACACAAAGAAACACAACCATTTGCATGTTTCACAGTTATACTAGTTATATGTTCTCTAGTAATGGATTCTTCTCATTATTGAATCACCAGTATCAAACATTACATTTAAAATATGTGCTAATTATATGAGTATAAAGACGACTTTGGAAGTTTGATTTGCATTTCTTTTATTACTGATGTAGTGAAGCACTTGAATGTATTTGTATATGCTCATATTAATTATGCATGTTTATTGGTGTAAAATGTTCTTATTCTCAATAAAAGCCTTTCTATATATTTCAATTTATTATCTTAGAGTTATAAATATTTACCCCAGATAAACTGTTTAAGAGAGCTGCCTTGTATATGATTAACTGATCACATCTGTATTATGCTGACAATATGGAAGATGTTGATCTTCCATAATTCATATGATGATATTTCCTGAACATGTTTTCAAATTAAAATAACACTGTCAGGAAATGGATTGTAGAATTTTAAGAACTGATTATAATAGACTCTTAATAAATATCTTGATTGACATTGAAACAAACAAATGATTCTTTTGGATTTTATAAAATCATATTTTATCACTACAATCTCACTCTGTCACACTGTCTTATATATATGTCATTACAAAAGTGCCAGAATCATTAGCATGTATATTCCTCTAAAACATTAATTTACTAGTTATGTTTTTCAACAAATTAAATTAGACAAAAATCCGTAAGGTAAAACATCCATAAAAGGAGCAAGGTGTTGGAATGACATAAACATGTTTTGATTTCTATTACTGGGTGACAATTTCACCACACAGCAATTTTAGCACATAGCCCATGAATAGAAAGAGGCTACACTATATTTCTTGCATTCTCAAATGTAAACACTTTTAAAATATATAATATATATTTGCATAAGAACATTTAAATAAGTATCTTAGAGTTGATTCAGGGCTATCCTGTGGCCCTGTGGGTGAAATTGTCTCATGTGCTTCATTCATTAAATCTCAAACTTTATGGATTTTAATGTCTAAAACTTCATCATCACTGACCTCATTAAGATGCTCACCAAGGAGAAAAATATGGATTAGAAAAAATCAGGATTATAACCATTAATCTATTTCTACAGGTATTTATATAAATGTTTAATTCCTTGAATTATTTTGTTTTAAAACATTTGAAAATCAAAATGCTAATCAAGAAAGCTGCTGCTAGCAATTTCACAAACAGTAGGTTGTAAGAAAGCATGTCGAACATTATGAGGCATTTTATCCTAATCATTTGTGAAATAATTCTGAAGGAAATCTTTTTCAGAAGTAAATAACCTTCATGAAATAGCCTTAACATTAATGGAACTTTTCAAATTGGTTCTAATTTTCAGTATTAATTTGTTTTATTTGATTTTATTGATCAACTGAAAATTCAATGCAGTAAATATGCAAATGAATCTTTAATGACATATGACAATAAACATGTCTGTCACTATAGTATGTCCTAGACAGGTATGAACTTTTAATTGTGAATGTATTTACTGACCTTGAAATTATCAAAATTTTAGTAAGAACAGATTGTTGAAATAGAAAAATTTTGAAGATATTATAAAGATATTAACAATAACAAATCCAGCTTTAGGAAGCAAAATGGAGTAATATGGGAACTTTCTTCCAATATTTAAATTCAACTAAACAACACCAAGTAAGCACCAGCCTATTTTTAAGGATTTCTGGTCATGGAAGGGCCCATAGTCCTCAAAGCACAACACTTTTTCTTTGGATGGCTTTGGAAACAGAAATAACTTTAGCTACATCAGTGAAAACTGTCTCCTAAAGCATTTGACAAACTGATATTTTTCCTAGAACGTGGTGGGGTTATTCAATAAACTTTCACCTTCTTCTGACAGACAATTTAAGTCATCTGCTTCTCCTCTTTACCAGTCATCATTTTTCTAGACTGAACATCATTTAGTCTGCATCTGTTCTATGGTTGTTTCTGTTTCTTGACAAATAATCATCTCAGTTGCTCTCTTCTGACCACATCTAGATACACCTTGAAACATGGGGTCCAAAACTGAACCCAGTTCTCATTTAATGCAACCACAAAGACTATTTTATTTTTATCATATATTTTCAGTTGTACACGAGGTTTAGATAGACACATACCTAGTGAAAAAATTGTAGACAAATTAGCATACGTACCATTTTCTGTAGTTACCCTTTTTGTGCAGAGAACCTAAAATCTTTTCCCTCAGCAAATTTTCATTAATATGTAATATTTTTAACTATAGTCCTCATGTAATACATTCCACCTCTAAATTTATCCATTGTACCTTATTGCAAATTTGTACACTTTGCCTATTTTATCCCCCTGTCTACATTTGGTAGCCAACACTCTGATCTTATTTATTTTACTCCTTGTGATTTTTAAGATTCCCCATAGCCAGGCATGGTGGCACATGCCTGTGATCCCGGTGACTCAGTAGGCTGAGGCAGGAGTAATGCAAGTTCAAGGCCAGCCCCAGCAACTTAGTGAGGCTGTAAGCAGATTAGTGAGATTGTCTCTGAATAAAAAAATAAAAAGGGCTGGGGTTGTGGCTCAGAGGTTAAGTGCCCCTGAGTTGAATCCCTGGTACCAAAAATATCTTTATCTATCATCTATCTATCTATCTATCTATCTATCTATCTATCTATCTATCTTTTTCACATATATATGACTTGAAGTCATACAGTATTTTTGTTTCAGAATCTAGCTTATTTCACTTAGTATAATGTCCTCATATCACAGAGGTTTCTAAGTCTGAATTATATGCATAACACATACATATGGTATTCAAATGCACACACACACACACACACACACACACACACCCCACAATATATCTGTTAAAAAAATCTCTTAGGTTGTTTACATGTCTTCTTTTCTGTGAAAAAAGTCTTCAGAGAATATGAGAGCACAGGCATCTGTATGGGGTTCCAATTTTGTTTTCTGTGGGTATGTACCCAACAGAAATATAGTTGACTAATGTGTTAGATCTATTGTTTAATTTTTGAGGGTCTTCCATATTGTTCTTCACAATGGCTGAACTAAACAATTTGCATTTTCAACAACAATATATAAGGGTTTTCTTATTTTTACACCCCACTGACACTATCTTTTGTCTTTTGACAATAGTTATCTTAACAAGTATGAGGTAATATCTCATTGAGGTTTAGATTTGCTCTTTCCTGGATCATTAATGACATGACCATTATAGTTTTTAGGAAATGTGCTTATTTGTATCCAAATTTACAATGTTTTATCAATACATATCATGGTAGGAATATGTTGCTACTACTGTTACTCATGGTGATTACTATTGCTATTTATAAAATATTTTCCAAAATTTCTCTCTATATATTATAATATTACCTAAAGAATAAGGCTATTTTTATTAGCTTTTAAGTTTTCAGTGTCAATAAAGCCAATGTCATAGAATAAATGCTCATTAACTGTTTCTTAAATTAAAATAAATTTTGGACCTCCCTGATAATGCAGTAAAAGCAATCTAATTGGAAAAGTGAGTAATTATTAAGAACAGACATAAGGTGATGGTAATGGTGGCTGTCCCAATTGTTTCATAAGTATTTTGGTTATCTCTGTTATCTACCAATTTAGCTAATAAGTATCCTTTTTTTATCTGCTACCATCTTTTTTTTTTATTTGCTTATTGATTCATTGAACACAAATGGAGTACAGCTATTGTTTCTCTGGTTGTAAACAAAGCAGAGTCACACCATCTGTGCATTCATACATGTACACAGGGCAATGATGTCTGTCACACATTCTGTTATTATTCTTACCCCCCACCCCGACCCCACCCCTCCCTTCCCTCTATGCTATCTATCCTTTCTCCATTCATGCCACCCTTCCCCCCCCACATTATGCATCATCATTCAGTTATCAGAGAGACCATTCGGCCTTTGGATTTTGGGATTGGCTGATCTCACTTAGCATAACAGTCTCCAACATCATCCACTTATCTACAAAT
>JAJEJO010002061.1:137865-184919 GCA_020662805.1 Glaucomys volans
TTTTGGGATTGGCTGATCTCACTTAGCATAACAGTCTCCAACATCATCCACTTACCTACAAATGCCATAATTTTATTCTTCTTTATGGCTGAGTAATATTCCATTGTGTATATATACCACAGTTTCTTTATCCATTCATCTACTGAAGGGCATCTAGGTTGATTCCATAATCTAGCTATTGTGAATTGAGCAGCTATGAACATTGATGTGGCTGCATCACTGTAGTAATCTGATTTTAAGTCCTTTGGGTATAGGCCAAGGAGTGGGATAGCTGGGTCAAATGGTGGATCCATTCCAAGTTTTCTAAGGAATCTCCACACTGCTTTCCAGAGTGGCTGCACCATCTTGCACTCCCACCAGCAATGTATGAGTGTACCCTTTTCTCCACATCCTCGCCAACACCTGTTGTTGCCTGTATTCTTAATAAAAGACATTCTAATTGGGGTAAGATGAAATCTTAAGATGGATTTGATTTGCATTTCTCTTATAACGAGGGATGTTGAACATTTTTTCATAAATCTGTTGATTGCTTGTAGATCTTCCTCTGTAAAGTGTCTGTTCATTTCCTTGGCCCATTTGTTGATTGGGCTATTAGTGTTCTTGGTGTAAAGATTTTTGAGTACTTTGTAGATTCTGGAGATTAGTGCTCTGTCTGAAGTGTGTGTGGCAAAGATTTTCTCCCACTCTGAAGGCTCTCTCTTCACATTGATGATTGTTTCCTTTGCTGAGAAAAAGCTTTTTAGTTTGACTCTATCCCAATCATTGATTCCTGCTTTTTTTTCTTGTGCTTTGGGAGTCATGTTAAGGAAATCTGGTCCTAGGCCAACGTGATGAAGATTTGGACCTATTTTCTCTTCTATTAGGTGCAGAGTCTCTGGTCTAATTTCTAGGTCCTTGATCCACTCACTTTGAGTTGAGTTTTATACAGGGTAAGAGATAAGGGTTTAGTTTCATTTTGCTGCATATGGATTTCCAATTTTCCCAGCACCATTTGTTGAAGAGGCTGTCTTTTCTCCATTGTACGTTTTTGGCTCCTTTGTCAAGTATGAGATACCTGTATTTATGTGGGTTTGTCTCTGTGTCCTCTATTCTGTACCATTGATCTACCTGTGTATTTTGGTGCCAATACCATGCTGTTTTCATTGCTATTGCTCTGTAGTAGAGTTGAAGGTCTGGTATTATGATAGCCCTGCATCGTTCTTCTTGCTAAGGATTGCTTTAGCAATTCTGGGGCTCTTATTCCTCCAAATGAATTTCATGATTGCTTGCTCTATTTCTATGAGGTCCGTCATTGGGAAAACTACCACATTCACAATAACCTCAAATAAAATAAAATACTTGGGAATCAATCTAACAAAAGAAGTGAAAGACCTCTACAATGAGAACTACAGAACACTAAAGAAAGAAGTTAAAGAGAATCTGAGAAGATGCAAAGATCTCCCATGTTCTTGGATAGGCAGAATTAATATTGTCAAAATGGCCATACTTCCAAAAGTGCTATACAAATTCAATGCAATTCCAATTAAAATCCCAATGACAGACCTGCTACCATCTTGTTGGAAAAAAAAATCAATGAATTCATTACAACTTTGAGATTTCATTTGTTTCTATTATTTTATGCCTCATTTTATTTTAAAAATAATTAAGATGTCTTACAAGAATAAGACATAATGTACTTGAAAGTATTTATGAGACAAGTAAAAGAAAATTTGCAAATGTGGAGCTGGGCACAGTGCTCATGCCTGTAATACCAGTGTCTCAGGAGGCTGAGGCAAGAGGATGGTGAGATAAAAGCCAGCCTCAACAACTTAGAAGGCCCTCAGCAACTCAGCAAGACACTGTTTCTAAATAAAATATTAAAAGCCCTTTTTAACATTTGGGATTGTCGCTCAGTGGTTGAGTGCCTCTGAGTTAAATTCCCAGTACCAAAAAAAAAAAAAAAATGCAAAAGCAGATGAACCAGAAATGAGAGCAGTATAGAAAACGCTTGCCCTCCAGTCTTATTTACTTGTTGGTGCCTGTACTACAATTTGCCTTTAATGTTGAAACAGTCAACTGAAACAGGAAAACATGATTCACAGAATCATTCCTAACACTGAGGCTTCAATGTTTCCAGTCTCAAGATTTGGACCAAACACTCTTCTAGTTGGACAAGACTAGCACAGATGCACCTATGGTAACTTGGATGCAGTGTCCATATCCAGTGCATTCACCTAGTGATTTTTGCCTCCTAAATATCAGTCAAAAGTACTACTCTCTCCTAAAACATCATTTTTTTTCACCTGCACAAATGCAATATCCTTGTAACTGGTCTCCCTATACCCATATAACCCTCCACTCTAGTGTGCTTTCCATGTTGCAGTCAGAGTGACTTTTTGAAAACAGAAATGAGATTCTACTGAAACCCTGCCAAATGCCCTTGAGAAGTCCTTTATTGACCTTAGGATAAAACCTTAATATGGCACATAAAGTGTTGTATGATAAGTCTCCAACTCTGCAACACCCTAACCTAGATCCCTTAGCTCTTTTCTGGTGGGTTTAGCTAAATGGGTTTTAGTTTAATTTCACCATGTTACCCTGTTTCCTCCTAACTCAGGTCCTTTGCCCTTACTGTTTTTACTCTTTGATTACCTTTTTTTTTCTTCCATTATACAACCAATATTCATTTAGTTCTATATAGGGACACTTCATGTAAGCATATGCCATAATGCTCATCAGCAAGTATCCATTCATCTATATATTTGATATATAGACTATACAGCATAAATCAGGAAAAAATGTTTTATTTCTTAGGATAATTTTAGCACATCTATAAATGAATTATATTTACTAGGTGACCTAAGTCATGCTAACTTTGCAGGAATATTAGTTTAACTCTACAATATCTAACAGTTTTCCTTTTTCCTTAAAGAAGATAAAATGCATAATCTGCATTTGCTATTTCTTACTTAGCTCAATAAAAATGTCCTGTTCATGTTTCACAAATATAAAATATTGAACTTTAAAATAAAAATGTAGCCTTCAAAATATTGAGGATTCAAAAACTGATCTGAGACTTCAAGAAAATAAACCTGACATCCTATAAAAGTAAAATTTATTTAACAATCACTTTTTCTTTGTCTACTGCTTATACCATAGTGCTACAATTTAACCTCCCTACTTCACCTCTCCCCCTTGCCTTTATGAAGCAATCTTCTAAAGATCCTTTGAGGAAGACAGACTATAAAGTATTAGAACTTCCTTTAAAATGATCCTATAAGGAACAGGATCAATGTATTTTTAGTCACTATGGTGAAGGGACTTATAGAACACAAGGGTATTAATAACACATGGCGCTTGGAACAGATAATTGGGAGTGTTAATAATAATCATTCTTCTAAGATTAAATCATTTATTTTATAAAAATGTAGTCATAAACTATAATTTTTGTTACCATTGTCAATTAAAATGCATTATGTTATCACAATATGGCATTTTAAAAATACTGCAAAGATGAAATATGGACTATTTTTAAGAATGCAAAAAGAATGACACTCCAATGAAGAATTTTCCTCTGAATTTAAGAGACACATAGTATTTTATTCAAGAAGAGAGTTTATATGTTTTTTGGAAAATTGGATTCTCCTATGAAGCAATATTAAGCAATACCAATTGAATTTACACTAGATGTTACACACACACACACACACACACACACACACACACACCACTCTTCCACTATCTTTCTATCTTTCAGAGAGGTCACTAAACCTAGTACTTATTTATATCATATTATTATATTCATATGTCTTAATGAATTTTGATTATATTGTTTCTATTTGGCTTAGCATAGTCACTTAAGTAGTATTTGTTTTGTAACATTAGTTGAAGAAAAGCAATGAGAATAAGCAAGAAAGTTACTCAGGATAGATAGGTGAACATTGATCCCAAGGTGTTTTTCTATTTCTTAGGGGAAAAAAATAGTTCCCTAAATCATTTCATTAGCTAGAAAATGGTTCCACTTTGGTCCCATTTTACCTGTGTCAAGAAAATCAGAGTTCTGAAACTCTAACTGAATAAGGAGTTATAATCAGGTGATCAGTACAGGTTTTCTCTGCTTGGTTTCTAGATTCTTTGCCACCCTGTTAAGTTCCTCTCTTTAGGGTCCATCATGTAACCAAAATCAATCCAAAGAAAAATTCAGAGAAATTCAAAATACAGCAGAATATTTTTAAATGATAACAAATAAAATGATTTTAGTTTCACAAATATATAGAAAGACTGAAAAATAATATGCAAAAGTGAGATTATTTATTTATAAGAATAGTCAGTCATGGGTTATCTTTTTGCATTTCCAAAATTAAATATTATTATATTGATAGGTCAGCATGCATAAACAAAATAACCATGCTGATCTGTCATTGCTTGGGTATTCATAGCAGTTTCATTGGTTTAGAGAATTTAGTTTAGGTATCTCTGGCCTCAAGAAATTAACAAAAGTAACGAACACTTAGCATAGTAGTTGGTGACTTCAAAGTCTACATGTAGGAATTAGCAGATCTCATTTTAAGTGAGAACAGATAACCAGACTGGGATAAAATGGAAAGGGTCTTAGTGCTTAGCATTTATCAACACACTGTTATTTTTATCCGTGATGCCTAGTGTTCTGTATTCTGTGCCTCAGATTTATCTATTTCTTAATTGTTCTCTGCTCCACAGGGTCCCCAGTGAATCCTTGAATAATTGAAAAGCATTTATCTCCCCAGTGGTTGAGTTTCGGTCACTGTAGGACTGAAACAGCTCAGTAAGCCGATCATCATGTCCATGTAAAGGTGTCAGATTTTAAGATGGAATGGCACAGCATAGACACTGTGGACCCCTATCACTTAGTTAATTACTTTAAATCATTTTTATGTTTCAGTGTTTTGTATTCTAGTGCTAGATATGATAGCACAGGCCTTAAAATCTAACATAGGTCTGATCTGGTGTCATGGTAATAATTCTTTCTACCTCTCTGAATACAGAAGCCATCACTTTAACCCTTTACATAACATTTTGCAACTAAAATAGATGGAGTATTCTGAAATGTACATTGCCAATAGGATCATATTGGAACAAAATTTTAAAGGAAACAGAATATTAGCAATCAGAATCATGAGTTAGTGATAGAATATTAGCAATCAGAATTATGACTTAGTGATAGCATTTGTACATATGTACAAATGAATTAAACCCTATGCAACATTTCAAAGTAAAGAACTAGAATATGACAAAAAAATAAAAATTATTTCCTGTGGAACTTTCAATCCCAAAGATATTGTTTTTGAAACACTATACAGTCCTGTACTCTGTCTACAGACATCAAAACTTGAAAATGTTTTTTAGTTTATTTTCTCTATGAAATAATACGAGATGTAATATTGAAATACACTGTAAAAGGCAAATTAATTTGTTAATGGCAGTGCACCTAAGCTAGATAAAATCATTTAATCAATTTCAAACTTTGAAAAGAATAAATATTTGACTATCTTTTCCTTGATTCTTTAAAATACACAAATATTGAGAGAAAGGTTAGTAAGAAGCCTACATTGTAGAACTATCAACTGCATTATGAAAAATAGAAACTAGCTGTTTAAAACCAGAAAAAATATTGTGGAATGATACAATGTCAATAAAAGGTCAGGGGAACCCAAATAGGAGAATGGATTTGATTTTATTTTTTCATTAAAAAACATCTATTAGCATATGATCAACAAAGAACAATAAAACACTGACAAAACAATCTAAAAACTTAAAGTTTTCCATGATTATCACAAAACTGAAGGTACTGTACAAAATTTAATGGCATTAAATTAATTACAACTGGATTAAACATTTTCTATATTTATTTTTTTATAATATGCAGGTTAAATATAATTACCTTAAAATTACAAATACAAATATGCTTTTTTATAAAAATGTATATAGCATGTAAAAGAAAATAGTTGTTAAAATCTTCTAAAATTACACTTCTTCAGAGGTAACAATCAATGCTTTGGTGAGTATTCTTTCACAACTCTCCTTATGAATTACATATAAACATAATATATTATGTCTTTATGTTTTGCTCTCTTCCCTTTCTTCACTTTCCCCCACCTACTCTATCTTACCTTTACAAATTCTTACTCAAGATAACAAACATAAATAACCTGGTATGCATCCTTCTATACCTGTTTCAAATGTACATGCAAACACATACACACACACAACATATGTGCATGTGCAACATATGTGCACATGTACAATGTTTGCAAATGTGTATAAATATATGCATAAAAGTATATAAAAACAGAACTTTTTCAAAGTTTTTGTTAGAGAAATAGTAAAATAATATGTGTTTCTGTGTCTTGCTTTTCTCACTTTACAATATGGACAAGAAAACTTTCAACAGTTTTCTTTCCAGTAATTGTATGATATGTCATGACTGGGTGTGCCACAGTTTATGAAGTCATTTATTTTTTCCTTTTCTCCCTCCCATACTTCTCCCCTCTTGATGGGGCCTTCCTTTCTTTCTTTTTATTTCCTTTTTCCCCTCCTTCCATTCTGCTTCCTTGCTAATACTAAAAGTGCTTCAATTGATATCTTTTTATACATATAATATGATATACTGATGCACTTTTTTCCTATGGGGTACTGCTATAGGGCTTGGATTGCTGTATTATATGTGAACTTTTTTTATTTAAAAAAATAGTCATATTGCTGTTGAAAATGGTGGTAGCAATACTTATTTTCATAATTAATATGTTAGACTGCCATGTTTATCTCAGTATAGATTAGTATTGTTTAATTTTTATCCAGTTGCTAAATGTGTTACAAGTACATATCTCATTGTTAGTTTAATTTTGTGCATTCAATATCTGGGCACTAGAGCACCTCACTGTGAGTTTTTAGGTTTACTCTTCCAACTTTTCTCTTCATACCATCTTCCTAGGGTTATATTAGAATTATCAATTGTAAGAACTTTTTGAATACTATAGTTATCAACTATTTAAATGACACAAATATTTTCTCAATATTTATGTGTTCTCACATGTTTATACTATATTCGCTATCAAATATGCAGACATGTTTATAATTTATTATTCAGTTTTTAGACTGTCTCAGTCAAAAGTTCTTCCTAAATTCTTAGTAAAATATGTCATCATAAATTTTATTAAGGGTAATCCAAATACACCAATTATACAGGCACAGGTTGTCAGAGTAGATAAATAAAATAAGACTCAACTATATGCTGTCTCAGAGATCCCACCTTAACTATAAAGATGCATAGAATTCAGAAATAAATGAGTGAAAACAGATATGACATGTTGACACGTGATCAAAATAAAGTGGGGTTGATATACTAATATCAGACAAAGCAGACTTCAGGACAAGAAAAGCTATCAAGAACAAAGTGGCATTACATAATGGCAAAGTCTCCAAGAAAACATGAGAACATCAAATAAAGGACAACACAGCATCATAATGCATGAAGCAAGCATTTTTGGAAGCTCAAAGAGAATTAGACAAATCCACTAGTGGTTTGAACTATTGAACTTGATCTAATTGATATTTTTATAATATTATATCCAATAATCACAGAATACACGTTCTTTTCTGGCTTACATGAATATTCACTAAGGTAGAACACAATGTACTATACTAATGCAAGAAGTTAATAATGGGGGAAATTGGGAATGATGTTTGTGGAAATTGTACTAAATAGTAGTTTTGTAAAGCTAAAACTACTCTGAAATTTAAAAAAGGCCTGAAAAAGATAGATGAGTTTTTTAGTGTACTTAAAATTATAGATATTATACATGAAAAATTATATAATAAAGGATCTCAAATCACCAAAAATAAAAACATAAGATTTGAGATTTGTTACATATTTAAGAAAAACTGAAATTAAGTTACAAAATATAAAAACATTTTTCCATAGTAGCACAAATCTTCAATTACAAAAGCAGACAGTTTGGAACATATCAAGTATTGTTTATTGTTATGAAATACACTTGAATTTTTAATATAGAGCTGGGAATGTGGTGCAGTGGTGAAGTACTTGCCTACCATGAGTGAGATCCTGAATTGGATCCAATAAGAACACCAAAAGACCTTTTCCATCTCAGCATTTCATTTATGATTTAATTATAAATGAAATGAGTAATCTGACGAAATATCTTGGTATGTTTAATTTACTTTTTATTTCTTATGTTTCCAAAAGATTATAAAGATTAATATTAGTGTCAGAAACAGAAATAAACAGCTTCATATCAAATCATACTATAAAAGTATATGAAAGATTTAATGTAAACTATTAGTATGCATTCAACAACAAGAAAAGAATCACTATATAAAATATCACCTAACATTTCAAATTATTGTTTGTTGCAAGTCATTAAGAAACCTGTTAACACACTATTTTATATAATGGTAACAGAATTATTCCATGATCAGCTATAGTAACCTCTTACTAAAAGTGATGATGTCATTGCAACACCCCTTTAGAGCTCAGTTTAAGGGCAAGTGTGGTTTTAAGTTTCCTTTACTTAAATATAAAGATCTTTGAGTAAAGTTCAAATTTATTTCTGCAGAAATCACAATTTAGTATGATCCTTCTATGAAAATACTTTAGTGAACACTTGGTAATGTAAGGCAACATGTCACATTCTGATATATCTGTTCTTCAGAATATCCAAATTATTGAACAATCTTACTCTTTGTATGTTTTTATAAGACAGTAAAAAATTATGAAGTATTTCATAGTTTAGATGCTTGTTACACCCAGAGTACAAATTAATAAAAATGATTAAAATATTTATTCTTAATCAAAAGTATTTTTATTTTCAGACATTGCTTCTTTTAGTCTTTGTCACTTATCTTTCATAAACAAAATTTTTGGTTGTTTAAAAATTTATAAATTCTGCTGGGTGCAGTGGTGCATATCATATCTGTAATCTCAGCTACTTGGGAGGCTAACACAGGAGGATAGCAAGTTCAAGGTCAAACTCATTTAGTTTAGTGAGACCCTATCTCAAAATTTCAAAAGCCTTTTTGTAAAGGCTGGATATGATAGCCCAGTGGTAAAGTACCCTAAATACTCTTCCCAATCCCTCCAAATTGCAAATTGCTTTGATATTTCTGTTTAAAATATGAAGAAATCATAAAATTGGAAACTCCTTTTCATATCATGTATTCATTACATATTTGAGATCCCTTAATTCCTATGGATCGAGATTAGTCAATCTTAAATTTATAGCACTGAGTTTTAACCTCCATTAGGTAACTGCACTCTATTTTGTACTACAGTTATTGTGACATGTATGTCTTCAATAAAATATTTACATGCATTTAAGCATCTTCCCCTAAAACACAGCATCTTTGTATTTCTATATGCTCAATAATGATGAAATCCCTTGTGCTTCTCAACTGTGTTTGACAATAGTTATCACTCCTTAACTCCTCTAGTCTCTATGGAAATTCTCCCAAATCCTCTCTCCCTTTCCTATCCTCTCCTCATTTCCATACTCTTCCTTCTTCAGTAAATAAAATATTGTACTATGTGCTTGCTATAGAACAGAGCTTCCTAACAGCTCTATAATGCCCTGTAGAAAGTTTATAAGTATGTCATAAAATACTGGCTTCAGTCTTTGTGATGAACAGGTGGGAACTAGAGTGTCTAGAGTCTATATCCCATCTGTACTAGATATTTGTCACTAGTTTCTCTAAGGAAAATTCGAGTGAAATGGAGTCATTTTCTTGCAGGTACTGAGCACCCTGAAGGATGAAAATAAGTGCTTAAAGCTCATATACAAGGTATTGAGGACTGCTCCAAGGTGATCTAACTCATGGCTCTATACCTCAGCAGCCAGGTAGACAACATGCACTGTCCACTACAGAGAGCTGGTGGGATTCTCAGAGGGTGACCATGGAGTTTACCACCAGGCCCAAGGCACCATGGACTGGGAGGGGGTAACAGAAGGTTTGAGTGTGACTCTTTACAGGTTACTCTTCAGGCAATTGCTCCAAAATATGTTCACATACACTGAATATTTCTGTTCCTTTGTGCTTGATGTACCTTTCCCTGGCTTAACATTGACTGTGGATAAGTGCTCCAACTATGTGTATGGGTTCTGAAAACCAAGGGTTATAATTTTTTAAGATTTAACTTGAAAAACCTTGATTACATCCAAAATCCATACCCATGGTTGTAAGAATTTAATTGCAAATTGTCAACTAAAGAAGACAAATTGTTTAATAACCTCAACTCTGGAAAACTGCTAAATGATTATTAAATAAATAGATGACATTTTTATCATCAATTTATGTGATCAAAGTTTCTTATTGAAGAGAACTAACAAAAATGAGAAGAGGTCATAACTGAAAAGTCATGAAGAACTGCATCTCCATTCAAAACATAAAAGCTAATGTTAAAAAGTATATAGACAAAAGAAATGCTTTTCAAAATCTGGAAAAAAATTTCCATTCTTTATATAAATTTATCATTTACTATTATCCTTACTACTTTGAGGTTAATTGTTCTCGTCATTATAGAAGTTAGCTTTTTCATCAAGCCTGATGTAGATGCCTTCGAATCTGTTTCAATTTACACCACTGCGCCATGAAGAGAGAAATGCCCTTCTTCAACAGGACAGGACCGACCACAGACACACACTAGCTCTAAAGGGGCTTCACCTCCCAAGAGTTCAATGAACACAGACTGAAGTGTCCTCAGTAAAGCATTAAACTACTAGAACTTTGGTGCTATAAAAATTCAGGGCACTGAGAAATTGCATTTACCTAGAGAATCATTGAAAGACTAAATGTGAGGGGAAATAGAAATGTTAGAAATGGAAAGAAAAATGCCATGTTTTAGGTGGAGAAAATAGTGTGCTCAAAAGCAGGACTATTTTCTCTGATAAGTGGATGATGATACACATTTGGGGGTGGGAGGGTAAGAGAGGAATTTAAGAACTTTAGGTTACATAGAGGGAAAGGAGAGGGAGGAGGAGGTGGGGGTATGAGAGATGGTGCAATGAGATGGAAATCATTACCCTATATTCATGTATGATTACACAAATAGTATGAATCTACATCATGCACAACCATAGAAATGAAAAGTTGTACCCCATTTGTGTACAGTGAATCAAAATGCAGTCTGTAAAAATAAAAAACAAATAAAATTTTTAAAAACTAAAAAAAACAGCAGGAGTAAGACTTAATGCCCCTCTTTACTGGTTTTCATGCCTTCATCTCTATTCTCCCTCAATCCACTAAAGCTGGTTTACTCATTGGTAAACTGTGACTGCTTTTCAGAACTTCATCAGTAGCTTTTAATGATTAATGACAAATTTTCATATTATATCTTGTTAGATCTCTGTGGAGTTTGGTCCAGTGTTTTCCTTCTGAATATTCCTTTTCATTTGAAATCCTGGCAACCATTTTCTCAAAGCTATCCACCTAGTCTGACTTCTCTGCTTCTTTCATGGGCTTCATTTTGTTGCCCAACCTAATTCTCTAGGGTAAGTCCTCCACCCTCTTCTCTTCCCATTTCGTGCCCTACAACTGAGTTTTGTGTACTTTCTGTGGTGTGAATGATCACAGTCAAGAGGCCTCCCCTAGATATATATCTGGTCCAGAATTCTCAACTGAGAATCCATGTAGCCTATTGTCAACTGGACATCTCTATTATGTATCCTTAAGTTAATTGACAAGTCACAAATTGAATTCATTTTTTACCCCAAATGTCTTCATCCTAATGCCTACACAATATCTCATATCAGTGAACCTATTCATAGAAACTGAAACCTAGGAGTCATTTTTCCTTCTCTTGATCTCTAAATCCTTTGCCCTTAGCCCAGGCTGTGAAATACTAACCAATGCTACCTAGAAATCCAACAGCATCTCTGTGCCACTTCTTTAGCTAAAAATTAGAAGATGCAGTTTATAAAGTTTTAATATGTGGATTTACATTTGTGGATAAGAACCCTGTCCATACATTAGTCAGCCATTTGTCTACCAATAGTATACAGATTTGTTTAAACAGAAAACACTGGGATTTATATAATTCAAAAAGTTTAATATGGATCTTTTCTTTCAACAACTTACTAACCACAGAATGCTCTCATAGCAATTTTATAAAAACAAGTATTTAATCCTACAATATTTGCAATTGTTTTTAATAGAAAGACACTAACTATGAAATCTTATGTTCAGGACAGAGGACTGCTATTTACCTAAGGGAAATTACTCAACAGAGTCAGCAAGCTTCTAAAAAAGACATTATTCCAAATATGTTGATTCATTAGGTAAAAGATGACAGTAAAATAATACATAGCAGATTATTATTTATGTTTTTATGTATCAGATACTTAGATACACTTATCTGTCACTTTAAAGTATAGATGGAAATTTATCCACTGAGAAAATAAATGAGTTTTTGAAGAACAGTCTATACTATAGAGAAATCATTTTGAAAATGGGTGCTTGGGAATATTTATATCATTAAATGGTTTTATTGCTGAGAAATGGCTGGGTCTCTTATGACACAAAACCACACCCTTGAAAAACTCAAATAGTATTCAAACAAACAGTCCCTGTATATATTTAATCTAGAATTAAAATAAGAGTTTCTGATAAGAGTATAATTGAATAAAAGCCGTCAATACACAAATATTGAATAATTAATGTATAGGATTGGAAAAAAAATGGTGATTGGATTAGCACAACACAAAACTTGTCCCATGTGGCTCCATGTATATTTTTGACACATTTTTCAACTCTGATAGCCATTAAAACCAGTACCAAGCACTTTGATCATGTGGCTTTCCTAAAATATCAATGAATAAAAATATACAGTATTATAAAGCATACAATGTTATTAGATCAGATTAACAAATTATGAAACAATATTTCAGAGAAATAAAATATTTTATTCTTACCGAAATAAAACACACTTAAAATTTTCTTTGTTTCCTATTTTCAAATTTACATATTAGCATTGTTTCATGTCCAAATATACTGATATTTTGAAATGATCATATATATGTATGTACTACTAAATACATATTGGGTTGGATTCTCATTTTTATTTTGCTAAAAGAAGAATAAAATTAAAATTTTCAGATACCATTGTCATCTCTATATAGCATTAATAGTCCTTCATTAGATTCAGGTATGCACAGGATGCTTTGTATTTTCTTTGTCTATAATCTATACTTTGTCTATATCTGCATGCTTTCATGCTTGCTCTGAAAGCATTTTGGTTCCTTTGGTTTTGTCCATTTTTTCCCTCCAATTACAAAACAAGCTTCACCTGCTTTTTCCATCTCAATGAACCTTTACATTTCTTGTGAAAGTAATCTCGTTATTACAGTCACAGTTTTTATTTTCTTAAGGTATATTTTATCCTTATTGATTTGTGGCTTTGTGAAAGGATCTCATTTACATTACATTTGTACATTACATTACACATCTATAGCCAAACAATTTTTGTGAGGAAAATAGTTGTCAAGTTATTTTGTAACTGCCCCACCCAGTATTTCAGACAAATAACGTGATAGGTAGATATCATTAATCTATTATTTAATAATTACAAGACAGTATGACCAATTTGGTGTAATTTTCATGTGCAGTAGATCAAAATATACTGGCTTTAAAAAATCTATATTCATTACTTGTTTGATGATTTCAAAGGCCAATAAAACCAGCACCATCACCATCACCATAGCAACACCACCACCAAACTTTAATTTAAATAGAGTTTGAAATAAAAGCTTGCAAAAGAAATGATCTCGCATTGTCCAAGTAACTACTAATGCATTTTTAAATATGCATCTGATTTTACATGTAGAATTCTATCATAATTCACACAATCTTATGCTTTCTTACTAACATTTCTTTTTCATATTCTTCTAGAGTATAGTAAACATATGGAAATAATGTCCAGATATGAATGGTCTATCTGGAGTTATGCTTTCATTAATGCTTTATCTACAATTTATGTTTTGGACTAGAGTTGTGCTTAGAAAACAGTTTATACAAGATTGTAGAAACAGAGTCCTGTGGGAAGGACCTTCTTGAAAGAAAAGACATTATGGAAGAACATAGGATAGTGTGACTAAATACACACAACTCAATCTTAGGTGCTAAAAAAGGAAGGAGAAAAAAAATCAATAAATAGGCGAGGGAATGTTTAGGCAGGGACTTACACCCAATATCCAGGGATACATATGATTAATAATGGACATATTCAAGAATGGAAGAGTGACTCTGGTATAAATCATTTAAGATGGTCACATAACTAGTTATATACCTTTATTTCCCTTCTTTATATTTAATACTTCCCAACAAAACAGATATTTTATTTTTTAAACTGAAATAGAAAAATATTGTTCTATTTTTGTGAAAAGGATCTCATATGCTGTTACCATAGCATTGTGTCATTTTTGCTTCAGTCATTACTAATATTTTTTATTTTATTTTATTTTATTTTTTTTATTTTTAGTAGATTAGTTTCAAAGGAATACTTTATTATTTATTGATTTTTTTGATTTTTTATTTTAGTTCATTGAACATAAATGGAGTACGACTATCATTTTTCTGGTTGTACACAAAGTAGAATCATACAATTTGCATATTTATACATATACATAGGGTATAGATGTTTGTCTCATTCTATTATCTTTCCTTCCCCTCCCCGTCCCCACCCCTCATTTTCCTCTCTACAATCCATCTCTTCTCCATTCTTCCCATGCCTCCCCCGACCCCATGTGTCATCAACCACTTTGAAGAGAAATCATTCAGCCTTTGGTTTTTTGGGATTGACTTATTTCACTTAACATGATCTTCTCTAATTCCACCCATTTAACTGCAAATGTCATAATTTTATTATTCTTTATGACTGAATAACATTCCATTGTGTAAATATACCACAGTTTCTTTATCCATTCATCTATTGAAGGGCATCTAGGTTGGTTCCACAATCTAGTGATAGTGAATTGGGCTGCTATAAACATTGATGTGGCTGCATCACTGTAGTAATCTGATTTTAAGTCCTTTGGGTATAGGCCAAGGAGTGGGATACCTGGGTCAAATGGTGGTTCCATTCTGAGTATTCGAAGGAATCTCCATACTGCTTTCCAGAGTGGCTGCACCAATTTGCAACCCCACCAGCAATGTATGAGTGTACCTTTTTCCCCACATCCTCACCAACACATATTGTTGCTTGTATTGTTGATAATAGACATTCTAATTGGGGTGAGAAGATATCTTAGGGTAGTTTTGTTTTGCATTTCTCTTATTACTAGGGATCTTGAACATTTTTTCATATATCTGTTGATTGCTTGTAGATCCTCTTCTGTGAAGTGTCTGCTCATTTCCTTAGCCCATTTATTGATTGGCTTATTTGCATCCTTGGGGTTAAGTTTTTTGAGTTCTTTATAGATTCTGGAGATTAGTGCTCTATCTGACGTATGTATGGCAAAGATTTTTCTCCCATTCTGTAGGCTCTCTCTTCACATTGCTGATTGTTTCCTTTGCTGGGAAAAACTTTTCAGTTTGAATCTATCCCAATTATTGATTCCTGCCTTTATTTCTTGTGCTTTGGGAGTCATGTTAAGGAAATCTGGTCCTAGGCCAACATGATGGAGATTTGGACCTACTTTTTCTTCTATTAGGTGCAGGGTCTGTGGTCTAATTCCTAGGTCCTTGATCCATTTTGGGTTGAGTTTTGTGCAGGGTGAGAGATATGGGTCTAGTTTCATTTTACTGCATATGGACTTCCAGTTTTCCCAGCACCATTTGTTGAAGAGGCTTTCTTTTCTCCATTATATTTTTTTGGAGACTTTGTCTAGTATGAGAAAACTGTATTTATGTGAATTTGTCTCTGTGTCCTATGTCCTGTACCATTGATCTACCTGCCTATTTTGGTGACAATACTATGCCGTTTTTGTTACTATTGCTCTGTAATGTAGTTGAAGGTCTGGTATTGTGATTCTTTCTGCTTCACTCTTCTTGCTAAGAATTGCTTTAGTTTTTCTGGGTCCTTATTACTCCAAATGAATTTCATGATTGCTTGCTCTATTTCTATGAGGTCCGTTATTGGGATTTTAAATGGAATTGCATTGAATTTGTATAGCACTTTTGGTAGTATGGCCATTTTAATGATATTAATTCTGCCTGTTATCCATGAACATAGGAGATCTTTCCATCTTCTCAGATTTTTCTTTAATTTCTTTCTTTAATGTTCTGTAGTTCTGATTGTAGAGGTCTTTCACCTCTTTTGCTAGATCGATTCCCAAATATTTTTTTTTTGAGGCTATTGTGAATGGGGTACTTTTCCTAATTTCTCTTTCAGAGGATTCTCATTTACGAATAAAAATGCATTCGATTTATGAGCACTGATTTTATATCCTGCTAGTTTACTGAATTCATTTATGAGTTACAGAAGTTTTCTGGTGGAATTTTTTGGCTCCTCTAAATATAGAATCATGTCATCAGCAAAAAGGGATAGTTTGAACTCTTCTTTTCCTATTCCTATCCCTTTAATTTCTTTGGTATGTCCAATTTCTCTGGCTAGAGTTTCAAGGATGATGTTGAACAGAAGTGGTGAAAGAAGGCATCCCTGCCTTGTTCCAGTTCTCAGGGGGAATGCTTTCAATTTTTATCCATTTAGAATGATGTTGGCTGTAGCATAGATAGCCTTTACAATGTTTAGGAACATTCCTACTATCCCTATTTTTTCTAGTGTTTTGAGCATGAAGGGGTGCTGTATTTTATCAAATGCTTTTTATGCATCTATTGAAATAATCATGTGGTTCTTAACTTTAAGTCTGTTGATGTGGTCAATTACATTTATTGATTTCTGGATATTGAACCAACCTTGCATCCCCGGGATGAAACCCACTTGATCATGGTGCACTATCTTTTTAATATGCTTTTGTATGTGATTTGCTAAAATTTTGTTAAGAATTTTTGCATCTATGTTCATTAGGGGTATTGGTCTGAAATTTTCTTTTATTGATGTGTCCTTGTCTGGTTTTGGTATTAGGGTGACATTGGCTTCATTGAATGAGTTTGGAAGGGTTCCCTCCTCCTTATTTCATGGAATACTTTGAGGAGTGTTGGAATTAGAACTCAGCTGTGAATCCATCTGGTCCTGGACTTTTCTTTATTGGTAGGCTTTTGATGACCTCTTCTATTTCATTGCTTGAAATTGATCTATTTAAATTATGTATATCCTCTAGATTCAGTTTGGATGGTTCATATGCCTCTAGGAACCTGTTGATGTCTTTGAGATTTTCTATTTTGTTGGAGTCTAAATTTTTAAAATAGCTTTTAATTATGTTTTGTGTTTCAATAATGTCTGTTTTGATATTTCTGTTTTCATCACAAATTTTAGTAATTTGAGTTTTCTCTCTCCTTCTCTTTGTTAGTGTGGCTAAGGGTTTATCAATTTTGTTTGTTTTTTCAAAGAATCAACTTTTTGTTTTGTCAATTTTTTGAATTGTCTATTTTCTTTCAATTTCATTGATTTCTGCTCTAATTTTAATTATTTCCTGTTTTCCACTACTTCTAGTGATGAACTGTTCCTCCTTTTCTAGGACTTTGAGCTATAATGTGAGATCATTGAATTGTTCACTTTTCATTCTTTTATTGAATGTGCTCCATGCAATGAATTTTCCTCTTAACACTGTTTTCATAGTATCCCAGAGATTTTGATATGTTGTATCTTTGTTCTCGTTGACTTCTAAGAATTTTTTATTTCCTCCCTAATGTCTTCTGTTATCCTTGCATCATTCAATAGCATATTATTTAATCTCCAGGTGTTGGAGTAGTTTCTGTTTTTTATTTTATCATTGATTTCTAATTTCATTCCATTATGGTATAGTAGAATGCAAGGTAATATCTCTATGTTTTTGTATTTGCTAAGAGTAGCTTTGTGGCATAACATATGGTCTATTTTAGAAAAGGATCCATGAGCTGCTGAGAAGAAAGTGTATTTGCTTTTTGATGGATGGAATATTCTATATATGTCTGTTAAGTCTAAGTTAGTGATTGTGTTATTGAGTTCTATGGTTTCTTTGTACAATTTCTGCTTGAAAGATCTGTCCAATGGTGAGAGAGGTATATTAAATCACCCAGTATTATAGTTTTTTGGTCTATTTGGTTCCTGGAATTAAGAAGGATTTGATTGACGTACATTGATGTGCCATTGTTTGGGGCATAAATATTTATGATTGTTATGTCTTGCTGATTTATTCTTCCCTTAAGCAGTATGAAATGTCCTTCTTTATCCCTTCGAACTAATTTTGGCTTGAAGTCCACTTTATCTGATATGAGGATGGAAACCCCTGCTTTTATACTGAGTCCGTGTACATGATGTGTTTTTTCTCATCCTTTCACTTTTAGTCTGTGGGTATTTTTCCTATGAGATGCATCTCTTGGAGGCAGCATATTGTTGGGTCTTTCTTTTTAATCCAATCTGCTAGTCTATGTCTTTTGACTGATGAGTTCATGCCATTAACATTCAGGGTTATTATTGAGATATGATTTGTATTCCCAGTCAGTTTGACTTATTTTTGTTTTTTAACTTGACTTTGTTCCTCCTTTATTTGGCTATTCCTTTAGGGTAGTTCCTTCCTATGCTGACTTACATTGTTGTTTTTCATTTCTTCCTTATGGAATATTTTGTTTAAAATGTTCTGTAGTGCTGGCTTTCTATTTGTAAATTCTTTTAACTTTTGTTTATCATGGAAGGATTTTATTTCATCTTCAAATCTGAAGGTGAGTTTTGCTGTGTATAAGATTCTTGGTTGACATCCATTTTCTTTCAAGACTTGGAATATGTTGTTCCAGGCACTTCTTGATTTTAGGGTCCGTGTTGAGAAATCTGCTGATAACCATATTGTTTTTCCCCTGAATGTAATCTGATTTTTTTCTCTCACAGTCTTTCAAAATTCTATCTTTATTTTGTATCTTAGGTACTTTCATTATAATGTGCCTTGGTGTTGATCTGTTGTAGTTTTGTACATTTGGTATCCTGTAAGCCTCTTGTATTTGACTTTCCATTTCATTCTTCTTATGTGGGAAATTTTCTGATATTATTTCATCGAATAGATTATTCATTCCTTTGGTTTGTATCTCTGTGCCTTCCTCAATCCCAATAACTCTCAAATTTGGTCTTTTCATGATATCCCATAATTCTTGTAGGCTTTGTTCAGTTCATGACTTCTTACCATCTTCTCTGTTTGGTCAACTTTGTTTTTAAGATTAAATATTTTGTCTTCAATGTCTGAGGTTCTGTCTTCCAGGTGATCTAGCCTATTGGTTATGCTATCTATTGAGTTTTTAATTTGGTTTATTGTTTTGTTCATTTCCAGGAGTTCTGTTTGGTTTTTTTGTTTGTTTATTTGTTTGTTTTCAGAATCTCTATCTCTTTATTGAAATGATCTTTTGTTTCCTGTAACTGTTCTTTTAATTGTTGATTGATGCGATCATTCATTGCCTGCATTTGCTCTCTCATCACATCGTTTGCTTCTCTGATCATTTTAATTATGTACAGCTTGAACTCCCTTTCTGACATTTCTTCTGCCCTGCTATCATTAGATTCTGGTGATGTAGCATCTAGGTTTATTTGAGACATTTTCTTCCCCTGTTTTCTCATGTTGCTCATGTATCTTCCCCTCTATCCATTAGAATCTGAGGTATTGCAGTTTCCTCCCTATAGACTTGTGGTGTCCCTGTAGGTTTCCAATACCTCACCTCCTAGCCTTCAGTAACACTAGATCAGGAACTGGGGCCAGTCTAGGGAATGTCTGGGCTCTGGGCTGGTCCTCCTGATGGTTGCCCCCATGTGGAAATCCCATGGGAGCACTCAGGGCCAAGGTACCAGGTGCAGAAGTCTTAGGTATTGTGCTGGGTTAAGCCTATTGTCAGTCTCTGTGCCTGCCTCCCGGACCTGGGAGTCTTGTGGGACTTGGCTTGGCGGAACCCAAACCTCTGAGCTGAGCCTCCCCAAGTGGGAAACTCAAGTGTCCACTGTGCCTGCTTACCACACGCTGAATCTCCCACTTCTGGACTGTGACAGTTGCCCCTGCACCGAAATCCCACAGGAGCACTCAGGGCCAACATACCAGGTGCAGAGGTCTTAGGTGTCTGCCACTAATATCTCTTTAAAAATGCAAATGTACATATTTTTTCTTACCTTAAAGTTGTTTAAACTTCAGCTTTAGTCAGAACCAAAGCAAAGGTAACTGGTGAAAACAAACAGTTGGCTTTTCTCATAAAGATATATTAGAAATACAGTTTAAAGAACACAAGCTTTAAGCCAGAAAGATGTTGTTTTGAATCCAACTCTCTTGTTACTACCTTTATGACACTGAGCTTATATTAGTCAGCTTTTCTCTGCTGTGATTAAAAGATCTGACCAGAACAATTTTAGGGGAGGAAAAGTTTATTTGGGGGCTCACAGTTTCCTTTAGTTAGAGGTGAGGCTGAACTTTATGGCAGAAGAGTGTGGCAGAGGGAAGCAGCTCACCTGATGATCAGAAAGCAGAGAGAGACACTCTACTTGTCAGACGCAAGATATGTACACCATAGCCACACCGCCAATGAACCAATTCCTCCAGCCACACTCCACCTGCCTGCAGTTACCACCGAGTTAATCCCGCCAGGGATTAATCCACTGATTGTGTTAAGGCTATAACCCAACCATTTCTCCTCCAAACCTTCTCACATTGTCACACACATGAGCTTCTGGAGTACACCACATCTAAACCACAGCAGAGCAACTCTTAGCCCCTCTAAGTCCCAATTTTCTCATCTCTTAAAAAAATTGATGCTATCTAAATCAAGGACTGTTTTAATAAAAAAATTACATTCTTATAGCAGTTGCTTCATAAAAGACAATTACAGCCATCTCTATTTTATTGTCCAAACTACAATTAAAAATATTAAACATGTGTTTTGTGAAGTTTATAATTTCATCAATTCTCCATCTATTGTCTAACATGAACCAAGTTAAGAAAAATGATCTGTGACTTAATAGGAGATATACTATTAACAAGCCAGAGGGAAGCTTCATTTTAGGTCCTTTGTCAATTCATGTAACAACTGTTTTTCATGTCTGCTCCATGCCAGGCTCTTTGGAATGTGGTTTTACTCAAATAGCTAATATTCACTGCATAGTGGTCCCCATGATGATTCCCATCTTTGACTGATCCTTGTTTTCCCAACACAGGCTTACTTCTTCTTTTATTCCTTAACTAATTAAAAAACCTTGCAGTACTTTACAATGAAGTCAAAATACTAACTTTTCAGTGATGCTTTACTGGGTCACTTCTGTCTTGGAAAAGGTATGGATACCAGGAACTAGCACAGGGAGAAGATCCATGCTAAATTTAACAAGCTCCCTGCCTTAAATGAGATCATGTTAGGGTTTTCTTTTTTCCTTCTTTTAACAAGGTTTCCACCATAATTCTCTATGTTCATGTGTATGTGTGTTTGTAAACACGTATCTATGTTTGGAATCCTTTTATACTTAGGCATCAATGCCATGATGGATAAAACACTTCTCCATTCCCTCATCATATTGTGATCCACAGGAAATGTTCCAGAAATACATGGTGAAATAATGAGTGAATGAGGGAAAGATTGCAAGACTGCCAAATTCTACTCAGTGACCCCTTTCAATTATAGTGACTCCAGAGAGGAATGAGGAACATAAAACAAGAAAAGTAATCTTTTTGGTGTAATGAGGATTCTGTGGTCCTGGAAGAGAGATAATTTATCAGCATTAAAGTCACGCACAATGTCAATCAGTCTCATGGAGAGACCATGTGAGGTAGATAGATGACAAAAGATTAATCAAGCAACTGCTATAGGGCAAGATTAGTGTGCTGATTTCAAGCAAGGTTGACAGATAGATAAAAAGGTAAAGCAATGCACTCTGTGAAGCACTAGGGTATTGTTCCTATTGTTGGAAAGTGACAGCAGAAAAATATATGAAAATTTAAATGTATCAGCCCAAAGGGAGAAAAAAACATACACATAGATAAAACTAGGCCTTGCTAAGGATGATTTAGCTAACAAATACATAAATTTATTAAATTGCTGGTATTAGTTTGGATAGTGCCATGACTTTTTATGGAACAGAATATCATGAACAATTTCATCTATTTGTATTAGTATCTATGAAATTCAAAGGTTTTGGGAAGGCAGAAAATTAACAATAATAGACAAAGCTTTTCAGTAATTACCAGTGACTGAAAACAAAAATTAGGCATCAAAATTTCAATTGCTTTTGGAAAATTTAGGCTTAATATCATAATACACATATTCTAATTTATTATGGAACAAGTTTTCTTAATGTTGAAGAATGAAGTTACAGATAAGCAGGAAGGGAGACCAGAATGAATGCTGTAGTACTGAAATGCAACTGGAAACATCAACAGGGATTCATTTTTGGCTTCAAATAAATATATATAGATGGATAGATTCAAAAACAATTACATATGTATATATGGACTGATACATACACATGTACATGCATGCACATATACACATATATACATATACATATATGCAACTGTGTATTTTTCCATGTGTATGTATGTGTGTCCTAGAACTGTCTTACATGAGAAAATCTGAAAGGAATGGCAGCTCAGTCCACTGAAAAGGAAACAGGCCTCCTTAGATAAATAGTTCATACAAAGCCAGTACAGGGAACATATTGGATGATCCTGGAGCATCTTGTAGTGGCAACAAGCATGAAAATGATCACAAGGGAAAAGGACACAGACATACCAACACTCCCAATGTCCAAATCTGAATCAGTTTGAGCAACCATTTACCCTTGAGATCCTTCCATAATGGTAGATAGTAGAGACACTTATTTTTCCTTGTGTAACTTAACAACATACAAACATGTAGGTGAAACATAGCTTAGTAAGATAGCCTCCTACCAAAAGGCATGTAGGTTGTTTTGTTGTGATAAATACTGCTGTAAAATATATTCAAGTGTGAAAATTTTGTAATTTTGTGTATATATTTAGGAAAAAGACTAAATGTATGATTTCAAGATCAAATAGCAAATCTTTAATGTTATCAATTTTGTTCAGTCATTTCTCACCTTGACTCTAAAGTTTCCAAATTTGTTTGCATTAAGACTCATTGTATCACTTTTACCACACTTATGTAGAGATTTTAAGTCTAAAGTGAAAATCTGATCATCTCACTTCTTTGCTCATAATCTTACATTCCTTCCCTGCCCCACCCCTCCTATGACTTGAAGACAGGACTGGTAAGAGAGGTAGTTCATAACCTTCCCTTGCTTTTGGTCTCACTACCATACAACTTGAAATAACAGTGTCCAGAAAGATATATGATATTTCTTGTTCTGCACTTAACTTTTCTTTACCTGATAATCTTTAAAAATGTATAAAAATTTAGTTCAAATTTTCTTTCCTGTAAATTCTTCCTGAATTACCTCCAGGTCAGAGTAAGATAGTGTTTTGCTCACATGTCACACTACACCTTCTTTTATTAAAATCTTGAGCATGTTTTTTGGCAACCCTTTAATAAGAATCACTTATTCTGTGTCAGAACTATGCAAAAAGTTTGCGTTTATTCTGTTAGAGCAGAAAAGTTAAATAAGATATCCATGGGGACATGTCATCTAAGCCAGATGTTGATAATTACCCTAAAAGCCTACACACTTTTGAGTAGATCACACTCCCTTTCTCATTGCTGTGGATCCTTCTAGTTTTCTTTTGAGCTCCCAGACCTCTCACAACACCATAAGCTCATTAATTCAGTAGTTTTAATTTTTTTTTTTTGACAATGATAGCACAGTGTCTGAAATGAGAAAATTTGACCTCCATTACTAGCTCTTGGCTTTATCTTTTATTAGCAAATAAACATAAGCCAGAGTTTGAATTTTTAGATGGTTTTCTAATCAATACAATGATACATAAAGTTCTCCACAGGCAATGTGTAAGACCTGAGCACATGCACATCATGGAGCTTTTATAAACATGGAAAATCTTGGAATCATGGAAATAGCGTAGATTTTGTTTTGTTTTACCTTTTTCATCTCAAACACTTGGGCAGTAAACACATGAGAGGTGCTCAACACATGATATAACTATTATATACAGAGAGGGGGAGGTGTTTAGATTCATAAAGTGGAGGTAATAATTGATCAGAAAAAATGTAAATTTAAAAGATTACTTTGATGAAAAAATACAGTTGTGCCTGTGTGACTATATCAGTCCAGGTGTCTTTACCTGACAGCTGTATGAAAAATAAAACATGTCCTGTGTTCCTAGCAAAGGTGTTATTACAACATATGTGGGCCTGGACCTTTTAATTTTGAGATTAATAAAAGTTAATAATTGCCTTTGTGCATCAGGCAGAGCTTCACTAGTTATCCAAGTAGGTGATGAGTTGAACAGTTTAGAGGGTTTTGAAATTTTAATTTAATTTAAATTCAACTTGAATTTTATGTGGCTTATTTTATTATCTTGTTATAAGAGAAAACAGAAAGCTATTATTTGCAGCCCTGGTTTTCATACTGACAGAAGTGATAAGAAGGAAAACATTTCAAATCCCACTTGATGTGCAGGACTGAAACCTCATAAACTAAATGAGAAATGTATGATTTGTGTATTCCAATTACTCACAATTAGGTTGTTTTTGTCAGAACAATCTGTGATGAAGTGTACAGGAAAATGAATAAATGACATAAAAAGATGTTATTTTAAAAACAAAAATCCAGAATTTAGGAAATAGAAAAGTACTCTGAAGTTTTGGTAAGGATTTTTAAGCATCATCTACAAATTACAAATACAGAAATATAGATAACTCTTTTCCCAAACATTAAATAAAAGGAGGCATGGGTTGGGGTCGTGACTCAGTGGTAGAGCTCTTGCCTCTGGGTTTAATCCTCATAAAAAAAATAAAGAAATAAAGAAAATAAAGTTGTTATGTCCAAATACAGCTAAAATATTTTTTAAAAATAGATAAATAAAAGGACATGTGTACATCGTGCTGCAATGGACATGGGTGCAGGCTTTTCTTTCACATACTGATTTCAAATCTTTTGGGTAGATATCCCAAAGTGGGACTTCTGGATCATATTGTAACTCTACTTTTTGGTTTATTGAGGGATCTCCATACAGTTTTCTATAATTCCTGTACTGGCACATATTCACACCAACAGTGTAAAGGGTTCCCTTTTATCTACATTCTTGTCAATAAAACATCCCTGAGCATAAATTTCAAACATTCTCAATGCAAATAGTGATGAGTATTTAAGGTGATGGATATGCTAATTATCTAGATTTAATTATTCGACATCGTATTCATAAATCATAACATCACTTTGCACCGAGTAAACATATATACCTAGAATTTATCAATTTGCAATTTAAAAATAAAAAGAAAGGAGGCTTGAAAGAATAAATACAATTTATATTTCAAAATGGCTTGGCTGGGGGAGGGGGTTGTTGAAAGAATTCCACATTAACCATTCCATTCTCCTCTTTTCCCAAACATTACATCAGACAAACATAGGCTCTGGCTATATTCTTTTGAAAGGAATCTGTACTTTTAATGGCTCTTAGTTTATTGGCAGTAGAGAGCCTCAAAACATACGGGGGAAATAAGAAACTTGTTATTTTATTTTATTTTTTTTTTCCTGCCACAGTTACCACAGTTACCTACACAAAATCACCTCCCCTGGGAGTGGCATAGCTTCTACCTATGACAACCAGGTGAAATGACAATCTTAAAGGTGGGTCTGGAAGGAAGTAATAACATAGACCTAGAACTGGCTAGGATAATTCATTTTCATTTTCTTCCACACAACTACTGACATCAACAATAACGTGCTTAAGTCTTCCTGGGGTGACAGGGAATAGAGTGAGCATTCTAGAGACTGGCCAAAGAAAGGTGTGCATGAAAAGCACTCCATTTTTCCAAGAGACATCTGTGCCCACCTCCCAACCACTGGCCTTGTCTTTCATCAGTCTTGCAGGGCAACACTCCTGCTCCTGAAGTGGGCCATCCATAGAAGGAAAAGTACCTCTTAAAGGAGCCCCTGGAAAAAAAGGAGTAGAGTTTTTTTTTAATCACTTCTTCCACTTGACACTTCACACAGTTCTTATTCATAGTTCTACTTCACATCTTTCAAAGAACATGTTAGAAACCCCGTCCCGTTTTCACTTCTAAGTCTTTTCCCTCATCCTGTTCATTAACCTTCACTTTGCGTGTTAAATTAACCTTTTCCTCTCTTCTCTCCTTCTCAGGATGATTAAACTTTCCTCGATCTTCCCCCAAGCCTTACCTCCTCCAATTCTTTCCTCTTTGGTCTCGCTCTCTTAAACCCGACTGGGGTTGACCTTTGCCTCCTTTTTTCCTCTCCTTCCCTGAGTCCCTTCGCCTCTTCCATTCCAGTCACTGGCTCTCCAGATTCCCGGGCTGTTCGCTGGTGAGAAATCTTTGCTGCAGAGAGGACCGGAGTCCCCCGCGCGCGCAGCCCAGTGGCAGAAGAGGGCTAGGCTGAGAGCGAAGGCGAGGACTGTAGAGGAGGGAGACAGCCCGCCCTCCCCGCGAGCCTGCAGGATGCGGCAGGGGACCGGGGCCATGGGGAGGTACTAACCCCCCGAGCCCCTGATCCGGGCTTGCAGACCAGGTTCCCGGGTCAGTTTCCTGCCAAGTGCAGCAAAGAAACAGAGGCGCCTAGAAAGCCAAAGCGGGGCACTGGGAGTGACCATCCATAGAGTCGGTCCCTCTGCGAACCCGGGGAAGAGGAGAGGCGAGAAGGGAGTCAGTGAGTGAAGAGGGGAAGGAAAAAACCTGTCTCCAGACTGGCTCCGGAGCGTCGGAGAGACTGGGGCGCTCCGGTGAGCACCCATCGGGTGAAGCCAGCTGAGCAGTGGGCAGGGGCGTACGGAGGGAGTGCGCGCTGGGTGAGGGGACACCAGGAGGGCGTCGATGCCTGGGGCTGAGGGCTGATGCAGATTTGGGGGGATGTTGGCGGGTGAGAGCTGGGGAGCGCGTGCGGCGCCAGCGGCGCCAGTGTTTGTGTGTATGTGAGAAAGCGAGGGGCGAGCGCGGGTGCAAGTGAGGCAAAGATAGAGCGCATGTCTCATCCCTGGGAGCAGCCACTAGACGCTCCACCACCATCTTTTGCATGTGCAACATTTGCAGCCGGACAGAAAACCTCTCCCAGGGCTATGGAGACTGCGGGAAAAATCTGGCAGCACGCGATGGATTGCTAAAGGAAAATAGTCATAATCGTAAACCGCCCAAACCTTTTTTCTTCTTTTCTTTCTCTCTCTCTCTCTTTTTTTTTTTTTTTTTTTTTTGGTTGTTTTTAATTTTAGCGCCATCGTCTTCAATGCCTCTCTGAACACCCTTTAAGAGTGTGAGAGAAAGGGAGCGCGCGCCAGGGAGAGGAGAAAAGAAGATGAGGATTATTTGCAGACAGATTGTCTTGTTATTTTCTGGATTTTGGGGACTCGCCATGGGAGCCTTTCCGAGCAGCGTGCAAATAGGTAAGCTCTGTTCCGGTGGGTTGTGCTTGTAGCTGGCTGCAGCTGATACCCCCTGAAAGTGAGTTAAATGAGTTACTGATAAGCAATTCGGGGAACCTCCAGCGACTACCTTCCCTTCTGCTTTCCTCTTCTTTTCTCTCCTTTACAAAAAGACTGCCTCTTGGTGCAAGTACCTTTAGAATATACACAGGGCAGCCCGCCCATCGTTCCTCAGACCTTCCTTTCCCTATTTGCACATTTGATTCAAGTCGTTAAATAGGATTGGAATAAGTTGGGGAAAAAACCTCAGCGGGGATTGATTATATTTTATGTATTTCTTTTCAACCCTTTCTCTAAGAACATGTAGGGAGGTGGAGTTTGTTTTATTTTTTTCAAAATTACACTTCTTTTTCGCATGCTGGACACCACAGCTTTCTAGCTATTACAGAAAGAGACCCGGCAAAAACCCCCCCAGAAACAAAAGCGTTTCCTCCCGCACCCCCTGCCTTTTCTTGCTACCCTATAGCAGATTCCAAAGTTAGATCCCTTTCCAGGAACCTTGTCTCCTTTTATGTTGTTTTCCTCTTAAAGCTTTTGCCCTTATTCCTTGGCCTCCTCTCTATTTCCAGGGACCCCCACCCCTACATCCTTGGCTCTTCTTGCTATTCTCTCCTGTCTTCTAATGGGACGCAGCTATTGAATTTCTTCCAGCTAAGCCCAGCCTCAACACTGCATCATTTCTCATGGACTGTGCACAAAACGGAGATTAGGCTGAGTCCACAAGCAGCAAAAAAATAAAGTTCATTTTTCCTTTCTGATTTCCCTCTATCCTACATATCACCACAGTCCCTTGTTTCTGTATTTTAATGTAAATCTCTTTTCCATTCATCTGCATGTCTCTTAGAGAGATGCCCTGTGCTGACTGATGTAGCAGTGTGCTGGGAATCCTGGGGAGGGCAAGAGAGAGAAAGCAAAACACACTAAATGGTCTCAGAGGTCATTGTGATCATGACAAATTGGAACAAGAAAAAGCTGAGCTGTCCTAAAGACTAAAATACTAAGCATGCACTTTAGGGACAAAGGCAGTCTCCCAAGATGTGGCAAAGATAGCTCCTTGATTGTGTGTACTTTTCAGTGGCAGATTTGACAGTGTTTGGGGTGGGTATAACATTCACAAGAGGAAAGAGTGAATGTGCTTTTCCTGCTGTTCTTATAGGTGGTCTCTTCATCCGAAACACAGATCAGGAATACACCGCTTTTCGATTAGCAATTTTTCTTCATAACACCAGCCCCAATGCGTCGGAAGCTCCTTTTAATTTGGTACCTCATGTGGACAACATTGAGACAGCCAACAGTTTTGCTGTAACAAATGCCTGTAAGTAAAAGATAAGTTATGGATAAATTGGAAGATAATTTAAATGAAGGAATGGACTCCCTCTTTATCATTGCTATTAATGTTTTTTAGAAAGAAATTCAAGATTCCTACAGTTGCCTTGTTTCAGAGACAATCAGAGTTAAAAAAAAGATTTGGTCTAGGGATATTCAGCTGGTCTGTCCCTTCCTTCTTTTCTTCATTTCTTGTCTGGTTATTCAAGTCAAATTCTCCTTTATCATTTCAGTGTTATTCTATGATCTATCTGCCAATTTAGTGAGAATTGTACTCCATCTAGTTTTTTATTCATTTCCTTTGGTTTTTCTTGTTTGCTTTTCTCTTAATTAAGTGTATGCTTTGCTATTAAAGAAGACACATGCTCCTTTACACTGGTAAAGGCGATGGAAGGTTGCTAATGGTGAAAAAGAGAGGGGAGTGGTGGTGTGGAGGATATATATTTGAGACGGTTGGTTGACGCTGCCGATGATCTGGTGATGTCACTTGAGGCTGCCCTGCTCTTATATTCTGGGTTGTAAATGTCTCTTACTATCACGTAATGCATATATTCTTTGGCTAACTCCATGAATCCTACCTTGATGCCAAACCATGGTAGTCTCTGATCCACCTGGATACACAAATCAACCCAGCTGGATCTGTTATCCCACACAATGAAACTAAATGGGTGATCTCACCTAATGCTACAAGGAAACAGTTGTACAGTGCTCACCTATGAAGATTATATATAACTAAATGCACAAAAATACTGTCAACTGTGCATTAATTTAAAATACTCAGAAACATGATCAGTCAATAGCATTGTATTGCCTTTTCTTTCTTGAAGGAAGTGCATGTTTAAAATGTTTTCTCAGTTTTATATGCTAATTTGCCACTGTTTGAATTCTTATATACTAGGATCATGGTCATAGATTAATACATGTAAGAATGGTTTCCATATAAAATTTTGCATACTTTCAAAGCGGTCATAAAATGTTTATTCAGAATCCTAGAGCATTTTTATTATAGTAAGTTGGGACATTTCTTAATTTCAAAAATCCTATCAGTACAAGAAAGTATACTGAACAAAGAAACAAGTGAAATTGAAAACAGAGTTTTAAAATGTTTAGAGGAAATCTGTTTTATTAACTTAAATATCTTAATTCACATTTATTTCTCATTAGTTCATTTAACAAATATGAGCACTTTTCCTTGATTTTTACAACTTAGTTTTATAAAGAGATTGAAGCATTTGACAGTTTTGTAAAATATCACAATTATGTTATTTTTTGGGAATGCTATGGTTCCTATGAGTACTACTTAACTTAAAAAATTTGTTTCATTTAGTGATACAATTAATATTATAGCAAAAGGGAATTGTTTTTAAGCTGAAATGCATATAAATTAGATCTGATTTGTGAATAGAGTTTTATAGAGTTTGTAAGTTACTTGTTTTATGTCTCAAGTGTTGAAAAGGAATGCCAACACTTCAAATAGTACTATGGCAAGTATTCTCCTTAACACTTGAATATTGTTTGTTTATTTAAATATTTCTCTCATGTCTCTCCTAAGATTCTGTCAATACATGTTACTAGTTTTAAAAATAATTCACATTCCAAATATATATGAAGGTACTTTTTCACCAGTAAATTACTTTTTAAAGACTGTTATTAAATTCTGAATGATTTTCTTAAAAGTGACAGATGGTTTAGTTTCATTTTGTCTTGTTTTTACAAATTGAGATTTTCAATATACTGAAGTTTGCACAATGACTTCTACCTAGGTAAACTATAAAGTGCTAATTCTTTCCTCCTCCATATTGTTTGTTAACCTTTTTCGTGACCATTTTGACTGGTAATATTTTATTTATGCAACAGAAATATATATGAAATAAAGCATTATTGGTAAATGGCTTGTAAATATGAGAAACAGGAAGTTGTATACAAAATAAAAAAGGAGGAAAAGCATGAAATATAGAGGATGCTATTCTTTAATATATTTGGGTTGAGAGAATTAAAACAAGTAAACTTAAGTTTTGAGTTCAAGTATAGCACAATGTGAGTGACATATTTTTCATAATCGTATATAATTAATTTTGTGTTGGATTGTCAAACATTTAAAACAATGTAAGTAATGTTAAAAAAATCTCCTAGTGAAGAAAAGGATAAATATTTTAACAAATGAGTACACTCCATGTCCTTAAAGCAAATATAAGCTGAATTTGGGAAAAATCAATGGAGAGTTTGGGTCAGGTGATTGGTATTTGTTGAATAGGCTAAAGCATATACACTCGTGATTTTCCAGTCTAATTAAAGGTGAAACATAAGCAGTAAGTGTAAGATAACCTCATGTATCAAACTCTGTCTTTGGATATGAAGGGGTAAAAATAAGTCTTGAAATTTAGTGTTATGAAGAATTAACATGGAACTTTTATTCTCTGTGCTACAGACTAGATTTTCACATTTGTCTTGGAGTAAATGTAAGGATAGACCAAATGGCCTATTAAGTTTATTTTTATGGTGACTTTCCTGTAGTAGCTCCTTATAAAACTTCAGAGTGTAGTGTCCTTGTGAATAAGGGCCAGTATACAGGTTATTTTTAAACATTTTGTGGAAAGTACACTCACACAAAAGACAGATTGAAGAATAAAATGTGTTGGTTGCCTTGTGGACAGATATAATGTAATGCTGATTTTTATGCTCGAAATTAAATTAGTGCTCTGAAAAAGTGTAGGCAAAAAACCATTCTGTATGTAGGGTTTATATAATCAGAAATCCAAATCAAATTAACTCAAACTTAATTTTGGGTGTAAATACCAAATTCCTGGAGAAATAATTTTAGCTTACAGTTGTATTTTGGTTTCAACAATATTTTTGTAAGATAAATTAAAATACTGTTTTCCTTTCTTAGCTATTTCCACTGTGGAAAGTCACACTTTAATGATTAAACTAAAATGATAAGAAATACATATAATAAAATTTATGATGTTTCAATAACAAAAATGTAAGTATAATAAATATCCTCTATAATCAAATTTAAAAGTGTAATTAAATGTATACATTTCTTTTTTGTGATTTATACAGACGATGATAAAAATATTTTAAAAAGAATTCAATATAGGAAATTTTCTTTAGTGAAAATATAGTTCAATTATACTTCAGATAGATATTAAAGTGGCTATCTTTGAAGACAAACATACTAGTTAAATTGAATAATGTCTTTTCCAAAATGTTTGCGATAACCTGAAATTGGCTGACTTAAAAAAGTATTTTTCAATAGTTAATAAATAAAAATGTTTTGGTTTGGAGGATAATGTATGTTAAATTTGATCAAAACTGATAACCAAAATACAAAATTATGTCTATCACAAATTTTTTAAAAGACAAAAATACTTGAGACATTACTATTATTAGTTTAATCCATCTACACTAGAAATCTGGCTAAAGAATCAGTTCTGTAGTATGGTAGTCTCTATAAAATAAAATCCACACATATTTTGTTTCTGAAATTATCCTTTTAAAATTTCAGCTGGACAATTGGAAATATCTAGTAAAACATAGCAAGTACTTACATATTGCCATCTTTATAAAATAAAACAAAATTATACAATATTTCCAACCTTTTAAACCTTGATAGAATGGAACAATATTTTTTCTTCTCTCATTTTTTTAAAAGACGTGTTTATTTTATACTCCTTTTCTGTCAAAATCTTTCTTTTCAATTAGGCAATAGATCGAGAGGTTGCAACAATCACAAATCCACTGGATGTTATACTCTAGTAATGATGAAAAACGTCTTATTTTTAAAGTTAGAGATATTAGTTCTCTTTCTTTGGCCAATTTACTTGTCTAAATAACCAAGAAGAGTGATACTTTTAAAAATAGCCTGGTATGTAAAATACAGTTGTTCAGTTAATTTAAATACATGGAAAACATGACACTATATCCTATTGGTTCTACAGGAATTTCCACTTACATGGTACATATGTAATAAAAACTCACTGAACTTAAGTGTACTAAATAATCCAATATCTGGAGTTTAATTCAAGTCTGAATATTGTTGTATGCTCTCCTTCCAGAAATAGGATGTCCTAAAAATGCATGGTAACACGAGGTTACCATAATGCATGCTAACAATAAAATTTTGTTTCTGAAAAAAATTGATAGTAAAGATGTTTGAATTAAATATACTGTTTTGCTTATTTTTAGGAAAACACATGATGTGACTCTACTGTGATTCTTATTAGGTTTCCTTAATTTGAATTGAGAGCAAGATCCTATGTTGATTTGAAACTGTTCTTAAGTTTTATATATTTAATCCCTTCTCCATAATTTACATCCTGAGATTAATGACAAGATATGAGTCATATTTTTAAGATTTTTCCCTTTCTTAAATGATAGGATGATGTAAAATTTGCCTTGATGTATTTCAGAGTTGTCACAGGATTTATTAATCTTTCCTAAAACTTCAGAAAAACTCCTTATTGTTTTCAGTCTGGATTCTTTCAAGTGTTTATTTCCCAAAGAGAAAAAATGTTTACTTCCTGGCATTAGAAAATCTATCTATCATCTATCTATCTATCTATCTATCTATCTATCTATCTATCTATCTAATTTGAAGCGTTATATTATTTTGAGTTTTAAAATGAAGAATACATATAACACACTTTTTGACAACACAGAGCTTTTAGACTACTTTCATGTACGTGATTTTATTCGACTCTAAGAGAATCTCACAGTGAGACAATCTGGGCAGATAGGCAATGTTTTGTTGTTTGGGATGTTTTGTCTCAAGGAAGTTATTTGTTTGCCAAAGTCTGAGTAGTAATAACGGAAAGCCAGAGTTCAAACCTGATCTTCTTACTTCCATCCTAGCATCCTACTGAGACCAAACTAGTATGAGAAATATAACACCTGTATTGAGATTGCGCAAATTAAGAAAGAAAAAAGAATTTCCATTTACCTTTCCTTTAATTTAATTGCAACATTTTAAAGAAAATAGGGCTAGATAGTTCTGGGCAATTTATTCATTAATCACATGACAGTGAATGGTACAGTGAAGGTTGAAGTCATATTACATAATGGAGCTATCCATTCATTCTTTAGATTAAATAATGAATACAACTATTTATTCATTAAACATATTTATCAAAAATAATTCAAAACACTATGCTAGAAACTGACAATACAAAACTTATAAAAGTAGTTGCTGCCCTCAATAAGCTCACAATCCAGTGGTAAAGATAAACAAACCAGTTGTTATAGATTACAGTACAGTAAGATAAAATGCTCTGAAAGAAAAACAAAGTACTATGACAGAGAGGAACACTGAAAAGATAATTATAACAAACTTGGCCTGGCATCCAAGGATGATGCTGTCTGATCTGGGTGTTAAGGCTCTAGTTGAGTCATCTGAAGAAGAGGGAGGGAGGAAGTCATGCCTGGCCAAAGGAATGGTACATGAAAAGGCAATAGCATGTGGGGAGCCAGGTTAGTTTGAGCTATTGAATATCATTTAAACTGGGTGCAGTATTGAGTGTGAGGAGGAGAGATGAGCTAAGAGATGTGGATTTGTAGAGCTACAGAGGATCTGTAGCTGTGGCAAGGAGAGTCTTTGGAATAAAGAAGGGACTCATAAATTATTTGAACAGAATAATGACATGATCAGATTTATATTTTGCAAAGAACAAGCTGGTTGCAAGAAAGAGAATAAATTGGAAGGGGACAAAACAGAGAGAAAAAGCCCCATTAGTTGTGTGTCGAAGTAACACAATTTAAAATGATGGATGCTTGGATAAAAGTAGAAGCACCAAGAAGAGAGAAAAGCTCATAGATCCAGGAATACAGAACTTTTGACAGGACTTAGTGATTGATTGGATGTCTCTGTGGGAAAGTGGCAAAGAATGTGGTAAGAATAAATGATGGTTTCTCAGACTTCTTGCCTGGGTAAATATGTTTAACTAGAGGTACTAATCAAAGAAAAGGATGTTCAGGAGAAGCAGCAGATTTGAGTGAGAAAGGTGAGTTTCATGTGAACATACTGGTTTTGAGGTGTTAAAAAGATTCCTAGAGGGTGATATTTATTAGGGATTTGCATGAATGTCTAGAGCTCTAGGGTTTAGTCTGAGCTGAAGGAGTCATGAAAATGAATGAGATCACCCAGACTGAGTAATAGCAGTGGAAGACTTCTCAGGATCATATCCCAAGAAGTACCAGTAGCTAAGGGACTGGGAGAGGAAAAGGGTAAAACACAAGTGACTGAAGGAAAATGGGTCAGAGAGTTCAGAGGAAAATAAGGCAAGAGTAATTTCACAACAACCAAAAAGTGGACAGAATTTCAAGTAAATAGTGATCAACCATGGCAAAAGCTACAGAGTTCAAATAATGAATTTCAAAGAAAATTGTAGTATCTTTAACATAAATCTTTCTTTGTTTTCTCTTTAGAGTGTTCTTTTGTATTTTGGCCAGAGAAAAGGGTCACTTTTATTAAGACCATGCAGATTCAACTTACACACAATCCTTTGTACATGTTGGTCCAGAATACTCTTATCTATTATTTAGAGTTAGGGAGTGGTAGTCTTCTCCAGACCTTTGAGCTAGATGGATTTAAATTTACAATCTGAGAGTAATTAAGTCACTTAACATTCAGAGCCTCATTTTCTTCATCTCAACACAGGAAAATCACACCTACCACATAAAAGTTTAATGAGTAGTAGAAAAGTGTGTGGATAATATTCCACATACAGATAGAACTCGATCAACTTATTTTTAAGTTAATTAAATATATGGAATATTTATTTTTTCCTGAGCCAAACTTAAGATTGTAAATTAATTGTATTTTCTACAGAGCTATAGTAACAAAACAGCATGGTATTAGCACTAAAACAGGCATGAAGACCAATAGAGTAGAATAGAAGACACAGAGACAAACCCACATCAGTAGTTATCTGGTATCAACAAAGGTACCAGAATCATACATTAGAGAAAAGATGGCTTTTTAACAAAGTGTGCTGGGAAAAACCAGAAATCCATCTGTAGTAGAATTAAATTTAATCCCTATTTCTCACCTTGCACAAAAATCAACTCAAAGTGGATCAAAGATCTAGGAATTAGACCAGAAACCCTGCACATACCAGAAAAAAAAATATATATAGGCCCAACACTCCAACATGTCAGCTCAGGAACTGACTTCCTTAACAAGACTCCTGAAGCACATGAAGTAAAATAAAAATTCAATAAATGGGATATTTTCTATTTATATTTTGACAAGGCAATTTATGTTTTGAATGAGTATGGTTGATGTTTCATAGAAACTTTTCTGACCTCTCAGTTAACAGTTCATTTCAGTTTACATACTCAAGTCTGAAGCTGTATTTGTCAAAATGATTTTGAAGTCTATGAGATGGAGAACTTTATCTGGGATCTATGAACTGTTCATAGAGGATTATTTCACTGGTAGATCAGAGGAATGTGAAGTCTCCCAATTTTAGGCACAGTTGTGTGTGCTTGTGTGTAGTGTGTGTGTGTTCATATGTATTTACAGAGAGAATCTTGAAACTCCTGAATAGCTTCTCAGTGAGCCCCAGTCACAGAAAGGGCCCGGGACTACAGTCCTACAAGAGCCATACTTAAGTTAGATGAACAGCTTTTCAATTTCCTTCATCACTTGAGAAATAGAATGGATTTTATCCTTAAAATCAAGTAGGAATTTTTCCAGAAAATCTATCCCTACTTGCTTTTCCCCACCACATGGAATATAATCATTGCGAACATCCTTGGCCTAGTCCTCTTTCTCTCATACCATCATCTTGTGATTTTTATTCCTTCTCTTTCTATCAGAAGTACTATATATTCTACATCAGCTCCTTCTATTTTTATCACTATTTACCTTTCTCTTTCACCATCACCACTCTGGGAACACTGTGTCCTTGAAGGTTATGAATGACTTACAAATTAGTAAATCCAATTGTTGTTTCTTAGTCCTCAATACCTTGGAATATTTGCAGGATTTGCTGACAGCACTTTGTTCTTTGAATCTTGTACCTTCTTTTATGTCATTTGTAATGCAGCACAAAAATTTCAAAGTCCTAAATGGCAACGCTCCCATTCCTTTATATTGCCAAATTTATATCATAAATACCACCATGTGTAAAAAATGGCTAAATGACCCTTTAACTGTTATACAGCGTTGGATGCTTCATTAGTTGGCCAGACTGTTGGCCAACATTATTTGACTTCAATTTATTTGAAGTCAACATTATTTGACTTCAGAATAACTATATATTTCACAAGTATTTTCCTGAGCAAAATATTTTAAGATGTACTCAGCTGTAGGTTGTTTTCTTTAACATATTTTAGGATTCCACATGAACATGGAGATGACAAATAGTATCAGCCTAAGTCAAAATTCTTCCAGTTTTTACATTCTCTCGTTTCCAACTTAATGAAACTACTATTTTGTAAATACAATGTTCAATGCTACATTGTAAGTAAAAGGCAAACATGTTTGAGATTTATAGCTTCATTCAATACTCTAATATATTCCTCCAAATACAGCAAAAGTTATACCAGAGGGTGTTATCCGTGTTTACTTATTTTTTTTTACCAAGTTATATATAGTTATTCCATAATGTATTTTTCATCAGTAACTTTAAAAATATTACATTTTGTCCTCTTCCCATTTTTCATATTTTTGTTTTAAAGCTAACACATACTTCTGGAAATTATAAATAATTCACACATCATGAAAAGTGAAACTATTCTTTAATCCTACCCCTTGAAGACAATAAGAGCAGTTTGTTGTAAATCTTTCCAGACTTCTTTCCTTTTCTGAATAAACTTAGAGTAGTATAAAACCAGTTGAATGGGGCCACACCTATAATCCCAACAACTCCGAGCAACTTGGCAGGTGGAGACAGGATGATAGAGAAATATAGGCCAACTTGGACAACTTAGTGAGAACCTTTTTCAAAATGAAAAATAAAAAGGCCTGAGGTTGTAACTCAGTGGTGGAGCACCTCTGGGATCAATCCCCAATAACACACACACACACACACACACACACACACACAAAATAATAGTAGTATAAAAATAGACTTTTATATATTTAGAAAGTATTTGATGCAAAAATATCATTTTATACTTTCATTTTAAAATACTGTATTTCACTTAATCATAAAATTCTTTCCATATATAAGAACGATTTCATTTTCTTTTATGACTACATAAGTTGCAATTGTCAGAAGTCCATATGATCAATGTACTCTATCCTCTATCAACATTTAGGTTGTTACCACATTTTTGATATTATAAACAGAACAGCAGTACTTTGGGAATCTTTGTGAATATTTCTGTAGTATCAACTGCTAAAGGAGAAATTACTCTCTCAAATGTTGATTTTTGCTTTTAATAAATATTATATCATCTCCTTTAAAAATGCTGTTTAAGTGTACAACCACCAATATGTGAGAATAATTGTTTTTCTATGACCTGCCAACACTAGCCATTATCGGTTTCTTGAATTTTCACTTGTCCTGATGGGTGACAATGACATCTAATTGCTGCTTTCATTAGCATATTTTTGATTAATAGTAAGACCTGGGAATTTTTCCTGCTCATCAGACTTGTGTACTTCTTTCTCTGTGAACTCTCTGTTCTTTTCCTTTGCTACTGAAAGTTTTTTTTTTTTATTTGAGGGAATGTTGTATGCACTGCAGAAATTAACTCTCTCGTACACATTGCAAAGTCTTCTACTTTTCTTTTGGGTTCCACTTATGATATATATTCCTATATAGACAATTTACCCTTGTATTTAGCCAAATATGTGTCATTCTCCTTGCAACCTCTAGGTTTTGTGTTGAGATTTTATAAAAGCATTCTATCCTTAAAACTTTTAATAGATTATCCTACATTTTATGGTATCTTTATGGTTTTACATTTTATATTTCTAATACTAACTTTTCCAGAATATATTCTTTTATGTATGTTAGGAATCAATCTTCATTATTTTCTTTGCTGTTTATTTGAATCAGCTCTTTTGCAAGTGCTTTGAACTGTTCCATTTCTACCCAACTGATGCCTTTTTTGACTGAATTTGAGCTTGTGCAAAAATTCTCCATTTTATCTTTTTTGAAAGTTCTCCTGCTTGCTGTTCTTCACCTACCTAACTTTTCCTAACAGCTGCTAATAGTTGTATTGCAGGTTTTGATATTCTAATTGCCTGTTTCTTATCCCTTCTAATGCTTCCTAAATTTTTTCTTCTCTCTCCCCACCCCCCCTTTTTTTTTTGATTGCTACTCACCATCTGACCAAGTCCTCTTGCTTCTATATCCAAAGTGTAGTACGGATATTTTCCCTTTCTTCATTTGTAATCCTACCATCATGTATAAGTCAATGGCACTTCTTCAATTCATAATTTATCTCTTGGTTCTATACTTTATGGTTCTCTACCTACTTTATATATTTGAGTCAGGAGTGCTTTTCTGAATTTATAAGTCAGAGACTGTTTCTTGCTGACTTAAAACCTTCCAATGACTTTCATTTCTTAATGTGGAATCCCAGCTTTTCCATGTCGTGCATGATGTGACTCTTGCCTTATTCACTATGCTGGAGTCTACTCTGGTCTGCCTTTTGCAATGACTTTCCTCACTCCCTTTTATGAGAATACTCTGATCCAGTTGTTTGCTTGAATCAATTTTTCTGAATCTTCAGACTATGAATCTTTAGACTAAGATCAGACATCAGTATCTCAGGAAAATCTTCCTGGCTAATCTTTCTAGTACAAACCCTCCAACACCAAAAGGCCCATTTATGCTATTTCAGAGTACCAACCTAATGATTATCTTTGCTGTTCTTGCAATTTTTAATTATTATTTTCATCTTTTTACCTACATATCCTTTTTATTTCCCTCTGGAATAAATGCTTTCAGAAGAAAAGGCTGTGTTTGATTTGTTAAATGGTTTGTCTTCATCCTCTCACAAAATGCCTGATACAAAGCAGGAAATCAACAAATATCTGGCATAAATGAATGAGAAATGTGTAATGAGTTTTCTTTTCATTTGTTTTGGGGTATCCTTAAGATAGCTAACACTTTTCATGTGTACTCTTAGAGAACATCAAACAAAGGATAGGAAGAAAATGAGGAAGCAGATCCAAAAGAATATAATGTATTTTCTCTATCTTAAGCAATTTTTCCTCATTTGTTTCTGTTAGATTTTATTTGTAGGATAAGCTAAAGGAAGGAAGGAAATAAGTCCTGGAAGGAAAAATTGGGGACCACAAATGCAGATTGATGAACATGTTGCTAGCCAAATAGCACTTAGATAAATTTAAGCCTGGTACAGGAGTCTGTGCTTATAACTTTTGGTGTCTGCTGACAAAAGAACTTGAGAATGCTGATACCAGATATTTTGAAAGTAGGAGAGAGCCAAGTTGGGAAGCCAGCTGAAGTGGTGAGCACATTCAGGAGTCCCATCTCACACATTGACTTCTTCCTCAGCCCTTGCTTAAGTTCATGGAACTTGAAGACATTTGTGTAAATGGGTTTGGAGTCAAATTCATAATGTCATTCCTAACAGTTCTTGATTTTCTTCATTGCACCTTCTCTCACACATTTCATGATTGATTAGATTTTGTGGCCCCTTAACTCTCTCCTGTTTGAAATTAACTAATCTTGTAGATAATTAATGTTCAACCATGTAGACAGTCTTACGTGGGCAAGTTTGAAAGTCATTTCACTTTTAACCTGCTCCACAGAGTTAGAATCAAAGGAAAATGATTTTTTTTTCTCTGAAAAAGTTTGCATGCCTCCTCCTTTCTTAAAGTGTGTAAGAAATTTTTTTTTTTATTCAGAGAGTCAGGAAGCTTAATACCATATTTATTATTCAATGACAACATTATTAATGACTTTAAATATTTTCTTTGTTTTTATATGTTTGACTTTTCTAACATTGTATATAACATAAACATCATATATTAATATGCATATGTATAACATAAGCAAATCATTTTTAGAAAGTAGCACACAGGTATTATCGTTATGCTTAAAACCACCTAAATCGTTCCCGCTCATCACAGATATTGATCAGATTTTACTTGAATAGCTAAATTTTCTGTTTAGTACTCTCTGTATATTCCTTAGAAGATGGATGGATGGATAAACACATAGATAATATGTCTACTCCATTAGGTTGTGTTCCTTGACAGAAAGGATGATGCCTTATTAATACTTCCATCATGAAGGTCTGTCACAGTGTTGGGAGCATAATTGCTCCATTCTCAATAATTGTTTGCTGGCCAATTGTTGGAGGAAGGGAAGAAAGGAAGCAACCTACTTCAAGATTGGAAGTCTATAATAGCTCATCCTTAACCAGAATTTAATAGCACAAAAATAAATCTAGTTTATTTTCTATATGACTCACACCCTCCATATTTTAAAAAACAAATATACATGCCCCCTCACTACTTTCTTAAGCTTAATAGATTTCTAAATATAACGTAGTTTCTCAAATCTTTGTCATTTAAGTTTATACTGTATTTCCATCGTTTTACTCAAATATAATTACCCCCCATGTGCCTGTTACACCTGTCCAGGATTGATTAAACTCATGGGTATGATCTGGTATGAAGCGTCCAGGTGGGAATATGAATTCTAATTATTTAAGCATTACACACACAGTATTAGCACTCTGTTGGTTCCTGTTAAGACTGTGCTCATTAAAACTTCATAATCTGTTCTTTTTCACACATGGGTCACTACAAACTACCCTCCCCATAGGGATTTTATGCATAAAAGAGTTTATATGTACATTCTTAAACTTCACCTTGTTTGGAAACATTAAGACCACCCTCAATCTTAATTCAATTAGCTATAAACTATTTAAAGTTCTATGTGACTTTTTATTATTAAAATTCAAACAGGTTGGATTACAGAATAGATCTCAGATGATATTAGCATTTGAATCAATACCTTTTAGATATATGTTGGCAATTAAATGTGAATGCTCCTAAAAATAGTTAATTTGATCAAATGTCTCCGTGTTATGCATAAAGATTGCAATTTCATTGTACTCGTACTTTGTAAACATTAAAATACACAAAAATATAAAATCTAGGGAAAATATCTCCTTCAAACATATAAGATAAAAGATGACTCAAATCTTCTCTCTCTCTCTCTCTCTTTCTGTCTCACACACACATAAACACATACACACATACACACAGAAACCCTTTTCAGATTGAAAAGAATGTTCAAATGATGTAAAAGAATTCATCCTAGAATAAATAAATAAATCTAGCAAATAACTATAAAATATACTTAACCTTGATGAGAGAAAAATTAAAATAAGTGATGCAGTTCTACGTAATAAATAAACTAAAGGCAGTAAAATGAAAAGAATTTTAAACTCAAGATGGCTAGAGCATTTAAAATTTTTTCAAAATCAGTTTATCAAAAGCCATTAACAAAAGCCACATTTTATCAAAAGCCATTAAAATTGTGAATTGTTTGATACCATGAACATGGAAAAATCTCTAGCCATGAAATTCTTCATGAGAGCATTACTTAGTAATGTGTAGTTGGAGGATGTTATATTAATTAAGACCCAACCAGACCATTGACGAAGACTGTCCATTGTGAAAGTTCTCCAGCTGACTCATATCAGTTGTTCTGATTTCAATAATTTTTTCTATGTATGTAGAGACTCTTTAAGTGTGTTTCTTTTCATTATTTATTTTATCTTGGTTTTACTTTTCTTTCTTTCCTTTTCTTTTGTTTTCTCCCCTTACAGAAGTACCAGTATCATGGTAGGGGAAGAAAGTGCTCTTGTCAAATGCAAAAAAGGATGTCCTCAGACAACTGGAATGATTTCTGGAGTTTATAGGCTTAGTTAAATGATTTTTATGTATCATTTATTTGGAGGAACACAGATCTTCCACACTTGTCCTGGCAGGTGTCCAGGTAAAAGGAGGTGCATTATTCTGGAGAAAGTGGAACCTCAGACCTTGTAGATATATGGCAATCTAGTCAATGAATGATATGAAAAATCACTGTTGTTAATTTCCTCCCAATCTGTTCTCTATTTCCTTCTTCTTTCTTCTCATTTTCCCAAGCACATAGGTATTGAGAAGATTCAGAAACTATGTGACTCTACTTGGGCCTTGAAAGATACATGAAATTTTGCTCTGCTGTGAAGAGATATAAAAGTATTCCAGGCAGAAAAAGAGCATAGTAGGAAAAAAGTGTAAAGGTGTTTGGATGCCTCTGGAGAGCAATATGTATGGGGGGAGTGTAGTAGGGTGGCAAGGCTTGGCAGGAGGAGGGGAGAGAAAGGGAAGGAGAGCCATATAGCACTGAGAGGTGGTGGGGAGCCTGGTTCACTGCTCTGTAGGCCACAGTGAGGGTACTGTTCTTTATTCTGGTGTTGAAGACAGTAAGAATTACTCCACGCAGTTCATAACATAATTATATTTGTGTTTTAGAAAGACTTCCAGCAGCACTGTTCATCATTCATGTATATAGCAAAGCATGGTTCCTTTCTCATACCAAATCCTACACTAAGAAACTGTTTCCTAGACAAGAAATGCAATTGTGTTACTTCAGCTGCTGCTTGTAAAACCCATTATTGTGTGTATTCTGCTCACTGTTTTTCAGTAAGAACTGTTATATTCAGCCACAAATACCTAGCTTATCATCACAACCATGTATCTTCAGAATTGCAAACCAGATCTTTTGAAGATTATAAACAGACTGTAGAAGAGCTGGCATTGCTGTGAGGAAATAAAAACAAATACCAAAGGTGAACATTGAGTACAATATGTGTAGAGGCAATTAAATCTCCTTACTGATTAATATAGATGCTGATAGAATACCACGTATCTATTCCTGATTAAATTTCATACTGTTCCCCTTTGTTTTTAGTTTTCATTCTTTATGGAAGTTAATTATTTAATTTAGTTGGCACAAATAAGAATCTACATCAAAATTGTAACTTGCTACTTATATACTGTAGATTAGTAATAGTGGTTTTAAGCAAATGAGTTGAACAATTGTAAAACTAAAATAATAGTACAATTACTGTCCTTACACTCAACCTATCCACAGAAAAATACAATAAGATTTTATTATATATAATTTGCTAGGATGGTTTTTGTTCCTCCCCAAATAATAAACTGAAATTTCATATGCATACTTTTGTCCAACACTCTTCAAATTTATTTCTTCAAAATAAAAGTAGAAAATTTGTGTGTATACATATACATATATAGTTCAGAATAACTTTACAAATAACTATACTCTATATCATTTATCAAAACTATTACATAAATGTATAAGTACACACCTGTAGCATTTGGTTCTTGTTGTTTTCACACGATTTGATAATGATGACATGTTACAAAACAAGCGTGAAAATAAGCCTCATTTTAGAGAAGTGATAAAATCACAGATTAGAAACTAAGTGTGAATATTTTTATTGAGAGAGAGCTATTGCTAAAGTGGTATTTTATTTTCAAAATAGCAATGTCATACCCTTTCCTACACTTTATACTTTTTTATTTCAAAGGGAAATTTTCAGTTTAGTGATATTAATATTCTAGTGCTTTAATTATCAGACTACAAATAATGTGCTATTTAACAGAATAGTATACAGTTATCAAACATTATGATTTACAGATTCTTACAACATAAGAAATATATAACATGTAATGATGAGTAGAAAAGATGGTTCTCTTTTGATTGCAATTTCATAAGAACCATAATATATAGAAGAAATTGAAAAGACAACACCAAAGTCATGGTAGTGATTTTCTTTCTTTTTTTAGTGTATTTTGAAGCATTTCCAGTTTTCATTTACATTTTCCTAGATTTTTTATACCTGTTAACAAACCATATATTTATACTTTTACTGGTTATCAGTAGCTAAATAAAAATAAATGTAGCTGGATTGTCATTACATACTGAATTTGTCTTGCTTTGTCCACATGGAAAAGATATATGAGAGAAAATCTTTAGATATTTGGCCAGGATCTGGCCTTGTTAAACTATTTGGTTCACATAGCAGTAGCTATGTTTGAACTCTTTGGTTCCAAACTTTGTTATTTTAAAATGAAAATAATAACTTTATTTTTATTTTATTTATTTATTTATTTATTTTTTACAGACTTCATTTTGATTCATTGTACACAAATGGGGTACAACTTTTCATTTCCATGGTTGTGCATCATGTACATTCACACCATTCTGAGTTAAAATAATTGTCATTGTATTTGTTGACTGAGCTACATCAAATTAGAAGGGGAGAAAGAGAAAGAAAAATGGAAAAGAGGGGTGGAATTCATCAAAATAGAAGAAAAACCAGACCCATGGACTACATGAAGGGGACTGAGTGGGAGGGGAAGGGATTAGATAAGACAAGAACAGTGGAATGAATCTGACCTAACTTTCCTATGCACATATATGAATATACCACAGTGAATCTCACCATCATGTACATCCATAAGATCCCACCACCACCAACAACAAAAACCTAAAGTAAACAGCAGAAAGTTCAGTGCAGTGGAGTAGAAGAGAACAGGGAGAGGGGAGGGGAGGGAAAGGGGAAGTACTGGGGACTGAGTTAGAGCAAATTATATTATTTTTTAATTATGTCAGAATGAATCCTAATGTTATGTATAACTAAAAGGAAACAATAGAAAATGTGACAAAGCAAAATAAATCAATAAATAAAAGAGCCAAGAAAATTTGTGATTACCAGCCTTTGTCATAGCCAGTGGAAAGTTTGATTGCTCATGTTATTTTAATTCTCTAGGAAGCACAACAGCTGCATGAATTAACTGATGGGTCTTGACTATCTGGTGACTTTCTTTGGGGAGTCTTCTGTGACATCCCCACTCTTGTTTTGTCTCCACTTGGCCTGTGGCACTTCTGGGGCACTTTGGGCTCACCTGGTTATATCGTCATTGTGGGTTGTGCATCCCTCTCTGGAACATGGGCTTCTGGATGACTAGATACCATTGTTTTATAAGTGATTCATACAGCTTGGCTCATGTGCAATGCCTAGCATATAGTACCACTAAATGAATACCCAAAAATATGTGAATATGTGACTGGAAGGAATTGGGAATTGATGGGTAGATATTAGTATTTTGATTCAATTTTCAAGTATATAATCGAGGTATTAATTGTGACAAATTTTGTTTTATTGAGTGCACTATAAAATAAATGAAAAGCAATTCTTCATGGACTTCGCCATCTGATAGGTGACTGGTAAAGGACTGTAAAGATCATTATTCATTAAAATACATTGCCTTCAAGATTTAGAATCCAAGAATCCTGTAATGAGTCTCCAAGTTCAAACATTCAATCCTATAATTTGCTTGCTGCCCTCCTCCTGTGTTCTTATGTCTCATGAGGATTAGTTCACCTGAATTTTTGAGACTGCCAGGATTCCTGGTCATGAACATTCAGGGATATCACAGGTCTCCATTGAAAATGGTGATCCAGACCTCAAAAATCATCCTCCTTTTTTACCTCCCATGTTGTTCAATCTAACACCTAGACCTACTATAGTTCTCTTCGTTCTTCCCAAATTCATCAACAATTTTTCCATGTCTAGAGTGCCAAGCAATGAGAACACAGGTTTTGTTGCTCCAAAGTAGCATAATCTAAATGAAGACCACCAGATTCCAAAGCCAAATCCACATTGGGAAGAAGGCAGCTATCCCTGATTAGTTAGTGCTCATATTTATTACATACCCAAAAGGCATTTTCTCTTTCTTTTCTCAGAGACCAGAAAGTCTGTCTCAAATAAAGCCAATATAACAGATTAAAGAAAAGATTTTATTACCCAGAATAATTTAACTAATAAAGTAAGATTGGACTAATTTTAGGTGTTAGAGTTTGTATGGAGAGAAATCCTTCAGCAGTTCTGTTTCAGACTCAACTCCTATGAATCTGAACCCCTCATACTCAATTACCCATCAGTTCTATATTCTACATTCCTTATGCATCTGTTGCAGTTTGCTACCAAGTTATTCTATCCCTATTAGTGGGTAGCTTTTTAAGTGTTCAGTTGTTACTTTTGCTATTTGAATATTTATTTGGTGATTGTTTTGATTTTTTATTGTGCTGCATTCTTTATTAAAAAGAAATGTTA
>JAJEJO010002062.1:0-57064 GCA_020662805.1 Glaucomys volans
AATCTCCAGGTAAGAGCGTGCACGTTGGACTTCAGGTGTCCTCGCTGTAGATGTGGCCTTGAAGGTGGTTTGGATGTGTCTCCATTCTTCCGAAAGGTAGATCTTTATCAATTGAGCTGGTTCATAGCGTGACATCTAGCCAGTCTTTCATTCTGGGTCTTCAGTGATACCTTCTAGAAAGTCAAGCGGATGTAAAATTTCCCAAGTGCTTCATGGATGACCCTTGCCCCTACCGGATGACCTACCTGGATTTTCTGTAAAATACATGCACACTCAGCTTCCCTTTCCCGCAAGTGGATGGACGTGCGCTGTCTCAGCCGCGCGGACACAGACCCGGAGGCTCATCGCCTTATCCTGGTAGCTGATCTCCAGCCCTGAACTTCTTATCCTGTTCGGGAGAATTTCCCACAGAATTTCTCCGAGAAGTCAGAGCATTTGCATGAGATGGGCTGATGAGATTTTTGTGGGCTGTTGCTAATTTGAGACGAGCTGGGTTTGCCCCGTCTTCAGCGAGGTGGGAGCGTTTCTCGGTGTGATTAACAGCCTAAATATAACAAAGCGACATGCCAGCCAGAGCGCTTGGGAAGGAGCCCTGGCTTCTGTCTGGGGACTGCGTCTATTAGATTCTTCATCATATTTTGTTTACATTTAGTGCATCAAATTCTAGGCAAATAAAAGTATACAGCCCCTTCATAAATAGCTGACGCATGCCAGGCATTTGCAAAACTCTTCAGGGATTCGCATTTGTTTTTGTAAGACGAACATCTACTATTTACCGATTACCTCTTTTCATTTTAAAAGTTGCCAACCACGTTACTAGCTGTGCCTCCTCTCGTGGATGCATTGTAACCTTATCTGTGATGGAAACCCAGAGAGGAGTAGGTGAGCTGGGTGCGAGGGGACTTAGTTGCTCTCCTTTAATGAGCACATATTATGTGCTAAGGCACGGTACAGAGAGCTTTATGTCAATTGCACTTTGTTCTCACAGCAGAGGGTTAGTATTGAAATCTCCCTTTTATAGATGAGGAAACTAAGGCTCAGAGATGGGCAGCAGTTACCCAGAGTCACACAGCCTGTTAGTGGCAAGTCTAGGTCCACTTGACTCCACAGCCTGTGTATCATCCACCATGGTTGGAACTGTCTCAAAATCATCTTCGCAACAAGGTCTCACTGTGTGTAGGTTCAGTTGGCTAATTTACTGAGCGGGGTCTATAACATCACAGTTGGCATTCATGGGAGGAAGATTAGCAGCGCCAACACTTACATAGTATTTAATGTGCCTGACGCGGTTCTGAGGGCGTTACATATATTGGCTCGTGGAATCATAATGATCATTTGAGGTTTGTCTTATTACTCTCATTTTACAGATGTGGATACTGAAGCCCAGAGAGGTTAAGTAAGAGGTGGAAGTCACACAGTGAGCAAATTCCTGAGCATGGGCTCAAAGAAATATGCAGGCATCAGGATCCCTGCCTCTCAAAGATAAAACATTAGGATTTGGCATAAGAGTGTATACAACTGACTGTAATTGAGAGCAGGGAGGCTTCCTGGGTTTCTGTCTACAGTGAGTGCCGTTTCTCCAGCCTGCACCCCCTTCCCCCGGCTCTCCCTCCCCACCTCCCCTGGAGTTTGCAACCTGTTGGCCTCAGATGCGCTTTGGAGCTGGGCATTTGCCAAACCCAGAGGCTCTGGCTTCTGCCTGCCCAAGTCCTCCCTCCCATCCGTACTCTTCTGTGGGGTGGGCACCACCCTGGGAACCTGCCTCTGTCACCCGCGGTGCCGAGTGTACTCTGAGGACAGAGACTGCACCTCCCTGAGCCACAGGGTCTGTATCCAGAGAGCAGAAATCTCAGCGGAATGTCTCATGGCCATTGTGAGGTTCCCGGTTAGCAGGTGAAGAAGCTGGGGTGGTCCCGGCAGGTACTGCTCCCCCAATGGCAGCTTTATCTTCCCATGGGAGACCGTCTGAGCTGCCTTATTCCACGCCAAAGCCACCACCGTGGGACCTCTGTTCTTTTCTTCCAGTTAAATTGTTCAAAAAATTATTTCTATCATGCATGAATTAGTCTCCCAGTAAAAAAAGTTAGGATGTAACAGAAAAGACTAAAATCCACTTCTACCAGCTCTGTAATTCTAGGAACATTTCTCTATTTTCAGTTTTCTCTATATTCTTCCAGTCCATTTTCTATGTATTTGCATACACCTATGTGTATTTATAGGAAATATGAATCATTATTTTATTTATGTATTTTTGCTTTGAATTTTGGTACCGGGAATTGAACCCTGTGATGCTCTACTGCTGAGCCACATCCCTGTCCTTTTTTATTTTTTATTTTTATTTATTATTATTATTATTATTTTTTGGTACCAGGGATTGAACTCAGGGGCACTTGACCCCTGAGCCTCATCCCCAGACCTTTTTTTTGTATTTTATTTAGAAACAGGGTCTCACTGAGTTGCTTAGCACCTTGCTTTTGCTGAGGCTGGCTTTGAACTCGCGATCCTCCTGCCTCAGTCTCCTGAGCCGCTGGGATTACAGACGTGCCCCACCATGCCCAGCTTTACCTTTACTGTGAACAATATTCTGTAAATTTTTTCACTTAGTAATATGTTATTTTATTCCCTCTTTTTCATGTCTTCCGTGTCCTTGCTGATGTATGATTATCACATCGTCTGTTGAGAGGGGAGTCTTGAGGGTTCTATTGTGGATACACTGTCCATGTGATTCTGTGAGTTCTTGCCTCATGCACTTTGGGCTATGTTGTCAGGTGCATATAGGTTCATGATTGTTAGTCCTGTCTTGTAAATTGCTGCATCATTTTCCCTGGGATTTGTACCAATGGCATGGGCTAGGATAGGCTGCAGAAATAAAGCCAATTTCAGTGGCTTAACACAGCAAAAGTTTATTTCCCTTTGATGCTACATCTATCTGTAGTGCAGCTCAGCAGAGGTCCCCACTACTCAGGTCACCCAGAGGCCTAGAAACTTCAGTTGCATGTAGCCAAGGCAGAAAAAGGGGGGTATAGAGATTCCCACACTGGTTCTTGAAGATGCGTGTCCCTTCTGTTCATGGCTCATTGGCCAGGGCGGGTCAATGACTACACCTTGCTTTAAAAGATACGGGGAAGCCGGGCGCAGTGGCGCACGCCTGTAATCGCAGCACTTGGGAGGCTGAGGCAGGAGGATGGCAAGTTCAAAGCCAGCCTCAGCAACTTAGCGAGGCCCTAAGCAACTCAGTGAGACCCTGTCTCTAAATAAAATACAAAATAGGGCTGGGGATGTGGCTCAGTGGTGGAGCGCCCCTGGGTTCAATCCCCAGTACCAAAAAATAAAAAAAAAAAAAAAAGATACAGGGAAGTATGGTCTCCAATGAGAGGTGAGTCAGGAATTAGTGAATGGTATTAATAACATCCATAAATTAGAGGTTTCATAGATTTCATAGATTTAGCCAGTTTCCTATTGAAGCTTTTGTGAGGATATTGCCGATGGTCTTGCGGTCACAAACAGTGCTGCATCCCGGGGCCTGGCACATGCCCCCTCGGCTTGTACTCTGTGCCGTCGTGTTCAGAGGTGACGGCGTCTGTTCCTTCCCAGGCTCTTCTGACCCATCGTCCTGTTCGATCTACAGAATGATGGGAGAGCCTGCAGAACAGCCCTGTGCTGAGGGCCCCAGGGGCAGTCTGGACTGTCTCTTCAGGGTCAGGGATCTCAGCAGCCTGGGGGCTGCTGTGGGACTTGTTTACCAGGTTATAAAGCATGGAGTTGTCCAAAGCAGGGGCAAGATCATGGCTGGTTAGAAGGACCAGAAAAGGTGTTTGGGAGACAACATGTGAAGTAGGGATCAGGAGGTGATTTGGAGATAATGAAGAAGGGACAGGGCAAGCAAGTGCGGGGTTTGTAGCTGGAGCGTTCAGCAGTTGGCCAAGGAGACTGTCAAGAGCTTTGAAGACTTTGATGGACGGTGGGAGCCACAGCCAGTTCATGAGCAGGAGAGTGATGTGCCGGGTGTGTGTTGTGGGTATGTTAGGGTGTTCCATGAGGCTGCAGGTAAGGTTTAGAGTTGCAATCAAATGCATGCAGGTTCCAGGGAACCCATCATCATGAGTGAGGCGGTGTCTCCGAAATGCATGTCTAGTGTCCATAGTGGCGGCCAGCAGGGGTGTGCGTTATGATCAGGGCCACTTGGGTCATGCATTGCACTTGTGCTGGGGCTTCTCAAGCTTGAGGAATATTTTGTAAAGGAAAAGGTCATGTCGATAGGTTCTGTGGACTTAGTTGTTATATATAATGTTACTTAACTATCTGTCAAACACAAGACCAGTTCTTAACTGGGGACCATTGGCTCCCTTTCAGGGATCCTTTGGCAATGCCTAGAGACATTGTGAGTGGTCACAAATTTGGGGGGGATGGAGTGCTATTGGATCTGGTGGGTAGAGGCCCAAGATGCTGATCCTGCAGTGCACCCCATGGCTGCCCCAGCAAAGCATTATCTGGCCCCAATAGTTTGCAGATCCGTGCACAAGCCTGGGTGTAAGCATGCCACGTTCATAGATGTCGAGCAACTCTGAATCCAAAACCAGTTTGCAAAAAAGAAAGGAAAGCTCATTTGCAAAACCTGTTTGTTCCCGTGGAGAACATCAGTGATGTGAATGGTGCTTTGCTGAAAATGAGTTGCTCACTGCAGCTCGAATGGGCCCCACCCGCTCTCATGCCATCTTGCACAGGTGGTGGGTGGGTCTTCGATGAGCCCCAGGTGTATGCCCTGGGTGGCTTAGTTGTCCTGTGGTATGAGGAAGAAAGGATAGTAGGAGTGACTGTATTGGCTCCTCCCTGGGTCAGGGGAACCAGGATCTTGTGTATTGAATCTGCTGCAGTTCAATCATCATTAGCCTTTGATAATTACCAGAGGGCGACCCGGCGCCAGATGGATCATAAATGACGGCCACTGACAGGACCGGGCAGGAATGGTGTATGAAGTGCGCATCCACATGATCCAGCAGGTGTAGCTCCAGCTTTCCATTTTGAAATAAAAACTCGAAAACTTACAAAGTCTCATATGGAACATATAAATCCCCCCGCCTCTGCCACCCCGAGTTCACCAAGGACTCCCAAGCCTTCGTCATCCTCCCAGCTGAAGGATGGGCTGGTGTCAGAAACACTGGACCTGGGGGAGAAGCGAGAAGTGGGAGTGAAGGATTCGCTGATCTGTCAGTGGACAGAGTTAGAATTGGCCACGTCTCCAAAATCTGCTCAATGGTGCAGAAGGTGCTGGTGCTTCTGGGGTGGGTGGGGCGGGGAGAGCGCTCTGGGTTTGCAGCGAGAGATCTTGAGTCTTCCTGGAGCCGTGGAGAAGGCTTCAGGGAGGCGGGGACACTTGGAGCCGGTGTTGGAAAAGGTGATGAAGGCTCTCAACTTGCAGGTTCATGGGAGATCAGGAGGATGGCAGTGCTCTTGGGATTTCCCAGGGTTGGGTCTGTGGCCAGGCGGGTGGCTGAGGACGTTTCTGCCTCTCGGCACTTTCCCCAGTTCCTATGAGTCTTCAGTTAAACATAGTTTAAAGGAGCAAGTTCAGGGTCATCTCAGATGATCACTGTCTTCCCCTATGTCTTTTTTTTAATTTTTAATTTTATTCATTCTAATTAGCTGTACATGACAGTAGAATGCATTTATAATTTTGATAGATCATACATAAAAAGAGTGTAATCTCATTTTTCTGATTGTACACATTGCAGGATCATGTTGGTCATGCAGTCATATGTGCACATGGCGTAATAATGTCCGTTTCACTCTACTATCCTTCCTCCCCCCATGTCTTTTCCCCTCCCTTCACTCCCCGCTACCTAATCTAAAGTAACTCTGTTCTTCCCTACCCGCCCCTGCTTTATTGTGAATTAACTTCTGCATATCAGAGAAAACATTCGGCCTTTGGTTTTTTGGGTTTGGCTTATTTCACTTAGCACGATATTCTCTAACTTCATCCATTTACCAGCAAATACCAGAGTTTCATTCTTCTTTAAAGCTGAATAATATTCCATTGTGTTTCAATATCTACCACATTTTCTTTATCCATTTATCTGTTGAAGGGCATCTAGGTTGGTTCCATAGTTTAGCTAATGTGAATTGAGCTGCTATAAACATTGATGTGGCTGCGTCGCTGTAATATGCTGATTTTAAGTCCTTTGGGTATAAACCGAGGAGAACACAGTGGACTGAATGTTTGTGTCCCCCCTGAATTCCTGTGTTGGAATCCTAATCACCCACATGATGGTATGAGGAGGTGGGGCCATTGGGATGGGAGGGGATCAGGTCACAAGGGTGGGAGCCCTAATGAGTGGGATTAGTGCTCTTATAAAAGGGACCTCAGAGACCTCTCCTGCCCTCTTCCCCCTGAGAGGATACCTTAAGTCAGCCATCTGCAATGCAGAGGTGGACCTTCACTGCAGCCCAACCCTGCCGGCACCCCTGTCCCGGACTCCCAGCCTCTAGAAAGACACTTCTGTTGTTTATAACCCGCCCAGACTACGATCCTTGGCCATAGCTGTCCAAACCACGTGGTGACTGGATTGGAGCTTGTCAGATCTTGAATCTTGATTTTGGTGTAGAGAGAAAAGTCAGTTCTGTAGACATCGACTGATTCCGGCGTGACTTTGGGCGACCTTGTATCCTGGCTGACGTGGTGTTGCTGACCTTCATTGCACAGCTGAAGTTTGATTCCCGTATGTGCCCAGGTCAGCCTGGACTTCCTGAGAGACTCTGCTGACCTTCCTCCTCCCCAGCTCCGTAGCCCTCAGTCCACACTGTGTGTGTGCAGCTGATGCAGACAGAAGTTTATCATTTGCTGACTGCAACAATTTGATGGTGAGCCATCACCAGGCATTGAGACAGACACAGGGAGGGACAGACAGGGACACACACCAGATATCTTGTAAAAGGCCGGTGCCCATGGAGTGTTAGTCAAGTCAGAGTTCGACTCTCTGAACTTCTGTTTTTTCATCTATAAATTGGGTGCAGCAATTTTCCTTTGCAAGGTTGTTGTGAATATCAAACAAATCGCAAAGTGGAAGTCGTCTGCAAACCATAAGGCGGTCAACATTTTGGAACTTCTTATCTGGCCACTGCTGATTTCTCTGAATAGTTCCAGGAGCCCTAGAATCTTTCCTGTATCTCTTAGGTCTGTTCTCATGCAAGGCTGTGCAGATCAACCTAGGATGAAGGGCCGATCACACGGAGGATGAGAAGTTGAGTTAAAAATGTCTTACTGAGCATGGTGCCTGTAATCCCAGGGAGGCTGAGCAGAAGGATCACAAGTTCAAAGCCAGTCTGGGCAATTGAGGAAGACTGTCTCAAAATAAAATTTAAAAGAGTAGGGGCTACAGTTCAGTAGTAGAGCACTTTCCCAGCAAGTGCAAGGCCCTCGGGTTCAACAAAAATCAACAACAAAAAAGCGTCACTAAGTATTACTGATTCTGAGGATAAAATGGGTCAGGGGGGTGCTGGCATGGCTGACCTCTTTGCTCCTCCTCTAGCAGTGTGTTCCCTGGATATTCTTCCCAGTTTTCCAGTGGGACACCTGATATACGGGACCAGTCTCACCCAGTAAGTGGTGGGACCCCTTTGACTCCTTTTGGAGCCAGTTGCTCCCTTTGGAGTCAAGAGAGGAAGGAACAGAGAGGAAATTTGGGGAGAGACAGGTGTGGGGGGCTGGATTTCCCCAGAGAGATGGCAGCAGAGCCCCACAGCAGGCTCAGCCAGCGTGGGCCACGTGGGGTCAGGCAGATGCATCACCATCCAGGTGGCCGAATGTGACAGAGACATATTCTCCCGTGGATTCAAAGCCCAGAAGCCCCACGTCCAAGTGTCAGCAGGGCCGTCTCCCTTCAGAGGCTCTGGGGACAGTCCTGGCTCATCCCTTCCAGCTCTTGGTGGCTCTGGCGTTTCTTGGTTTGTGGTAGCATCTCTCTGACTTCTGCCTTTGCCTCTGTCCCCGTGAGACCTCTCCCTGTGTGGATGCTTTCTTTGGATTTAAGGACGACCTTAATTTACTAGGATCTTCACTTAATTCTTACTGTTGTTACATCAGCAAAAGACCCTATTTCCAAGTAAGGCCAATGCCAAGTTTGCAAGTGGACGTGAACCTTGGGGAGCCACCCACTGTGGGAGGGTGGACAGGTTCAAGGGCTGGGCATGTGGAAGGACAGGGGCAGATGAGGCTGGGTGTCATTGTTGTTCCGTGGTACCTGGCGGTGACACCTGCTTCCTGTTGTGTGTGTGTGTGTGTGTGTGTGTGTGTGTGTGGACTTTCTAAGCTAACCCAGGAGCCACTTTCCACAGAAAGAAACCAGGTCCCCGAGTCCTGATCTAGAAACTCATTGTGCAAATCCCAGACGTTTCTGCTTCTGGGCCCCCTGGGCATTGAACTCTGCTTCTGAGGCCGACTCGGGGCGGGAACAAGATACACCCTTGGTTTTCTAGCCCTGGATGTCGCAGTCATCCCCGCTGCCCCTTGCCCTGGGTAGGGCCTCTTACCTCTGGGTCTGCTGGAGATTCTCATCAGAAGGTTCATTCGGGAACAAACTGTTTTCAGGATGGCTGGAAACAGTGCCTGCCCTGCGGGGACTGGCTGCCAGTGGATTTTTTTTTTTTTTTTTTTAAACTAGGTGAGCAGCTTCCCTGACTGGCATGTCACCGTCTTTCCCCAGCCCTCCGCAGTCCAACATCCTAGGCCGGCAATTGGACAGCACTCTCTCCTCCCAAGTGTTAGGATCAAATGACTCTTCTTTTAAATTTATGTTTTTTCTTTATGTTTCAAAATCTGATGAAATTTGGAGAGCTGTGGAAGTGTTAAGAGGGGCAGAGTCCCCTGATCCACCCCAAAGTGCTTTACAGACACTTCGTGTTTTACTTCCTACATGTTGAGATCCTCTATCTCGAATGCTCTGCGTCCTGCTTAACCTTCTATTTATGATTGGCAGGTGTAATTTCTCTGTCTTTTTCAAAACTCTCAGGCAGCTGTAAAATCCCTACGGACAAAGAGAACCGTGGTTTTCCGTAAATCCTACATTCTTTGCTGGCAAGCTATTGTTAGTTTTCGCAGCTCCTTGGATATCTTTTCTGTATTTTCCCAAAGGATATAACATAACATCATTTGAATAATATTAATCCCTACTTATCTATTTAACTCATTTGTTGGTACCAAGGGTATAGCCCACTGAGCCACATCCCCAGCCCTTTTTATTTTGAGACAGGGTCTCACTAAATTGCTTAGGGATTTGCTAAGTTGCTGAGGCCGACCTCCAACTTGTGATCCTCCTGCCCTGGCCTCCCCAGTTGCTGGGATTATAGGTGTGCACCACTCTGCCTGGCTAGCTTTATTTTTTTTTAATTGACATTTAAAATTGTGCATACTGGTGGAGTACCATATGATATTCCAATACACGTATACACTGTGTAATGTCCAAATCAGAGTAAGCAAATCTGTCTCTTCCAACATTTGTTATTTTCTCTGTGGAAAAAAAATCCTAAAGTCTTTCTTCTAGTTTTTTTTTGGGGGGAGGAAATATACAGTACATTATAGTCCTCTAGAGCCACCTGCCTGGGCAGTAGGACACCAGAACTTATTTCTCCTCTCTCTCCTACTTTCATTTTCATAAGGAAGGCAAGATGAAGCATTCAGCAGGGTCAGAAATCTAAATAGCTAGAAAGCAGTGCACTCGCTTCTCCCTGACCTTAGCTGTTGCCAGAGCTGCTAGACCTGGTCTTGGGAGAAGTTGGTTTTCAGTACAGGATGGCATTGGAGAATCCATGGCTCTAGTTTTTCACAAGGCCTCCTAGGGGTGAGAGAGGGCCCCGGGTCACATCTGTTCTTTCGGCTCCCTGGTAAACGAAGAAAAATAAGGAAAGGCCCAAAGACAATTATCCAAGTTGGTGACAGGTTTTAAATGTTGTCACTTAGGAAACCAACATGTTCGACACACACAACGCAGTGGCCGATGATTCATGTCCTGCAGAGACAGCATCAGATGGCTGAATTTGAGGTTCTTTGTGGATGCAGGATTGGGACAAATGGTCCTCTGATCCCAAGAAGCATCAGCCCTCGCTTCTTGCCAAGAAGTGTGTTGGAGTGTTTAAAATCCTCTTTGTACCACCACTTACGCCTGTTGGGATCAGGACATTGCAGCCTTTTTGAATCGTGGTCGATGCTATCATTTATTGAACAAGTCTATTCAATGCCTGCTATAAAAGAAATTGAGAGAGATAGGGTTCTTGCTCCCAAGGGGCTAACTATCCAGTGGGGATATGATTTATAAAGGAGAAAAAAAATAAAGTAGTACAAAAAGTCTTTGGATACAGGTATATTCAAATTCTCTCATCAGAGAAAGGAGCTTCAGTTTGGGGAATGCATTAGTCAACTTTTGCTTCAGTAACAAATGATCCCCAACTTTAATGATTTGTAGCACGAATGCTTTATTTCTTGTTCACGGGTCTATGGGTCACTGAAGCAGCTCTGTTATAGGTGATAGGTTGGGTTCAAACCTGCTCCATGGGACTCTTATTCTGGACCCAGGCTGAAGCAATAGCAGCTACCTGGACATCCTCTCCTCATGATAGAACCCATGAGTGCAAGGGGCCAAATCAAGTTCAGCATTTGCTCAGATGTGGCAAACTTCACGTCAACTCATATTCCATTGAGCAAAGCAAGTCACATGAGCAAGCCCACCATTCATGGGGTAGGTGGGATTATTTTCCTTTTGAGGTTTGCATGAGAAAGAGAGAGGGAGAGAAGGAGGGGGAAGAGGAGGTAGAGAGGGTGGGGAGAATTTACAGAACACTAATTCAAACTGCCATAAAAAGACTGAATAGAGATGACATTTGTAGTGGGTTTTGAAGGATGCATAGAAGTTCATCAAGCATGACCAATGGGTGAAGTTTTGAAACATAAAGCATCTTTTTAAAATTTTTTTAGCGCGGTACTGAGTATTGAACCCAGGGCCTTGTGCTTGCAAGGCAGGCACTCTAGCACCTGAGCTATATCCCCAGCCCTGAAACATAAAGCATCTTAAAGGCAAAGTAGTGAGTACTGTGACCACTTGCTCTGGAGGGTCCTAGATGGCCCGTATGGTAGGAGTGTCTGGTAGTGAGTCTCAGACAGGCTCAGGTTGGTGTGGATCCAGCACTGGATTCCAGTCTTTGTGAATAGCATCCTTCCCTTTGCTAGTGACGAAGGAGCATAGGTGAACACAGCGTCCCTTTTCTTGGGACCACGCTGTGGCATGCTTCCTGATAGACCCGCTCCTACCTTCTAAACTGACATGCAAACAAAGCTTCCAAAGTCACACCCTCCAGGACCCCATGCAAAGATGCCCTGGTGCCATCTGGTACCTTGTTAGTCACAACGAGGGTGCGGACGAGGCTCTGGCCCTGCCTGGGCTGCTCAGAGCATTTCTCTAAGTGAGATTAAATTGTGGTGACATGTTAAAAATAACGCCACAGCTGGGCACCCTGCTTCCCTGAGTCCTGTACAGAAGCAGGTCCAAAGCCAGATGCCCCTTGGCCAACCTGGCTGTTACTGAGCTCAGCCAAACCTCACAGCCTCACAGACAGTGTCCCTGTTACAGATAAGGAAGTAGAGTCCCTCTCTGAGTGAAAAGGAGGAGGTCAGCCAGCTTTGGGGAGTCCTGAAGGCTATCATGGCACTGCACCCAGATTCCCCTGGTACCATCTTGATGTAATTGAACAAGAACTGGAGAAAGGAATGATTTTCATGCTGTGGGATCCAGGGTTCTTTAATGCCATGTTGTGCACACCAGCTCAGATATTCCCTGATGTTAGCTGGAGTCTTCATACCACACTTGGGTAGTTTCTTAGGTCATTGTCCTGAATGTCAAGCCAATGGAAAGACGTAGCCATTCAGGGGGCAGTGGCAGAACTGGAGAGTGGAGAGAAGCTTCATTTCTCACCCTGTCCAGTAGGTGAAAAGAAAGCAATGGGTCAAAGCAACGGAAGCTATTAGAATCTTGTCTGTGAGATTCCAGCTTGGGAACCCTGACCACCCTCCAAGGGTTCCATGGAACCTGGTTTGAAAACCAGTGGTATAAGGCCATGCATATCCATCTCAGGAGTGGGGACCAAATTTGAGTCTTGGTGCTGGGTCTAACTTGCTTCTTGGCTGTGTAGGTTCAGGCCACTTCCTCTCTGAGGCAGTTTCTTCCCCCTGCAAAATAGGCAATATTGCAATCAAATGGGACCTTGGGTCGCCCAACTACCTCGTTTCCTTGATGACTCAAGAGAATCTCCTGCAACTGGTTTTGGAAATTCGAGCGTGTTGTATTGGACGAAGGGGATCTTCCTCTGCGGCGTGTTAGAATCCTGCCGCAGTGTGGGACTCCAGGCCCCGCGCTCTCCATCCTTGGAGGGGGTCACGCACGGGAAAGGATCTCCCACCTCAGAGTTCGGTGGACCCCCTGCTCAGGTCCCAAAGGATCCGATAACACATCGGATTGAATGTTAAATATTTGCCTTGGCGTGTTTGTGTCACGGATGGAAGCTGCAGACATTTTCCAAACAGGAGAAGGGCCAGGTTTCATGAACTGTGCTTCTGTTTCCAGCTCTGTTCCTCAGGCTGGTTGCCTAGGAATATTTTGTCTCGATGAAGTTCCCTAAAAGTGGCGGTGGGTGTGCGCTTCTGCATTTGTTCAGATGTCAGAAGCCTTGCTTCTCTCCCAAAGCAGCTCTGCTCTGTAAACATGGCAGTGGATTCTAAAATGTGATCCAGAAGAGAGCCAAACTCAGAAAATAATCAGTCTTGGGGAAAAAATAAAAAGAGCATAAACAAAGCTGAAGTTACTGAGTTTTTAGATTATTTTTTTTTCCCTGCTGTTGATTTGGAAATGACTGTCAATGGATGTACGATAAACTCTCTCAAATATGTTCTCTGCTTTGCTTTTTCCATATATGAATAGTTTCCACTTCAACATGAAAAACAAATTAAAGATATTCACGCCACACCCTAAAGAGAGGGTGGCTGTCAACCACCCGCTCTTGCAGATACCCTCCCCAAATGTTTCCTTTTTCTTACTTACATTCTCCTTTCTTGGAAACTAATTATCACTTTAATTGTATCCAACCAGAACCTTCCAGAATCTTCCAGCTCTGACTGGGCACTTCCAGTGGATGCTTTTCTCCGTGGAAGGCAAGCAGTGAGATCGTGTTGAATGCCTTTTTTTTTTTTTTTTTTTTTTAGTGATTTGGCAGGAAAAGAATCATTATGATACCAGTGTTATGTGGCTTTATAGGAAGAAACAAATCACTTTAGATTGACGTGGCTACCTTGCCCACTCCAGATATTTCTGGAAAGCCTCAAGTTAATTCCCCTTCATTTGCATTTCCAGTGTGAGGGTAACTTGCTCTTTAGCCTTGTGCTCTTACAAGTGGTTGGTTTCCTGGCAGATCTTTTTCCATTCGTATTTTCTGATATTCTCTCTCGCTCTCTGTTCTGGGCTCTTAGTCTCTAAGCAGGTCAGGGCTGGAGAGCAGTTTCCACTGCAGCTGACGTCAATCCAGCCCTGTAGATTAGTTAGCGGAGGGTGTCGGGAGAGGGGTGCAGCTGTTGTGTCTTCACCTGGAGACCAGATCTCACCTGAGATACCTGCCGGGTGTCATCTTGCGCTCCCAGACCTGGTACTCGAGGATTCACAGGACGGAGGAGTCATTTCTTGGAGTTAATATCTACATTGGCCTGAGGAGAGTGTAGGTGTTGGTTGTCCCTTTGCTGAGTCCGTGACAGGTCCCCCGTCCCAAAGAAAGGCAGTTTGCTGCGATGGTGCGTCTTGCAGAAGTCACTGTAGTCAGAGAGAGCCAGGTGGGAGTCTGTCTCAGACCTGGTGAGACAGGCAAGAATAGGTGACTGAGCTTCCCCTGGCCTCAGTTTCCCCATCTGCCCAAAGAGGATACTCAAAGCACCTCCCCAGTAGAATTATGGAAAGGTGATTGCCCCAGCTGGGACCCCCACTCCTAGCAGCAGCATCACCTGGACATTTGCTGGAAGTACAGACTTTCAGATCCCACCCAGACCTACTGAGGGAGCAGGTCTGAGTGGGGAGCCGGCTGTCTGTTTTCTCAATTTCCTGGGGGAAGGGGGCCTTGATACTTGCTACACTTTGAAACGCTGCTGTAAGGGTCAGTGAGAGGATCCTGAGCACAGAGCCTGTCTCTCCCTGGGTAGAGGCTGCATGGAGGCAGGTGGCTTATTATTATTAATTATTATTATTTTGTGATTATTAATTATTATTATATATTATTATGTATAATATATAATAATCATATATAATATACTATATAATATAATATATAATGTAATATATATAATATATAATATATAAATATATTATTATTATTATACTTATTAATTATTTATATTGGGACTTGAACCTTGCACATGTGAGCCAAGCGTTCTGCCACTGAGCTACACCCCCAGCCCTTTTTATTTTTTATTTTGAGTCAGGACTTCACTTAGTTGCTGAGGCTGGCCTTGAACTTTCGATCCTCCTGCCTCAGCCTCCCAGGTTGCTAGGATTACAGGCATTGTGCTGCCAATGCCTGGTTATCTTCCTGCTTTATAAGCTGTGGGATCAGATCAGAAAAAAGGGGACTTGGTATAATTTAGTCCAGATCTTTTCAGAAGGACAAGGATCTGCCATTTCCATTTTGTGGTCATTTTGTTAATTTGCTCTGTGTGGTGGCCCAGTGTCCTGTCTCCAGGCACACGGAAGAGGTGGAATTGGAACCCTTGTCACCTGCCTTGTTTAGGCACAGTATTGTCTCTGCTCTGTCATGCTGTCCTGCAGGGCCAATGGAGGTGACCAGTGTAGTTCCCTGCTGGTTTTTGTGGCCTGTACACCATGGCTGAGGTGTGCAGCCCACACTGCCCCTCAGCTGCCTCTCCCTGCTCTGGACGCACGCCCCCTTCACGATTCCTGCCTGGGTGGTGACGTGCCGGCCACCAGGGTGCAGGAGCCAATTTGGGGCTGGGGTGTGGTGTGTGGGCAAAACCTTTTGCATTTTCCTAGTTACATGTTAACTACTTGTATTAGCAAGTATATGAGCTTGCAGGTCAAATTTATGACTTCCCAGTGGTGATTGTTTAGCACAAGTTTTAAAGAGTCCTGATAGTAGATTTGCATTTTCTTGAATATGCATTTTGAATGACGAACCATCGCCAGCTTTAGACCCGACCCGCACCAGTGGTGGTGGCAAAGGTCAGGAAGATGGTAGGTGGGTGACCAGTGAGGGAGATACCAGCCCAGCATCTAAACGCCGTCTTTGGGGTGAAACTCAACTGGGTGGGAGCTTGGGATCCACCACTCCCAGCTCTGAGACCTTACTGTGTCTTCATCTGTGAAATGGGAATGATAGTATTTGTTCCCTCACAGTCAGGGCAGTGAGGGGGATTGAGGGAGAAACAGTGTACCAAACTCTTAGCTGAGACTGGCATGTAGCAGGTGTCCAATGCGTGGATAATGTGTTTTCTTGTGTTTGTTTGCTTTGTTTTGTTTTTGCGGGAAACAGGATCTTGCAATGCTACCCCACTAGCCTTGAACTCCTGTGTGCAAATAATCATCCTGCCTCAGCCTCCCAGGTAGCTGGGGCCATAGGCATGCACCACGTGCCTAGATCCTCATGGACCCGAATCCATTCCCTAGATTCTGAACGACAGCCCATTTTCATATGAACTGTGGATGTGGAGGACGTTAACATGAGTGGCGTGGTCTGGACTTCTGAATTCTCCTGTAGTTTCAGCCTCCATGGGATCAGTTGATAACTGATGGAACCCCATCCTGGACACTCTGAGTAAACCATCCGTAGGTTTCAGTCTCATTCAGTGAGTTTAGATATGGAATATGCAGGAGCACATCTCCAGGTACAAAGGAGCCCCTGTGATGCTGGGGTCCCATGTTGTGAACCTTATGGTCTGATCGGGACCTTTGCTGCTTCAGGGGATTGGATGTGAACCACTTTTAACAGAGTCTTTCAAAGTTCTTTTCTGTTTTAAATATACATATTTCAAAAAAATTTTTGCTTCCTTCCACAGAAAAGACTAACCAGTAGTTATCGTCCGACCTAGTCCTCAGCAGCCTAGGGATGGAACACATTCTTCTACAGTGACATTGTCGGGGTTCAACTATAATATTTGAGATATGGAGGTATTTAGGCTCCTTGTCCCTAGGTAGGGTTGCAAGATAAAATACAGTACGTTCAGTTAAATTTAAATTTTTTATAAACAATAGATGCTTCTTTAAAGTCTATTTTAATTTTTTTATTGACATGTAAAAATTGCACATATTTCTAATGTGATCAAAATACGTGACAAGAAAATTTAGAGGAAGAAAAGTTTATTTGGGGCTCATGGTTTCAAAGGTTCAGTCTGTTGTCGGTTGGCCTACTGCTCTGGGCCTGAGGTGAGGCAGAACAGCATGGCAGAAGAGCCTGGTCAAGGAAAGCTGCTCAGCTCATGACCGCCAGGGAGTAGAGAGAGAGAAGAGAGCAAGGAGCCAGGGACAGGATATAGTCCAAGGGCAGGTGCCTAGTGGCCTCGTTCCTCCATTCATGCCTCACTTGCCTACAATTACCACCAAGTAGTCTATTCAGATGATTTATCCATCAAGTGGATTAATCCACTGATGAGGTTACAGCTCTCATAGTCTAATCATCTCGCCTCTGAACAGCCCTGCCTCACCTAACACAGGAGCTTTGCGGAGGACATGCTAGATTCCAATCTTAACACTTTCTTCCAGCTTTTTTGAAATACATAGTACCTTCTTATTTGTGGTCACCCTATTGTGCAGTAGAACACCAGAACTTATTTTTCGTATCCGATTGTAACTTGGTGCCTACCGACCAGCCTCCTACCATGAAAACGTTTTAAATATAATTGCAACTCATGCAATATTTGGGAAATATACTAGAAAAATATTGTTTGCCTAAAATTCAACTTTAACTTGATCTCCTCTCTTTTTATTTGCTTAATATGGCAACTTGGTGGCCCTACAGCGTCTGCCACCCTGTTGGCTGCAGATCCACCCTCTCCAGCTGGGGCATGTAATCCAGAGCCAACTGCTGACCATCCCCCTCCTTTGTGACCTCAAATGGTCAAAGTCTGAGGGAGACTCTTATTTTCAGAGGTGATTTATTTATGAATCATAGACTTTAATTACCATAATTCTATCAAAACTATTGATGACATGTAACTGAAAAGAAAACCAAATGCAAATGTCTTGATAAGTTCATATAAAGTATAAAGACCAAACTCACCTGCATTAGCGTGTCTTACATGTACGAGGGGCTTGCTCTGTGCCAGGCTGGTTCTAAGTGCTCTGAGTGTTCACTGAACCCTCACAACGACCCTGGAAATTAGAGACATCAATCATCCTCTGTTTTTTAGAGACTCAGAGGAGTTAAGGAACTTGCCTAAGGTCACACAGCTCAAAGGTGATGGAGTCAGGATTTGAATCTGAGCAGTTCAGTTCCAGACGGTGACTTCTCTTCATTGTTCAGTGTATGTCTGTGATGAAGCCATTGGGACTTCTGGAGGGATTTTTTTCTACTGGGTCAGCTTAACAGAGACATCTTAAAATCTGAGTCTCTCAATATTTCTATTAAAGATTCCCTTAATTATCTTCAGCAAGTGCAACCGTATTTTGTTGCAGCAAGAATTTTTGAATTGACTTCAAAATTCTATTCATCTGTATTATTGCAATCCCAAATTGTCTGACTGTTCATCACTGATGAAGATGAAAGTCCTTGCCGCTTCCTGCCCTCAGCCTTCTTTTCTGCAGTGCTAGGAATGGAGCCCAGGGCCTCTTGCCTGGGAGGCAAAGCGCTCCACCACTGAGCCACACCCTCAGCTCGAGGTGGAGGCTCTTGACTGGGAAGTGGTAGTGGGGAAAGGTAGCTTTAGTAGATTTTCCTAGAGCCAAGAGTCATTTTGGAGCATGAAGCCAAAGGAAAAACATGTCACACTTACTAAAATATCAGCTCGTATTTTACGTGACCATGCACACAGCCCTGGACGATCCAGTCTGTTTGCGGGCTGTGGCCAGCTCTCCTAAACCCACCCAGCAGGGGACACGCTGTCTTCACGGGTCTAAAAATAGTGGGCTGATTGGAAATGACAGTTCCTAATGCACAGAAAGGCAAGGTCACTCTGCTGCAATCAGCCGCAGCCTGTATTTCTTGAAAAGTGTGAATGTTTTGTCCATTGTGAATTTTTTGGCATAGATTTAGATTTTAAAGGTACAGGATTAAAAGATGCATATTTTATTTATATTTTTGCATGTTATTTACATCGTGTGTTTTATTTATATTTTATTATTGCTTTATGACATTCCTGAGTCTTTTGCAGCCCCCTCCCCCACCTTTTTGCACCCAAGGTGGGTACCCTTATCATCACGCCCAGCCCTGGTCCCTCCCAGGTGAGAAACCCTTGCTCATCTTCATTCCTGAGCATGTGTCACAGTGGTAGTCTCTTCCCCTAAGTCAGGCTCATTCTTTTTTTTTGTTCTTTTGGTAACGGGAATTGAATCCAAGGGTGCTTAACCACTGAGCTGCATCCCCAGCCGTTTTTTTACATATTATTTAGAGACAAGGTCTCACTGAGTTGCTGAGGCTGGCTTTGAACTCACGGTCCTCCTGCCTCAGCCTCCAGAGCGGCTGGGATTACAGATGTGCGCCGCTGCACCTGGCTCAGGCCGATTCTTTTGCAAGAACCCTTGATGCTTCTGAATTTGTGCTTGTCAACAGATTCTCTTCTGGGAAAGATAAAACCATCTTTTATTTGTTTATTAATTTTTTTTTTTTTTTGCTGGGGATGGAGCCCGGGGCGTTGTGCATGCTAGGCAAGTGCTTTACCACTGAGCTAAGTGCCCAGCCCATGAAACCATTGTCTGGTCTGAATGATTTGAAGGCTTGCTGTGCTTCTCCCCATGATTTGCCAACATCACGGCTTGGTTTGGAGGCATGCGGATTTCAGCCGAGCATCCAGGCAATCCCTAGCTCCTCCGCTTGACCTTCGACCCAGCCCTTTCCCCTTTCCCCGCTAACAGCACCGTCTGAGGCAGCTGATGACCACACTGTCATGTTGGGTGCATTCTTAAGTATGGGTTTGGGGGTGACACTGATGTTCTTATGATAGGGAGATGATTCAGAGCAATGCGTTAAGCTGGAAGTCGATCAAGTTGATCTGTCTACCATGCGTTGGAAACTCAGTTATCAATAATCAACCCGTTCGCCTGCTCAAAGGAAGAAACCTAAGTCCCAGCCCTGTACTGGGTGCACACTGCAGTTTCAATACAGCCATCTCGTTGTAAATCTGATGTCTGTTTTGCTCGCCTTTCTCTGGATGAATTCCTCAAGAGTTCTTGAGCACCCACCCTGTGCTCACGATTCACCGGCTGCAGCTAGGGGATCTCTGTTTTGTGGGATCTGTTCCCCATGGGTATATCTCCTAGTATTATGTTTTGTATTAGCTGAGTTCTAGAAAAATACACACCTGAATTTGTGCATCTAGCATGAGTCAGTGGCCTCCGTATTGGATATCGGTTAAGCTGAGTAAGTAATTGAGGTCCCCCGTATGAGTTTTATGTTGCTACGTACAAATTTTCACAAACTTGGCCTCTTACAACAGCACACATTTGTGAACTCACAGTTTCCCCAGGTGGGATGTTCAGGCACAGCTGAGCTGCGGCCCCTGCTCAGGGTCTCGCAAGGCCTCAATCAATCATCGGCTGGGCTGTGTTCCCATCGGCAGGCTTGACTGGGGAGATGTGCTTCTGAGAGCAGCTCATTCAGGTTCTTGGCAGAATGCATTTCCTTGTGACTTGCCAACCAAGGGCACCAGCTTCTTACAACTGTTGAGTGGAAACCAACCTTGGGTCCTAGAAGTCATCTCTTCTCCCCTGCTGCTGTGTGGCCCTCTTCCTGTGCACTGTGGGGCTGTTTGCTTTACCCCAGCCAATAAGGAAGTCTCGCTTCCCAGTCTGCTAAGATGGAGTTTTAGATAACAAGTCTTAATTATGGGAATGGTATTCTAGCACCTTTGTCCTATGGTATTGGTTAGAAGGAAATCACATGCTCTGCCTGCACTCAAGGGGAGGGAGTGCATGAGGACCTAACATTGGGTGGAGGTCATGGGGCATCTTAGACTTGTTCCTGCTGAAATTGCCTTAAGAAAACACACTGGTGTTTGTGCAAGGCTTTGTGGAAACAGTTTAGCTTCCTGTAGGGCTTTATCTATAGCTTATTTCATGGCTGTGTCCCCAAGTGGGGTCTGGTAGGGGGAGTTGCTGGGAGTTTGACTTTGGGATAAGGAGAGGTTTTAATGTTTGTATCACCTGCTAAGCAACCATAGGTGCCAATCAAATTCGTTGCCACTGAGATAATCTGTATCAAGGACCTATGAGACTTTAAACAGCAGTTGAACTGAGAGCTTCCCAGGTTGTCTGTCCTGCTTTCTGTCTCCAAGCAGGAACTTGCTTTAGTCACACCTTACCCCACCCAAAGGCAAAAAAGAGACAAAGCAGCCTAGCAGGACCCTTCTGCTGTTTTCTTAAAGAAAGTAGAAAAAGTTCTTCCCTGGTCTCTTCTCAAGCCAGGGGGCTTTTAAAATGTGATTGCATTTGGCCCTGTGCTGAGACAATTTTGGGGGGAGAGGCGCACCTTCTGGGGGGCGGTGTTTATAATCCCGTCACTCCCTGGCACCTCTGAGCCTCCTGACCTCCAGATGGGAACCAGCTTGGGGGAGCTGTTTGCTGGTGCTTCTCATGGTTGAAGCTGGCCAGGAAGTCACCTGGGAGTGGGGTTTGGCTGTCCCAAGAGTGTAAGGCATGATTCGTGCACACACACATACACACACCTTAGACTGGCAGCCTGTTCTTGTGGGTGGCTATATTCTCAAGCGAACTGAAACTTCTGAGGGGGTGTTTGCATAGGAGACTTCAAAATAAAGTGACATTCTCAACCATTCGGGGGAGCGGAGTCCATTGTACTGGTAGGGCATCTGCTGGGTGGTTTCCGGGGTGCTCATGATCTGGCATCTTCCCCTTCTCAGCCTTGCCAAGAGCCGGCACCCGAGTCCCCCAGCTCGCATTTTAACAACACAGGAAAATTACCAACTTGGTGCTTATTTTGGCACTAAAGGGGATTTCCACAGGGGGAGAATTTTCCTCCCCTCTGAAGGCCATTGCCACCTCAAGGACACATCCATTCAGCCAGGTAACGGGGACAGCAGGAAGACAGAGAGAAGCCAGGATGGGGCCCCTTGCCTGGGAATCCCGGGAGACGACAGCCACGCCCCGATTGTATTTTTGGACACTGCAAAGCCGAGGTGGTTTCCTGCCTGTCGTGCTGCCTGACAATCGGGGCCGCCCGCCGTGGAGAGTGGAAGGTTTGCTTTTTTCTCTTCAAAGAAGCCGGGATCTCATCTCAGCCCGGCTGGGTCAGGGGAGGCACGTCCTCACCTTCTGGCGCAGCTATTCCTAGTTCAGGCCGCTGCCTCCGTGGATTCCCCCCACTCCCGTGCGTAATGTGGCCTGGAAGTGGCATCTGCCATGGTTTGGGGGTAGTCACTAATGACTCCTGCTACTTGGGTGCCCACCCTGCCCCAGGCTGCGCATCTTCCCTGTTGACCTGGGCACAGGGCAGGGGGAGAAAACTCTCCGCCCTCACGCCCCCTGGCCCGGCGCCTCTCCACCGCGGTGAGCTCAGCGCCGGTGGTCCAGCCCTCCCAGGGACACACTGAGGGTCGCCAGCCTCAGAGGAGCCTTGCCCTCTGAGATGAGCTAGGAGTGGACCTCTTCTATAAAGGCGAACCCCGAGTTCCTCTGCTGCGTGTTAGAATCACCTGGGGGTTCACATACCGTGACGTTTGTCCTTTTATACGGTACAGGTCAGACATTTTTAGTATATTTTTAAGGTCAGGCAACATCACCGCTAATTCCAGCATACTTTCATCACCCTTAAAATAACCTCATGCCCACACTCCAGACACCGCCCCCCATCATCAATCTCTGGTAACCGTTAGTCCACTTTCTGTGGATTTACTGATTCTAGACATTTCTTATAAATGAGCCTTACATGACCTTTTGTGTCTGATTCTTTCACGCAGCCTGCTTTCAAGGTTCCACGGTGGTGTTGTCAGAACTTCATTCCTTTTTTATGGCTGAGTACTATTCCATGCTACAGATGTACCCATTTTGTTGATCTGTTCCTCAGCCGAGAGACGGGTGTTCTTTCCACTCATGGGCTCTCATGAATAATGCTGCCATGAACATTTGCACACAGGTTTTTGTCTATGTTTTCAGTTTTTTTCAGGTGTATACCTAGGTGGAGAATTTGGGGGTCCTATGGTAAGAGGTTGTGTAACATTTTGAGGAGCTGCCCGCTGTTTCCCAGGCTGCCAGGCTTCACAACCCCATCAGCAACGGAAGAGTTTCAGGTGGTCCGCACCTTTGTCGGCACTTGTTATTGCGTCTAATTATAGCCGTCTTGGTGGGTGTGAAGTGGACTGGAAGGTTTTTAAAAATACCAAGTGAAGCCCCGCCCTCCATTCTGAGTAGTTGATATCATTATTACTATTATTAATATTTTTAATTTCCCCAAGTCACATGTGCGGCCAGGTTTGAGAGCCACTGAGCCAGGAGAACTGGTGCAAACAAGATGTTTAATAAGCCCCTACCAGAGTCCGGAAGGGGGGAAGCTGGCGAAGCATTGCCCTGGGGCACGCAGTTTCAAGGGAATGGTGACATAAAAATCCAATAATGTGCAATATTTTTATATGTGATCTTTTAACGCAATATTTAAGGATCACAATGAATGCTCATAATGAGCAAAAATACCATTTTATATAAAGACGGCCTGTGACCCAGGGCTTGTCCAACTCCTCAGCTCTCCTTGCCCTAATTCCATCCTAATTCTCCTCGTCTTTGAGTTGGAATTTTCTTTTTCTTTTTTTTTTTTTTTTTTGGTATTCGGGATTGAACCCAGGGGCACTCCACCACTGAGCCACATCCCCAGCCCTATTTTGTATTTTATTTAGAGACAGGGTCTCACTGAGTTGCTTAGGGCCTCGCTAAGTTGCTGAGGCTGGCTTTGAACTCGCGATCCTCCTGCCTCAGCCTCCCAAGTGCTGGGATTACAGGCATGCGGCACTGTGCCCAGCTTGTTTTTCTTTTGGTGGATTTTTTCTGGTATTAATTTTGACTTCTTAAATACTGTGTTGAAAATATTATTTCTCTGGATGACTGAGTTTGGGGTGCCTCTTTAAATTTTGCAACCAAGGCAAACGCCTCCCTGCCTTCCCTTCTCCTGGCCCTTCTTCACCTGCCTTGGAGGCGGTGGAGGCAGGACCTGCTGCATCTGGGTGCTTAGGTGGCCTCTGTGATCTCCTTGTATTGCACCAATCTCTAATGATCTACCTGAGGCAGGTGGGAGCATCCTCGGTTTACAGACGAGGGTAGGAGGTTCAGACAGATGATGTAACTTGACCCAAATCACAGCCAGCGGTAGGCGAGGCTGCATTTGGACTCAGGTCTCCGTGCTGAGACGTGGCGTTCTTTGCACCTGCTCAGGTGCGTGGCATTTCTGGGTTGGTGGGGGGGCCTCAACCAACCCTGCAGAGTGTGAAGGATGGGTGATGTGGGTCCTCATCTACAGATGAGAAATCCCAGGCTGTCACTCACTCTTTGGAGACTTGGTCACTTTTTTTTTTTAAAAGGCTTTTGATAGTTTCCATTGGGTCTCATCCCAGTGTCCCCTTTAATTTCATTGGCAATTTTTTAACTTTTTTTTTTTTTGGTACTGGGGATTGAACCCAGGGGTGCTTCCCACTGAACCACACTCCCCATTTTTAATATAGATTTTATTTAGAGACAGGGTCTCACTGAGTTGCTTAGGGCCTCGCTAAGTGGCTGAGGCTGGCTTTGAACTCGCGATCCTCCTGCCTCAGCCTCCCAAGTGCTGGGATTACAGGCGTGTGCCACCACCCCAGCTTCATTAGCAATTTATTTACCTGAGTTAGCAAATAATTACTGAGTCCAGCTTCATGCCCTGTCTCATGCTGATTATAGGACAGGGAGAAGATAGTCACAGCCCTGCCCTGGAGTGGACATGTAGTACTATTTATAAAAATTCTCTTTACAAGCAACTTGTCACAAAATTGATTTTTTTCCCCTACACAGAGCAGAGGTCAGCAAACTCTCCTATAAGGAGCTGGATAGTAAATATTTTAAGCTTTCTTGGTCTTTCAGTCTCTGTGGTAACTACTCCCCTCTGTAGTTGTAGCATGAAAGCAGGCTACAGACAATATGTACATTCATGGTTGTGGCTGTTTTCCAATAAAACTTTATTTACAAAAACAGGCCAAGGGCCAGATTTGGCCTTTGGGCAGTAAGTTAGCTGACTCGTGGGATCGTGGAAGGTGTACCTTTTCCCAGAAGCCAGTATGGAAACAAAAAATGGTTGGAAAATTCTGAAATTGGTCTTTGGAGATAGAATCTTAGAAGGCTGGAGATAAAAATGAGATGAGTTCTGAAATGAAGAAATGGAAATACTGTGTTGTGAGAGCCATTCATTTGGGAAATGAGAAAGATATTCCAATTGTTTTTCCCCATCGTTTCAGGTATATTAAGACCTTTCTAATAAAGACAGTGTGCCCTGGGGGTTTGCTCTAGAGCTTCTCCTCCATCCTCTGCCCTGGACTTCTCATGGGATCACTGAATGACTTAACTCTTCTAAAGTGAGGGGTGATGCGGTGCTAGTTCCTCGTCACCAAGGGCATCCGGCATCCTTGCGAGGTAGAGGATGTGGTGTTGCAATCTTCCACTCTGAGACCTCCTTCTCCCATCTGCTGGAACCCAGGTCTCCCCCTCCCAGCCCGACGTGATTTCCATTACACCCAAGTGTGATGCAAGAGGTGATCCCATGGCAGATCTAAGTGGAAAGAAAGAATTCATGGTCCCACAAACAACTTCCAATGCACTGAAATGGTCCTGAATACAGCACAGGAGGGAGGGGTCCCCACGGAGAGTCCATTGGCCATGGAAGCCTGGATACAGTGCCTCTTCTATGAAGAGTTTCTAGAACCTGCAAAAGGTTTTCATACAGAGAGGGTTTTGAATAGTTTAAAAAGACAAGATTTAAGAGCAGTGTTTTTAGAAGAACATCATTGTGGAATTTCGAGTTTGGTCTTGTTCATCTGGAGTTTAGCTCCACTGATAGTGCACGGTCATGGACAGAGAAAGTCCACGCCAGAGACGCCATCCTGGGCCCCTTGGATGGGGAGCTGAGCCCTAATGCCTGTGGGTGCCCACGGAGGCCAGAGGTTGTGCGGATCTTGTTTGAAGATAAACCCACTTCCTAGTGTGTCCCTTCCTAGCTTGGGGGATCTGTAGGACACACCACTTTGAGCAAGCCTCTCCTCCTTAGGAGGAGCCTAGGTAAGGCAGCCTTCGGGTTCATGTTCATAAGATGGGAAGGACAGGCCCTCTGCCTCTGTTGTGGGGAGAATTCGGCACAGATCTTCTCAGAGGACGATCCTGGGACCCGCAGCATCAGCATCACCTGGGAATGTCAGCAATGCAAAGTTGGGTCTCTCCCCAGACCAACATGTCATCCGCTCTCGGGGCGGGGCCTAGCAATCTGCAAGCCTCCCAGGAGTTTCCGATACAGGCTCAAGTTTGAGAACCTTTGGCCTGGGGGAGGGCTTCCCAACTTCAGTGCTGTTGCCGTTCTGGCCCAAGTAACTCCTGTGCATTGGAGGACATTTAGCAGCATCTCTGGTCTCCAGCAACTGGATGCCAGTAGTTCCGCTTACCCTGTAATTGTGACAACTCAATGTTTCCAGATCTTGCCAGATGTCCTCTGGAGGACCAGTTTGCCCCTCGTTGAGAACCACCGCTCTGGACAAAGCGAGTGCCCGGTGTGTGGTGGGCTATGCAGGGCAGGTGAACTTCGTTCTGCAGTTTAACCACCTGAATTGAAATGGGGAGAAAGAAGCAAGGATGCAAACCTTGCTTCTGTACTTTCTTGTGTGAACTAACACTGTGGCCCTGAGTCTCATTATTTAAAAATAGTCACACCACTTAAACTTTCTAACAAAATTTTCCTTTGGGTTGAAGCTAAACATGGAAAATCTCAGCCCTGGGGACTCGTGTTAATTTTCCCCTAAGAGCTAAGTAGTTACAAGTGGGGATTTTGGTGGAAAATTTTAGATTGCTGTGACTGCAGAGCCCGCTGGGCCCCATGCTGGGTCACCGGGTTCCTGCATGTCCCCCAGGCTGCCTCTCTCCTGAGAGCTGCACTGAAGTTAGCGCTCCTTGCCCGGCTGCCTCGCGCTGCTAGAAAGAACCAGAAGAAAGTGGCTCTCCATTGCTGGGGAGCTCTTTCTCAGCTGCATTGTCCCTCTGCTAGTGACTTGAGTCTGAAAAGACATGGGAGGCTGGGAAGGGCGGGGACCATGTTTGGAGATGGATGACCCAGGTTCCAATCCCACCTCTGCCCCTAATTTGCATGGGAGATTCTGGGTAAGCCGTTCAGTTCCCTGATCACACTTCAGTTTCTGTCTCTATAAAAGGGACACTATGATGTCATTTTAGATATTGTGGTCAAATAGATATAACATTTACCATTTTGCATGTAGGTTCAACAGCATGAAGCATTTCCTCATTGTTATCCAGTGATCACCTCTGTCCGTCTCCAGAACTTATTCATTCCTCTGTACTGAAACTCTATCCCCATGAATCACTAACTCTCTAATGTAGTCAGTGTGGGTTCCATACAAAATACCACAGACAAGGTGGCTTAAGTGACAGACATTGATTTCTCACAGTTCTGGAGACTGCAAGTCTGAGGTCAGGGTGCCGGCATGACTGGGGACTGGTGAGGACTTGCTTCCTGGCTTGCAGATGGCTGCCTCTTTGCTCTGTCCTCGTGGGATGGAGAGTGAGTGGGCTCTGGTCTCTTCCTCCTCTTCTCAGGACACTCATCCCACCCTGGGGCTCACCCTCAGGACTAAACCCAATTACCTCCTGAAGGCTCCATCTCCAAATACCATTGCACTGGGAGTTGGCATTTCGACATGTGAATCCAGGGAGGCCACAATCAGCCCATAACCCTCCTCATTAGTCCCACCTCCCAACCTCCATCTACTTCCTGTCTCTGCAAATTGGAAATTCTAAGTGGAAGCATACAATAAAGGTCCTTTTGGAAAGTGTACTTTCGATGAAGCTTTTATGTGCAGATTGATCCTCTTGAACATTCCCAGAAGCCTCATCCCGGCCTGTATCCAGCCTCCAACTAAAAGGTCAGAAGTCCTTAGGGAAAAACCAAAGAGCAAACATCTAAATGAAAACTGGAAAACACTATTAGTTTTACAGTTATCCTAAATGGGGCTTCCAGATGAGGGTGATCTGGGGCTGGAGAGGAGGCTGCAATTTGCAAATACTGTCCCAAGCATTAAGCCCTTTCCTAGCAAGCACTGGGTGTGGAAAAGATGCTTGCCTGTCTGTCCCAGGCTGTCCCCCTCCCTCCTTGCTTCCTGCATCTGAATCTGAGTTCTTGCTCCTCTGAGTGCCCTGCCTTTCAGGGGGCCTCTCCTGATTGGTCCATGGTGTTCTCCGTGCTGTGATTGGCTGATCATGGCCACATGCCCACCCCATCCTGGCCAGTGTGGTGCAAGGGGACATTCTGGGGGAATTCTCCCTGAAAGGTGTGCCTTCCACGTGGAAGGAGATCCTCTGCAGAGAATCCAGTCCCCTGTGCTGCCCCCACTAGGGCTGCTGCGGCTGCTTCATACCCATCAGGAGAGAAGTCATTCAAGGTGGTGGTGGGTCCACTGGGTTGTGTGCTTGTAAGTACGTAATATGTGGATTCTATGTTAAAGACATAGGTTTATATTAATAGATGTGTAACTGTATAAATATACAGTTAGATACGTGTATTTCCATATACAACACATCGAGGTTATTATACATATAACATCTGTGCATAGTATCCATACACAAATAGCGAAGTTTATATGAATTGTTCTGCATACCCTTCTCTTTTTTGCTTTTACTATGTCTGTGTAGCCAATGTCCCTTTCTATTTCTTGCTTTGTAACTAAGACACCTTTGTCAAACCCACTGGCAGCAGGGTTTTTAGTCCCCTAAGAACTGGGCTTCACATTGATCTGCTGGGTCCCCAGGAACTGGTCAAGGGCCCCTCCTCTTCCATGTGGTTCCTGGGGACCCTGGATTTTGACCAAGTTGGACCTGCAGGTAAACCTCTCCCAGCCTGGATCTTAGACCCTTGATTTAAAAAAGAAGATATTCTCTCTCTTCCCTTGGGGTTGACTATTTTTTTTTAGTAAGCCAGGTAACACATGCTAATAAGATAAAATATATATAGTAAAAACAACAAGGAGAAGAATATGTATGACGAGTACATACACACATCTCTATTTCTGTATGGATGTTATGTATAGATGTTACAGGTATAATAATCTTTATTATCTGTTTTATATGGAAATACACATATCTAACTATGCATTGGGTATAGAGTTACACATTTGTATTAACCTGTATCTTTAATATAGAATCCACATATTACTTATGCGCATATAAGCTCACATGTATGTATACACTATATGCACATGATACACATACAAATATGCAATTATATGCATATGTTAAACATACATATTACAAACACACATCCTTCCCTCCACCCCTAGAGACCCCTGCTGGGGTAGCTCAGTGTTCAGGAGCCTGAGCTCTGAGCTGGACCTCCTGATTCATTTGCTGGCTCTCCTATTCCTGACTGTGTGACCCTGGATGGACCTGCCTAAACTCTCTGTGTTGGTTTCCTTATCTTTAAAATGTGATAAATAATTTTAAAAACCCCACTTCGTAGGGTATTCTGTAGAACAAATGAGACATGCCCAGGAATTGCTGACCGCGATGTCCAGCCTATATTAGACACTCAATAAATGAGGGTCAGGATGACCTCTGTGACCTTCATTGGAAAGTCCCGGATTCTGGGTCCAGTGCTGCGCTTACCTGTATAACCTCGAAGGAGTCGCTTTGCCCCTGAGCCCTGGCTGTGCCAGCTGCATCCGACAGAGCCATGGTGGTTGTACCTATGGTGGGCAAACCCCGGCCAGGGCAGGTGAAGACGGTGTCCAGGCAGCACATCCAAGTCTGCCCTCCGTGCTCTGGGCAGGCGCATCCTCGGGCGTGACCCGGAAGGAAGACAGGTGTTGGTTGCATGCTGCTTTCCTGCATGGCAGATGCTCTGGCTGCATCTACACCTTGCGTTGCTGGTGAGGCTTAAAGACAAGACCAGGATTGCCACAATGGTGGAGAAGGAGGATCAGCAGGGACAGGTGGCCAGTCCCAGCACCTCCTCCGCAGGTGGACCTGCAGAGGTCTGTGCAGGAGGTGGTTGGACTCCGCACCGCCTTTCCACTCTGACTCGCCTAAACCCATGGACTTTCTCTATGCGGTGTTTGGCTGATCGTGACCATGTGACCACCCCATCCAGCCAGTGCAAGATTCCAGGATGGCTGTCCAGCTGAGTTTGTGCTAGCCCTCGCCAGGTTGCTTTCCTAACATAGAACAACTTGCACGTCCACCAGAAACCCAGGGCTGCAGCCTGGGCTCAGGGCCTCATTTTGGACATCTTTTCTTGTCTTTGGGTGGGAACAGAAAAATGGAGCCGACAGGACACCTGTAGAGCTCTGTGGGATGAGAGGAGCATACAGATGTGTGTGGTAAGCGTTCCAGGTGAAGGGCTGGGGTATGCAAAGGCCCTGGGGTAGTGAGCTTGGTTCATTTGAGGAGCAGAAAAATGTTGATGTGGGCTTGGAATAAAAGGTTGTGAGGTTCTGATGGGGGGAGGAGGGCAGGGACTCGTGGCCAGGTGAGACATTGGGTTGTACCCAGCATGCATTCTGCAAGTAACCTTTGGCAGGAGAGTGGAGCGGGTTTGACATCACAGGGATGGAACGTCTTGGGTGCCAGTCTCAGGACTGTAGGCCTTTGTCTCAGGTCACAACAAAGTCTGAGTGGGAGACTGTCCAAGCTCAATGGGACAGTATCACCTCACTGGTCTGAAGCAGACCCCCAATCCTCCATGGTGATCCCCTTATTCAGCCTCCACACACATCTGGAAAGTAGGGAGACATCAGCTGCAGCTTTTAGGTGATGGAGAAAGAAACACTACAGAGTGGGTTCTATCTACGCCATCCAATATGGTAGCCACCAACACTGTGTGGCTCCTGAAGCTAAGTTAATTTAAAATGAAACTTTGAATTCAGCTGAGTCACGCACAGTAGCCACATTTCAAATGCTCTGTAGCCACGTGTGGCCACCACGTTGCACATCACAGATCTCCAACATCGCCACCATGGCAGGAAGTTCTATCAGACACTGCCAGCTTACGTGATTTGCTGAGGGAGGTTCCATCCTCTGGTCTGTGAGGGAACCAGATGGGACCCTGGTCTCCTGTACAGCTCCCAGCTGGAGCTCCCTTTGCCCCAGGCTCTCCCTTGGCCACGTGGGCTGCAGTGTTTATTTGCTTTTGGAGCAGCGGGCCAGGATGCTCACGCCTCAGCCCCGAGCCCCACCTGCCTGGCCGGCATTTGCTTCTAAACATGACCCTGTGGCTCGGATTCCAGGTGCAGCCCAGGGAAACCTCCAGAGGGTTCCTCTTGCCCTGCAAAGCTGAGACAAATGTATAAACGTAAATGGGATCTCCTTGCCGTCTCCCCTCCTTACGCCCTCTGTCAGTAACATGGGAATCTTGGAACTTGAAGTCACTCTCAAGAATATCCATTTTTTTTTAAGCCCTTTCATTTAAAAAGTAGAAAAATGAGTTTGTGAGAGGTGATGTGGCTCACCTGAGGCCCTGCAGCTCCATGCCGGAGCAGGTAGGTGAATCAGAACTCCTGATGGTGGTTTTGTTCCTGGCCCTTTGGAAGACGGGGTGATGTGGCCTGGTTTACCTTAGCTGGACCATTTTCTGCTTGACTTGAGCATTTCCAACTGTATTTTGGGGTTGGAAACATTCAGTGTGTGTGTGTGAAATGTACTCAATGGAAAGCAGAAACAAAATCAATGAAACAGTTCCCTGATTTCCCATCCAGAGCTGCTCCGTCCGCCTTGAAGGAGGGTCAGAGTGGCGGTAACGTTAAGGATCGACAAAACTCCCTTGTAAAATAAGATGAAGCGAATGTTTCACAGCCTCTGGAGGCTGCAGCCTCTGTGCTTCCTTCTGCAGGTTCTCCTGAGCTCTTCTGGGGCGAATGTCAGGGTCAGCATCCCTGCCTCTCTCCCTCCTCCCCTCCACATCTGCCCACATCTGGGCCTCATTTCTTCAGACTAATCCTGAAAATCTTAGTTACCTTGTCTACTCAGGGAGAAGGACCGTTTCCTAATAGATCTGCTGAAAAATCCAACCCAAGATTTACAGGCACTGCTCCCGGCCACGAGGGAGGGGTTCTGGATCTGTTCTGTCAGAAATGACAGCCACAGGGAGCTGTTGAGCATTTGAGGAAAGGAACTGATTTTTACATTTCTGGAATTATTTTTTTGGTTTTAGAAATGAATATTTAATTTACTAAAATGGAAAAAAAATCATTATCCTTTTATTGCTTTATGCTTTGAAGTTCAGGTTATACAGTATTATTTAGGTAAGTCTAGTATATTTTAGCAATCACACCTGGGGGTTCTTGTATAACGTTTGCTTTCAGTTACAATCTTAATTGATTGGAGATCTTCAAGCAATTTAAACTGCATTTGTAAATTTTGTATACAGGATTATCTATCTATCTATCTATCTGTCTGTCTGTCTGTCTGTCTGTCTATTTTTGTGGTCCTACCGATTGGACACAGGGGCTCTCTATCATTGAGTTACAACCCCAGGTCATTTTTTTTTTTTTTTTTTTTTTTAATTGAGGGCTGTGGATATAGCTCAGTGGGTAGAGTGCCTGCCTTGCAAAGCACAAGGCCCTGGGTTCAATCCCCAGCACCACACACACACACAAAAAAAATTGAGATAGGGTCTTGTTAAGTTGCTGAGGCTGGCCTTAAGCTTGTGATTCTCCTGCCTCAGCCTCCCACATACTGTGATAGGGATTTTTAAAATACACTAATTGTTGAAAGACAAGCCTGCTCAACTCCTTATATAACCTTAGAAACTTTAAAAAGTAAACTTACAAACGTGCCGAGCTACAAGTTGCTTTCCAATATTGTACCTAAATTGAATACAGTTTCAACTTGAAATACAGGTCTATATGAGTGATTCAATTATATATTTCAAATCAGACTCAGAAAGGTGAAATCTCACTCTCACTATGTAACATTAAAAGAATATAAAATCCTGGGCTGGGGATATAGCTCAGTTAGTAGAGTGCTTGCCTAGCAAGCACAAGGCCCTGGGTTCAATCCCCAGCACCGCAAATAAAATAAAATAAAATAAAATCCTCACTCTTTAATTTGATATTAAGATTTTAATTACCTTGAATAGGTCTATAATTCATCCCAGATCGTCTCTGAACTTAAAAATGCTAATGAGTTAAGGGTATGAGTTTACCTCACACAAGTCTAGGGTTAAGTTCTAATCAAGTTTTCTGGCGGGGTGAATTGATTCTCTGATGGCATGAATTGATTCTCTGATGGCCTGCGATTGTCTCATGACTAGAGATTCGGTGAGGATGAGGTCTGGATTTTTTAATCAGTGGCCCTAACATACCTGTTTATGCACTATACGTCCATGACCCTCGCTTGCTCTCTTGTTGATCACTGTGTGACTTAATTAATTTAAACATAACTGTCAGTAGCCATGCACCCTGGGCAGTAGCCTCTCTGAGCTGCAGAGACCTGAATTCAGCCCCTGCGTCCTCTCCTGGATCATTCTGGTCTTACTCTGCCTGGGATCCCTGGGATCTTCCTCTCCTTTTCCTGAGCTCCAGGCAATGGTGACCCATCACTCAGGACAAACTCTCCTGATTGTGTTGGCCTGCTCTGGCGTAGGTCCAGCTCCCCGTCCCCCTTGCCCAGGGACACTGGTGTGGGTTTGGAACATCTCCCTGACTACCCTGCCTGCTTCTCCAGCGAGGTACCTGCCAGCTGCTGGCTTTTTCAAACACCATCAATCTCTCTCACTTGCCAGGAGGGTGGGTAGTTCACAATGTAGGTGCAAAGGGTAGGCCCCACCCTGGAAGCATAGACTTCCCCGCGCAGCTTGACCCTGGTGAATGATTAAGAGGGAGGCAGGTAGCGTGTGCCTTCCAGGGCTGGGCCGTGGGAGGGGTCATCCAGGCTGATTGAGTCCCATCTGTGTTCGGTTTAGGTGCTGTTAAACTCAGCGTAGGTGTGAGTGTGATGGATCAGGCAGGGTGCCCCCTGAAAGCCGGCCCTGGACAGAGTGTGTGTTATCACTAATTTCCTTTCCAGGGGGCTCTTCCTTGTTCCAGAAACGTTGGGTGTGGTTACGGGTGTGACTCAGATCTGTTTGCCGCTGGGGACCCTGTATTCTTATTCCCTCCTGTTTCCTTCCTCCTTGACGGTTGGTTCTGTGTATACAACTGCTGCCCTTTCCCAAATTTCAGCCCCTCAAGGCTTCTGATTTTCATGGGATCACCTAGTTGGTGACTCAGTCTTCATGATGGATGAGGAACTGTAACAGGGCCGGGCCGCCAAGCCCTTGCGGTGGTTCTGAACCTCACCTTTCTCTGAACTCTCTGGGGATCTTGTTTAAAAGAAAAGAGAATCCCCCATCCCTAGGGGTGTCTGGGGCTGGGTTGGGGCTGCACAGGGGCTCAGGATGTGTATTTTTAACAAGCTCTCAAGGCGATGCTGTAGCAAGCTCCATTTGGCCAATTTTGAAGTGCGGTGTGGAAATAAGGAACAGGACAGGCTTGGGGGCAGCTCTGTTCCTGGTTGTTGTCCCTCTGACCTTAGGCCAGTTCTGTTATGGCTCTATGCCTCTGCTTTCTCACCTCCAAAGTGGGAATAGTATGATTCTTAGCCCTTAGGTGCATGTCTGTTAGTTAGTCTTCCATTGCTGTGATAAAATGCCCGAGATAATCAACTTAGAAGGAGCAAGGGTTTTTTGATGTAGCCTTTTAGAGGTTTTAGTCCATGGTAGCTTAATTCTGTCACTTTGGGCCTGTGGGGAGGCAGAAGATCAGGGCAGAGAGCATGGGGCAGAGCAAAACTCACCTCCTGGCCACCAGGAAGCAAAGAGAGAGGAAGAGGCCGGGGTCCCAGTGTACCCTTCAAGCTTATGCAACCACTGACTTACTTCCTCCCACCAGGCCCCACCTCCTCATGTTTCCACCACCTCCCAAGAGTGTCATCAGCTGGGGACCAAGCCTTCAACACAGGAGCTTATGGGGGACATTGACCATAACAGTAAGACTTTCGAATAATATTAATAAAAGCCTTAGCCCACGTCTGTCGCACAGGAAGTGCTCCCTCAACCTTAGCTATGAATACCATTATGAATATATTATCACATAACCGTTTATTAAGAATAGCATTAGTATTAACGAAGGAGTAGGCTCAGGGCTGGCATTCAAAAACGTCAATGAATGTCAGTTTTACTACTATAAATGCAATAGGCTACATAATATAAATGTCAGATTCCAAATTATGCGTTCTGTGAATTATCTGTGAAATATCTACGACTCCATCTACGACTATGTTATGTGATACAGAGTGTAAATATAACAACAGATTGCCGTAGCATGAATTTTAAAATTATAATGATCCTCTAAGGAAGTTCCTACTGGCCCCCGCTTCTGGTGAGCACTCATGAATTATCTGAACTCTTTTTACCATTGTCTGTGATTCATGAGTGATAATAGTGTAAAGGTAAAGAAAAGCCACCTACAGACTGATGGCATGGTTTTCTCCGGGGTCCCGGCTGGGGAGAGAAGGGAGGCCAGGCCTCCAGCCCTCCCTCCCTGGGGCATTTGCCTGCAGATGCAAATAGGAGGTTACTTGAGACCTTCTCAGTCAAATAATTCTCCCTGTCAGCCAGCCGGGGTGTTATGACAATGGTCTCCCTGGCAACCGCGGGAAGGCGCTGGGCGGCTGGCTGCAGCCTTGGACTGCACCGCCCTGGTGGGGTGCGATAACCCCAGAGCCTCAGCCACACAGCTGGGTCCCCCCATCTTGCCCGTGCTGCTCCTGCGGGAGGGAAAGGGCTTGCGATTTACTTCCAGAGGCCTGATGCCCGCTTTATCAAAAGACCAAGGAGAACGTATTGAGCACCAACTGTATACCAGCTGTGGCTCTGCGCGCTGGGAAGAGACTGGCAAAGCTGGGGCCTCTCCCGAGCTGACAGCCTGATGGGTGTGCGGTGGGGGTGGGGGAGCTGTAACCATGGAAACCGATAAACAGGATCATTTGTGAAATAGCAAAGTGCTCCCAGGGAAAAAGGAGCAGGGTGGCGTGATGGGCACACTCGGGATGGTCGGGAAGAGGAGACACCCAAAGGTGTGGTTGGTGCCCACCACGGCCGGAGAGGCTCTGGGCGGTGGGAGAAACAGACCCTGTGGACGTGGGACCGCCCCAGAGAAGGCTCCCTCTGGCTGTCACTGGTTCCATTTGCTTTTGGAAAAGGGCACCCGAGGGCGATCCTGCTGGGTTCTTGCAAACCCGATCCTCAGGACCGGCCCGCAGGACTCCGGGTTGTCTTGCTTTAGATTCCGAGTGAAGTTTCCCTTTTCACATTGGGGATTTCAGACACGATTATTTTTAGTTCTGTCACATGTCTTGACTTTTTAATTCTTTTTTGTTGTTGGTTATGCTGCTAAATTTACCGCCGTGCTAATACGGAGTACAGTAATAAGGCGCCCAGGACGCTCGGAGGGAGCCCGCTGCGGGAATTTTCCATCTGCTGAGAAAGGGACCAGGCTGCCCCCTGGTGGGCGGATGGAGAATTGCATCTCAGCGTTCCAGCTCCTTCTGTCTGGCAACCAGTGAGTGACCCTCCTAATCCCAGCCGGGCTCCGGGGCCTGGACTCTGCATCTGGTCAGTGCAGGCTCAGATGGTGGGCTCAGCTGAGATGGGCACTTTCCAGGAGTCCTTTTTTTTTTGTTTTGTTTTTTTTAATCTTAAGATGGAACCATTGGACTTTTTTGCACTTCAGGTCTGCATGGACTTGAATTGAAGGTGACCTAGAAATCAACTAGGTTGCCAGGCACTGGGAAGCCCTCTGAAGGACCTTTTCTAATTGCTTCCCCATCTTTGGTGGTCCGTGTCAGTGGACAGTTGTGAACAAGACATGGAACTGGGAATGAGGCGGTCAGGAGTTCAAACCCCGACCAGGCTCTTTGGCTGTGTGACCTAGGGCAGGATTCCAACACCTCTGAGCCTCACCCCTTCTGTAGAACGATCACTACCCAATACCCACGACAGCATTTTCACAATACTCAAATAAGGATGTATTTTGGGACCATTTTTGGAACCGATGTAGTGATGTAAGGAGTGATTTAAGGCCAATACCTGAAATTCACCCCTCTGTGGGGTGGGTGGGAGTTAGGGTCTTGTTATCCTTCTGGTGAAGGGTCAACTTTTTTCCCAGTAGATACTTGGCAGCCAATACTTTTGTAAAATACGATAAACGTGATATACTAGAGAAATTAAATGGACACATACACACACACCCCCCAACAAAATAGAAAGCTTACTTTGAAAAAAAAATTAGATTCAACAGACATAAAGTTACTCTGTCAGACAGCTAGCAAAGCGTCTCAATCGTGTTCCTTGGTTTCTGGATGAGAGGCTTGCTTTCTTTCCCTTAGCATAGGCACAGAACCCGTCATGACTGTCCTGTGATAAGGGACCACTGCTTTGTAGGAAGTCGTTGCTTCAGTTTTGCACCCTGGATTCCCACACTGAACCGTGGCGGCCCGTCTGTTCTGGCTCCTGCCATTTGGCCTGGTGATTTGTGTTGACGTGGCCGTCTTCCCCTTCAGGCTGGACTGGGGCTGACCGCTCAGGGAATGTCTGTAGATCAGATAAGCGCACAGCCCCTGGCAGGGATCGATTTCGGAGAGAGCTCTACCTGGTCTCTGGGACTTGGTTTCTACCCTGTTCTAATGCCTAAGGACCCAGGGGCTGAAGATTGTCTGAGAAACAGACTTCTTCATTACTGAATGATTCGGACAATAGATGGGTGTCTCTTCGAATCACTGGGGTGCTTGTTGGTACTATGGATTCCTGGGCCTTCCCCAGATTCACTGATTTAGGGTTTCCAGGGAGTAATGCGTAGCAGTTTGATTTTTAGCAAATGTCCCCAGATGATCCTTGTTGTTCAGAAATTGGGGAAAGAGAGAAATAACATTAAATATCTAGTACCTTGGGAAAGGTGCTTAAACTCTATGACCCTCGGTTTCCTCTTCTGTAAAAAGGAGGTATTACTAGGATTATTGGGAAGACACAGTGTAATAATGTGTGTTAAGTGCTCAGCAAATCCCCAGCATCTATTTATGTTTAAAATTACCTAACGAGATGTCTAACATGCAGAATGGCCCCCATGTCCTTAATGTTAGCAGGGGTCCGATTTTCATGAGAGTTGTAGTGAATTAGCCTGTAGATAATTAATTCAAGCTTATAGAAAAATTGTGAGTTACAGATGTGTAGAAATAGGCAAATCTCACCTATAGTGACCAAGAGATAAAGTTGCTAGCGTTCTGGAGAATTTCCATTCAGAAAGCAGCATTCACTGTGCCTGTTGCTTCGTGGTTTCTCTTGGCAATGGATCATGATGTTCTCTGTGTGTCAATAAATAAGAGTTCGGTGGGCTGGGGGTGCAGCTCAGAGGGAGAGCACTTGCCTAGCCACACCCCAGCACCATGAAGGAGAAAAAAAAGAAGAAAGAAAACAAAGATTTGTTAGAGTCGAGTGCATCCACTTAGTAGCTTGGTGACCTTGGGCCAGTTCCTTAACCTTTCTGGGCCTCAATTTGCTCTTTTGTAAAATGGGACAGTAATTAGACCTCTACCGTTGTGCAGATTAAATAAGAGAATCCATAACGTGAAGTGTCCTGCACTGCATGGGGCTCAGAAGGAATCCCCTTGTACTGGCAGCCACACTTATGCTGGGACATCAGTCTTGGGGAACTGGTGGAAAGAGCTGCTGGTTTCCAGAGTCCCCATTTGGGAAGTCCTGCATGATCTGCCCTCATTTCCTGAGTTGTTGCCTGCTCAGGCTAGCAACACCTTGTCCCCAAAGGTGGAGCTTGTTCCCCCCCTACCTAAAGGAGAAGGCTGAACCCAAGGCTGCCTCTCCCTCCATCTGCTCCCTGTCTCTGCTCCTCCCATTGCTAAAGCCTCACAGTGGGACAGCCCTGATTCTGGCTCGATCCAAGTGCTCCCTCAACAAACTGGACACAGGTGTGCAGGGCAGGAGGGGCTGAGCCTGTCTCCTGCATGGATGTCCTCTCCTGTGGTGCCTCTGCAGGCCAGTGAGGGAAGGCAACATCCCCATTTTACAGATGAGCCAAACAGAGGCTCAGGGAGCCGAAGTGATTTGCTCAGAGCTCAGAAGTAGAATTAAGAATCTCACGTCTCCCTAGTACCTGCAAAGCTTCTGAGAGGAATCAGGTTCTCTCTCTGCCTCTTGAGGGGGTGGTGCCTGACTTTCAGATTTCTAGGAACCGTGAGCAACTTCTAGTGTAGCATCCTGGTGAAGCCACGCAGCGTTGGGATGGAATGCTACTCCCTACTTCCACAGCTCTGTGGCCCCAGGATTTAACACGTCCGAGCCTCAGTCTTCCTGTGAGCAGAACGGGCTCAAAACACCAGCCTCTGCTGGGCATGGTGGCGCACGCCTGTAATCCCAGCGGCTCCGGAGGCTGAGGCAGGAGAGTCATGGGTTCAAAGTCAGCCTCAGCACCCGTAAGGTGCTAAGCAACTCAGTGAGACCCTGTCTCTAAATAAAACACAAAATAGGGCTGGGGATGTGGCTCAGTGGCTGAGTGCCCCTGGGTTCAATCCCTGGTACCAAAAATAAAATAAAAACACAACCCGCCAGCCTCAGAACCCGTGTTGTTGCATGGGTTAAAGCTGGACGGGCGCATCCAGAGCCCCAGCCTCTGGCGCCAGGCACGCCACGCGGCTTTATGGTGGTTGTCAAAATGCCCCGTCACAAAGCTGCTCATATCACTGGTTTTGGATCCAGGTATCAAAGGAATCCCTGATGCAGAAGGTTAGAAGGAATGAGCAGACACCTGAGCTGCCATGGGAGGATCTTCAAGGCCGCCTGCTGAATGGAGCCGTGAGCTTCACGCAGATGCACGCGGCACGATCCCGTTTCTGTGGAAAGGGAAAATCCTGCACGGAAACCATCCTGCTGGATGCGGTGGCGCACGCCTGTAATCCCTGCTACTTGGGAGGCCGAGGCAGGAGGATCTCAAGTTCCAGGCCGGCCTCAGCAACTTAGTGAGACTCTATCTCAAAATTTAGGAGGTTAAAAAAAAGACTGGGGATGTGGGTCAGTGGTTAAGCTGCCCTGGGCTCAAAAAACAAACAAAAACCAAGTGGCTCACTTACAGCCAATGGCCAGGCAGCAACTGGCTGTCAGCTGGCCTAGGGTGACTGACTGGGATGTCTGGGAAACTTTGAGTCTGCTCCGCGTCATGTCACCCTTCCGAGGACTAGCCTGGGCACATTCTCAGGCAGAGGGTAGAGCCTCAGAGCAATTAGAACCCAGCTTCTTTCCATTGGCTGCGGCAAGTCACATGGCCAACGTCATTGAAGGGGTGTGACAGGCAGTGAGCTCACTGGGAGTCACAGGGCACAGAGGCAGGTGGCCTGAAGGACTCGGGCTGCCTTTACCACAGGTGGATGGAAAGGACTTCCAGGTGGGAGGAGCCTGGGCAGAGGGACCGAGGATGAGGCCAGGAAGGAGAGGCGGAGCAGGGCTGAGCCTCTGGTCACTGTCCCAGGAGCTGGGAACCTGCGTTTCCCAGACTCAGCTTTTTGGTACCACCTTTGTGTATTTTCTTTAAACCAATTCAATTTTTTAAAAATATACAGGTATTTTTCCCTCTGGTACTGGGTGTTGAACCCAGGGGCACTCTACCACTAAGCCACATCCCCAGCCCTATTTTGTATTTTATTTTTAATATTTTTTAGTTGTAGCTGGACACAGTGCCTTTATTTATTTATTTATATGTGCTGCTGAGGATGGAACCCAGTGCCTCACACGTGCTAGGCGAGCGCTCTACCACTGAGCCACAACCCCAGCCCCTGTATTTTATTTCGGAGACAGGGTCTCGCTGAATTGCTTAGGGCCTCACCAAGTTGCTGAGGTTGCCTTTGAACTTTCAATCCTCCTGCCTCAGCCTCCCTAGCGGCTGGGATTACAAGTCTGTGCCACCGTGCCTGGAAACTTATATATGTTTAAAAATCAAACTTGGTATGACGGTTTTAATGGAGAACTGGTATCACTTGCTCCAAGTGGAGGACTATTCAGAAAATAAATATGATAAAAACAAAAATATCATTAAATCGTGATTCATGTTGTTACCTGTGCAAGGCCCTGAATGTGTTCTGCTCTTTGTTATAAAAGGAGTTTAATTCCTCGTAAAGGAAAAAAAAAAAAAAAAAAAAAAAAGAGGCTTTCAAGTGTTAGAGACCAGAGACTATTTCTGTGATATTGTCAGGGGCTGGAGAGGGACCTGAACAGGGACGATCCGTCCATTACCTGTTGCAAAGTTACTTAATGCCGAGCCTGGGTACCACCTGAAGTTTTCAGTGTCACCTGCATTTGGGAAGGGGTGCTGTCAGAGACTGAGTGTTTGAGAGGGGGGGCCATGGCTCCGTCATTACTGCTGTTCTGCTTCTGGGTTTAGCTTAGTTTTCTGACCCTGCTTTTTTAAATTTTATTTTTTTTTTTTTTGCATTGGCAGGGAGGGAACTCAAGACCTTGGTCTTGCTAGGCAAGCACTCTGCCACTGAGCTGCACCCCCGGCCCTTTAAATTTTATTTTGAGACACGGTCTTGCTCAGTTGCCCAGGCCAGCCTTGAACTTGTGATCACCTGCCTCCGCCCCCTGAGGAGCTGGGATTACAGGTGTGCCCTAGAGCACCCCACCCTAAATGCTTTTTTAAAAGGTATAAAGCCTGCTGTCCCTGGCTTCCCATCTGACATTGTTTCCTTTGTTTTTTTTTTTTTTCTTTAAGAAATTGACACAGCATCGCTATTTTTAAAAAAAGAGTCCAGATCCTTATTCCTTGGCAGTATTTGAAATGCTACCCAGGCATCCATAGTTACCAAATCACGCACAATAAAACTATGTATTCAGAAGAAAAGGCTGAAGAAAACCACTTAAAAAAATCCAGTTTACAGAATTTGTTAATGAAGTAGGTGTGCTGTACTTTCCAGTACTTTCTGTCAATTGCATGGATTTAAATTAAATGTTATTAATTTTGAGATCTTTTAAATAACCAATCAGAAAGACACAGTGCTGGTTTTTTTTTTTTTTTAACTTTTAAATCCAATTGGTAGTGTATTCTCCTGCAGTATAACTTTAGACCTTGGAGATATGATAATGTTTGACTTCTAAGGAATATTATTTATTTTAAAGCTGATTTTGGTTTACAAAAAAAAATACTTGTTCTGGATACTAGTTATCAATAAATGTGGGGTGTGATCCCCTCCGCTCATGGTTGAAGCCTGTGAATTCAGTGAGCACAGATGGGCACCATGTCTGCGGGGTCCTGAGACCCTGCGTTGCTGCTTTGGATGGATTATTTCAAATTCAATGAAGTGGGTACCATTTAACCCTCATCCAGGCGGGCAAACCGAGCTCCAGAGCACTTTGGAAACTTGCTGGAGATCCGTCAACTGCTAAGAGATGCGGTTGAAGTCAGAGTCCAGGCTGCCTGATTCCTGTGCCCCTGGGACCCGATGTGACCTTTCACACACACGGGGAAAGAAAGGGAAAGAGTGAACAAAAGCAAAATAAAGTGTTATATAGTCAATCTCCCTTTCTCTGGTCCTCCGTGGTGCTTTTCTGTTTTTTTCAGTTGCTAACGATCCTTCAAGTTAAATCAGAGCAAAGGAAACAAACTTTCTGGACATCCTTGCTGCTCTGAACAACGAGCATTCTCCAAATCTGAGAGACCCATTTTGCAGGTGGCCCGGGATGCTTTGCCACGTGGCGAGGGAAGCTGCAATCCCGAGGCCATCTGTTTCCTAAAATTCATTAGAATGGGCACACAGAGAGGTCACTGTTGGAACGGTCTTCATATCTGAATCTCTTCCAGAGACTCAGGACTGACCTTGATTCTCTGCACAAACAATGTCAGAAGATAAACTCTGGGTGAATCATGTTCTTCAGGGAATCCCCAGAGCCTAGGGCAGTAGCGTGCATACAGCTGGCGCTTAGTAAATATTTGTTGAATGAAGCAAAGGTCAGGGATGGACAGGAGTGGGAACAGGAGACCGAAACCCATTATTTAATTGAAAACATTCTAACTTCAGCAACTTAGCGAGGCCCTAAGCAACTCAGTGAGACCCTGTCTCTAAATAAAATACAAAATAGGGCTGGGGATGTGGCTCGGTGGCCGAGTGCCCCTGGGTTCAATCCCCAGTACCAAAAAAAAAAAAAAAAAAAAAAAAAAAAATCTAAATATTGATAAAGCAAAGCAGCATGATATAAAGATTAAAAGAATGTATTCGTAGAGTAAAATACAAATTCCCCTTCCACATCTCCATATCCATATTTGCTCTAACAGCTTACTGTATTCAGCCAGATATTTTTATGTATCTCTAAATGTACATTGTCAACACACACGATTTAAAAAATATAAATGCAACCATCTTACACAGTGTGTTTTGTAATTTGCTTTTTCCCTGGAGATGAAAATCTTGGATGTTTTCTCAGATCAATATGAGTCAGTCTGCCTTATTTTAAAATTTTTTATAGTAGTCTGTTCTTTGGCTGTGCTGTAATTTATTAATAATATTTAGCTCTTTCGTTAATGCATTCTTTTGTTTGTTTGTTTGCACTGGGGATTTAATCACCCTGGGGCATTGCAGCTCTGAGCCACACTCCCAGCCCTTTTTGTTTTTATTTTGAGACAAAGTCTCACTAAGTTGCCCAGGCTGGCCTCAAACTTGCCATCCTCCTGTCTCAGCCTCCCGAGTCACTGGGATCACAGATGCTGGCCACAGTGCCTGGCTTAATGCATCTTAAAAAAAATTGTTTGCATGTTTTTAAGAACACAACATGGGCAACAGTAGCCAGCCATCCTTTTAGCTGCTGAACAATAGGCATGGTAAGTGTTTCTGTAGAGAGGATTCCTAGAAGCCAGATTCCAGGAATCCAAGTGCATGAGATTAAAATGTTGCCATCGCCTGCCCTCCTGGGACTTCCTCAGCTGACTCCCACATTCTCACTGAGGTTGGATAGCAAGAGGGCTGCTCAGCCTCTCCAAACCTAGTCTTTAAAAATACCACAACAATTTCCCAGCTAACAGCAGGTAATGCACATACATTGCTCCTGAGAAGGAAAATGGAAAATTTCCAATATTGCTCTGGAGAAGGAAACAGGAAATAAAAACCAGATCCCCTATAACCTCACCACCAGAGAAGGCTACCGCTGAGGATCTGTTTCCTAGACAGGCTTGTTCTAGGCTCCTGGATGCAGGGAGTTGTATAAACCACCATCATTTGAATTTATTGTCTTTGTTTACATCCTTGTTGAAGAGCTAGGCTGCTCTCATTCTCTTATGCTTTTACCAGCATGGAAAGCTTCATGAATATCCTTCATTATTATTTTTTTTTAGAACAAAACCACAAAGCAGCATTGTCCATGAGCCATAGGACGTGAGGGCCAGCCCTGAGCTCCACATGTAATTTAAACATTTTCTAGTAGCTGCCTTGACAAGGAAGCTGATGGAGTTAATTTTGAGAGAACTTTGAACCCAACATATCCCCAATAGCCTCGCTTTCGGTACCAAAATATCAGCGAGTCCTTTTGATATTTATTTTTCCCAAATCTTGGGAATTCAGTGTGTATTTAGTATTTACAGCATGTCTCAATTTAGTGTTGTTCGACCCTAACAGTAAAATGATATTTAACAGAAAAAAAATGTCACACTGCTTCAGTTATTCAATTTCAATATCTATGAATTAAAATGAAATAAAGTGAAAAGGCTTCTCTCTGGGGAATCAGCCACCCAGGGCTGGTGGGCTACCCGTGTAGACATTAAAGCGTTTCTCTATCACTGGCTTCTCCAAGTGGGAAGCAAGGCAGAGTCCAGGGTGTTCTAGATCTAGGGCTTAGAAATCCACTTGCAAATCCCCGGATGCTGGGGAGACTGGAGTCCCAGGATTGCAGGTGTGTGCTCCCCAAGATCCATTCCCACCACTCTTGAGATGTTGGAGGCAGTTGTTTGAATACAGGTTTGGATTCTGCTGGAGGAGGAGAAGTTGACCCTGCTTGTTTGGAACAGTTGTGTGATCATGGATGAGGGGTCAGGATTCGCCTGGAGTGGAGCCCCCCTCCCCCGCCGCCTTTTTTTTTTTTTTGGTACTGGGGATTGAACCCAGGGGCACTCCACCACTGAGCCACATCCCCAGCCCTGTTTTGTATTTTATTTAGAGACAGGGTCTCACTGAGTTGCTTAGAGCCTCACTAAGTTGCTGAGGCTGGCTTTGATCCTCCTGCCTCAGCCTCCCAAGTGCTGGGATTACAGGCATGCACCACCGCGCCCAGGTGGAGCCCCCTTTTAAACCGCTTGGTTTTTTAATGCTGTGGCCTTGGTCCTGCCCTGGCCCAGACTTGCTTGGAAAGACGGGGGAGTCTCGCCAAGTCCCTGAAGCTAGGGGTGCAGTATCCTTCCAGGTAGATGGTCACCTGGGGGTGGTGGCAGATTCATTCTTGCTTGGTGTGTCTCTGTGGTCCATACTGGGGTTTGAATTATGATCTCCTCAAATTCCTGTGTTGAAGTCCCCATTCCCACTCAGAATGTGACCTTGTTTGTAATTAGGGTCATTGCACATCTAATTAGTTAAGATGAGATCGTACTGGAGTACAGTGGGCCCCTAATGCAATATGACTGGTGTCCTTATAAAAACTGGGAGGGCTGAGGGTGTAGCTCAGTGGGAGAGCCCATGCCTAGAATGTGCAAGGTCCTGGGTTCAAGTTCAATCCCCAGACAAACAACCAAACAAGCAAAACCTGGGATCTGGATGCAGACCGGCACATGGGGAGACCGTTATGTGAAGATTGAATTAATGGTGTCACAGGTCAAGAAACTGCCAGAAGCCAGGACACAGGCCTGGGTCGCATCCCTCCCTAGGATCTCCAGAGGGAACATTTCCTGCTGACACCTTAACTCAGACCCAGAGCCTCCGGGATTTGGAGCAGGTGTTTTTGATGTTCAAACTACCTAACCTATGGTCTTCGTTACAGTGACCTTTGCAAGCCACCGTGGTCCACAACGCTACCCTTTTGGGTACATCTCCGTCCCCTGTAAAGGGGCTCATTTCTAAGTTCTGCATCTGATAAATATTGTAAAGCTCATTGTGACCTCGAACACTTCCAGGAGAATTAGATAGGTGAACTGTGTTTAAAATAGACAGAATCAGTCACCCTTTTCCATAGTGAAAATTTGAGTTTTAACATATTCAAGTCTCTAAATATACTTTATTGACTTATTATTTATATGTTTTAATTTGTCCTTTTTAGATATACATGACAGTAGGGTGTGTTTTGACATATACATACCTGGGGTGCAGCCCTTTACAGTTTTGATCCTGTTCTTGTGGTTGACCATGATGTGGACTTACACTGGCCGTGTGTTCATCAATGAGCTTGGAAAGTGGTATCTCATTTATTCTGCTGTCTTTCTCCCTCCCATCCCCCCTCCCTTCCCTTCATTTCCCTTTGTCTGATCCAATGAACTTCTATTCTTCCTCTCCCTACCCTTCCTTGTTATGGGTTAACATCCATAAATCAGAAAGAACATTCAGCCTTTGATTTTTTTGGAACTGGCTTATTTCACTTAACATGTTTTTCTCCAGTTCCATTAATTTACTGGCAAATGTCATAACTTCATACTTCTTTATGACTGAATAATATTCCATTGTGCATATATGCCACATTTTCTTGATCCATTCATTTGTTGAAGGGACCTAGGTTGGTTCCATAGCTTAGCTATTGTGAATCGAGCTGCTATAAACATTGATGTGACTGTGTCATGCTGATTTTAAGTCCTTTGGGTATAAACTGAGGAGTGGGATAGCTGGGTCAAATGGTGGTTCCATTTTGTTTCCTGAGGAATCTCCTTACTGCTTTCCAGAGGGGTTGCACCAATATCCAGTCCCACCAGCAGTGTATGAGTGTATCCTTTCCTCACAACCTTGCCAACCTTTATCGTTGCTTGTATTCTTGATAATTGCCATTCTGACTGGAGTGAGATGGAATCTCAGTGTAGTTTTAATTTGAATTTCTCTAGTTGCTGCGGATGTTGAACATTTTTTCATATATTTTTTGACTATTTGTATTTCTTCTTTTGTGAAGTATCTGTTTAGTTCCGTTGCCCATTTATTGATTGGGTTATTTGGTTCTTTTGGTGTTAAGTTTTTAGAGTTCTTTGTGTATCTTGGAGATGAATGTTCTATCTGAGGTGCGGGTGGTGAAGATTTTCCCCCATGCTGTAGGCTTTCTGTCCATGTTCTTGATCGTTTCCTTTGCTGTGAAGCTTTTTAGTTCGATGCCATCGGCTGATTCTTGATTTTACTTCTTTAGGAGTCTTATTGAAGAAGTCTGTTCCTGGGCCGATGTGTTGGAGAATTGGTCCTACTTTTTCTCCTAGTAGGTGCAGGGTCTCTGGTCTAATGCCAAAGTCCACTTCGAGGTGAGCTTTGTGCAGGGTGAGAGATAGGGGTTTAATTTCATTTTGCTGCATATGGATTTCCAGTTTTCCCAGCACCATTTGTTGAAGAGGCTGTCTTTTCTCCAGTGTATGTTTATGGTGCCTTTGTCTAGTATGAGAAAACTGTACTTATGTGGGTGTGTCTCTGTGTCTTCTATTCTGTCCCTGTGGTCTTCAATTCTATTTTTGTGCTGATGCCATGCCATTTTTGTTACCATTGCTCTGTGGTATAGTTTAAGGTCTGGTAGTGTGATGCCTCCTGCTTCACTTTTCTCACTAAGGATGACTTTGGCTAGGCTGGGTCTCTTACTTTTCCAAATGAATTTCGTGACTGCTTTTTCTATTTCTATGAAGAACATCATTGCAATTTTAATGGGAAATGTCCGAAGATAAACTTTTAAGGACTTTTAGCATTTAAAAAATTTGAAATAGCATTTTTTTTTTGTATTGGGGATTGAACTCAGGGGGGTTTAATCACCGAGCCCCATCCCCAGTCTTCTGGTGGAAATGGCATTTAGAAGCCATGTTCTGGGTCCTGGGTGTGCTAACTCATACTGGGTGTCAGTGGACATCTAGGCTATTTGTTTGTGTGTGTGATGTTTGCACACACTCATGTTTACATTAACATCTGTTTTCATATTTATGAGCATTGGTAATCGATATCTCTAATTCCAAATACCTCAGGGTCTCTTCTAGCCTTTTCCCATTCTACGTTGGTATCACTTTTCTCAAACACTGATAAAAATAACCCTCCCTGTATCTATTTATTTGCTCAGTCTACTACCTTCAGCTGATCTCCCAACTCCATGGGGCCCCGGCCTGGCTTGAACTGTCCTCATGGGTACTGACTACAGCGAGGTGCCTTCCCACCCTACCTCTGCCACCTGTCTTTTGAAGATTCCATTTACTTCTGGTTTTTTTTCTGCTGTCCTTAGTTTTACCCACTTACCTCAGCAAATAAATTTTTTCCTTTCATTTCTAGTACTTTTCTGAGCTTTGACACCTCATTTTTGAGATTTTCTGATTCCAATTTAGATGATTTTTTTCAGACTTGGTATCTTCTTTGTTTTTAATACTGTTATCAGTGCATTATGGTTATGCACGACAGTGGGGTTCATCTTGACATAATCATACGTGTTGTATCTTTTTCTTACAGAGCAGGTTAGAGTTTTGTTCCACTTCTGTTTTCCTGGTGTGCCTTTGTTGTGTATGGGCAGTTAATCCAGTCTTCTCCTGACTTTGAATGGAATTTGATTCCTTGTGTTCATTAGCTATTACTGTTTTAACACATCACCCTAAAATCCAGTTGCTTAAGAGAAACTATTTACTATCTCACGGTTGATGTGGATCAGGATTTAGGACAAGCTTATCTTTAGGAGCAGCAGGGTTTCTGGCTCAGGGTTTGTCCTGGGCCCCAGTTAAGATGCTGCCTGATGCCACCATCAATGGAAGGCTTGACTGGGGTTGGAGGATCCGTTCTGAGAATGGTTCCCTCCCATGGCTGTTGGCTGGAGGCCTCAGTTCCTCACCGTGTAGGTCTCCACATAGCCCCTTGAGCATCCACGTGACATGGCAGTTGGCTTCCCCCCAAGGGAGTGATCCAACAGAGAATGAACCAAGAAAGCCACAGTGCCTTTTATGACCTAATCTCCAAAGTTGTATATGGTCACTTCTTCCATATTCTGTCACTGAGCCTAGCCTACACTTACGGAGAGGGGGATCAGGCTCCATCTCTTGAAGGGAGTAGTATCAAAGCATTCATGGGCATATTTGAAAACACTATATCCTTTCTCCTTGCTCACTTTTATAAGAAACTAATTTTCTGGACGTTTTAGAAGTGGTGTGTTTCAGATCTGTGTCTCCAACTTCACAGATCTCCCTAATTCTAATAAATAGCAAGTACTGAGTAAGCCTAAAATATATATTCATGGGTGAGATTCTGTTTAGAAGCTGGTTTTGACCATAGATCTCTAACCCGTGTATCTGGTCATGATCTCTGACCTCACCAGCCCTGATTGGTTTGTTCATCTTAGCGTCTCATAAGCTCAGAGTCATTTCTGATTCTGTACCTGAATATTCAGACGTTAGTACATTCTTGCTCTGTGGTGGGTGTGTTAGTTAGCTGTTACTGTCACAAAATACCTGGGATAATCAACTTAAAAAGAGGGAAGGTTTATTTGAGCTCACCATTTTGGAGGTTGGCATGTTGGTTTTGGGCTGGTGGTGAGGCAGCACAGCCTGATGGGAGGGTGTGGGGGAGGTAGCTGCTCACCTCATGGTGCCAGGACTTGAAAGAGGGGAAGAGACTAGGGTCCTACAGTTCCCACCAGCGGGGCCTGGAGGCTGTGTCCTGGGCGCATGGAGGGGTCCTGGGGTGGCTCTCGGTGGCTCAGCTGGTCCCTTGACCCAAACCCAGCTGTTTGACCGGGCCTGGGACACACGCCCACCACGACCTGGGGTGGTGAGGACCACTTCCATCTGAGAGGCCTAGAAGAGAGGTTTCCCATGACACGAGGCGGGAATGGAGAAACGCCCACTGTAGTCATCCCCACTGTGAGTCTTGTCTTCCCAGAGTTCCAGAACCATCTTCCTGACAAATGTCGGTTGCTCTGAAATGCCACCAGGCATCTGCACATCCAAGGATTTTAATTTTGTTTCATTTAATCATCTTTATTAACCGTGTTTTAAATCACACAGAGCACACACTCTGCACCGCTATTAAAACCATGTGGTGGCGCACGCCTGTAATCCAAGCGACTTGGGAGGCTGAGTCAGGAGGATCGCGAGTTCAAAGCCAGCCTCAGCAACTTAGCGAGGCCCTAAGCAACTCAGTGAGACCCTGTCTCTAAATAAAATACAAAATAGGGCTGGGGATGTGGCTCAGTGGCCGAGTGTCCCTGAGCTCAATTACCGGTTCCAAAAAAAAAAAAAAAAAAAAGAAACTTAAAACAAAACAAAAAGCATGCAAAACTACACATGAAGAGACACCCGACCATCTCTCCCCCTCCCCCTTCACGAGCACCTCCCCCTCCCAGCTCGGAAGCCTGGGGTTTATCCTTCCCTGCGTTTCCTTTCTCTGCTTGGGCACTGAGCATCGCCTTCTCTTGTTCGCGATGGTTTCTACAGAGCTCGCCAGAAAGAGCTTTCCCTCTGCATGTCGGGCATCCTGCCAGGAACACGGGTTCAGGCCCCGCTCAGTTTTTAAAAGCATTTGTTAATTTGTGAATACTCGCGTATGACTTATGAGTTCAAGGGAGCACGGGGGCGCCGATAAAGGCTTCTCCCGTCTCTGTTCCCTTCCTCCCTCCCCGCTGGCCTGGAGGAGCAGGAATTCTTCCAGAGACACACGCAGCATTCTCAAAGTTACATCCATTTGCCACAAGAATGGGAGAAGATTTATATACCCGTGCATCTCGGAAACCTGCTTTGTAGCCGCATAGAGTTCTTTTGTGTGGTCGTAGCATCTTTTATCTGATGAGTTTCCTGTCGAGGATCCCTCAGAGGGTTTGTGATCTTTAGCCTTTGCAAACAGAACTGCAAGAAAATATCCGCGGACACAGCTGTTTTGTGCAGGGTGGAGGTCTGCAGAATGAATTTCTAGAAGAGGGCTTGTGGGGTTAAAGTCTGTATGCAATTGAAATGTGAGTGGACACAGCTAAAGGGCCCCCCCAAAGTCCATGCCAGTCCTCATCCCTACCCCTGCCAAAAAAAAAAAAAAAAAAAAAAAATTCAGAGTCTTCCTCTTTGCCTCATCACCAACATGGTGGGGGGATGGGTGCTATCTTGGTCCTTTTTGTGTTGCTGTAATGAAACACCAGAGGCTGGATACTTTATAAAGAAAAGAAATGTATCTGGCTCATAACTGTGGTGGCTGGAAAGTCCAAATAGTATAGTCCTGGCTGCTTCATCACATGGTAAAGTACAAAGGGAACCAGCCACTTGCAGAAGGGACCAAACATGGGAGGGGACCTAGCTTTTTAACAACCCACTCTGGACAGGTCTAACTTGGTCTGGTGAAGACACTGGTCCCTTCTGAGGCTGATGCTCTCATGACCTATTACTCTGCACCAGGTCCCACCTCTTAAAGGGCCGGCAGCACCTCTCAGCATCCCTACACTGGGGACCGATTTCTGGCCCGTGGATACACTCAAACCACAACCGAACCACAGCAGGTGGAAGACCGGATCTCACTGCCGCTGAACCAAAGTCCATCAGTTGCAAAGTGGAAAGGTGTGGGTGGGGACGGCCTGGGGTTCCCTTCTCTGCTCTGTGTACGGTGCCTCTGAGCCGCGTCCTTTCCTTCTCTGTCTCTGCAGAGCAAGCTGGTGAAGTACTTCAGCCGGCAGCTGTCATGCAAGAAGAAGGTGGCGCTGCAGGAGCGCAACGCGGAGCTGGACGGCTTCCCCCAGCTCCGGCACTGGTTCCGGATCGTGGACGTGCGCAAGGAAGTCCTGGAGGTGACTGGAGGCAGCCCTGTGTCCCTTGCCCCTGGCTGGCCAGCAGCCACCCTTCTGCTGCTCCTTGGGTAGCTGTGCCCAGCACAGTCCCTGGCACGTAGTGGGCCCTCCATGAATATGCAATGGATGAAGGCACAGGCGCTCAGGTGTCTGAACAGGGTTGCCCCTTACAACACAATCCCTTCAGCTACATCACCTTCCCTCTCGACCAGCGCTGCCCCGTGGAACTTGGCGCTGTGTAGACATATTTTACATCTGTGCAATCTGATGCAACAGCCACTAGCCACGTGTGGCTCCTGGGCACTCCAGTGATGGTTCATGCCTGTGGCTGAGGAACTGAATTTTTATTGTGTATCATGTTGATGGGACCAGTGGCCGCCATATTGGATAGTGCATTCTTAGAGCATTGGTCTTCCCATCTGTTAAATGGGGGTAATCATTGTCCCTTCTTAAGTTTCTGGCATGATAAAGTGAGATGATCTATATAAAACATTCAACTCACAATCTGGCACCTAAGAGTCCCCAGTAAATTTTAGCTTATTGTTATTGTTATTGAAAACCTTGGAAATAAGAATTTCCAGTGGCAAAACTAAGCCAGTGCTTTTTTTTTTTTTTTTTTTTTTTTTGGAACCAGGGATTGAACCCAGGGGCGCTCCACCACTGAGCCACATCCCCAGCCCTATTTTGTATTTTATTTAGAGACAGGGTCTCACTGAGTTGCTTAGGGCCTCGCTAAGTTGCTGAGACTGGCTTTGAACTCTCGATCCTCCTGACACAGCCTCCCAAGTCGCTTGGATTACAGGTGTGCGCCACCACGCCTGGCTAAGCCAGTGCTCTTGATGCTCTGTGTCCACCACCAAAGTTGGGCATCCTGAGGCTCTCAAGAACAGAGAGGTTTCTTTGCCCTCTGGGATCCCAGAAGCCTGTTCTTTCCAGTGACTGGTCACTCCTAATAAAACCAGCTCACGCCACTTGAATGTTCAGTGCCAGGGATTGTACCAAGGACTGTGTATGAAGAATTTCAGCTGTTGAGATTATTCAGACTCCTCTTGGTGACCTTTTGAGTAGGTATGGCCATTATCCCCATAATGAGGCTCAGAGGGGAGGTGACTTGTCCAGCCAGTGAGTAGATGGGGCTGGCAAAAGAATGGAGCTCAGACAGTAGCAGTATCTTAGTTGGGAAGCACTGTGCTTTCTGCTCCTTCTCTCGTTGCTGTAGCCTCTCTGAGCTGAGCAGAAGAGGCGCTCATCCCTGCCTGTGGGACTGAGAGCCTGTCTCCAGGAGCTCCTTGCTGCCTGGGGAAGAAGCTTTGCCTGTTTTAGACCTTGCCCTCTTGGGCAAGCATCTCCTGCCACCATCTCTAACATCCAGAGCTCCACGCTGCACCCTGAATTCCTCACCCCTTCACCCTCATCTTGCACATGCTCAGCAGGCAGGGCACAAATCTGTTTCCCGCCTTCCATTCCCAGGAGGCCAGGAGAATGGGGAATGGAAGGCCTGGGATAATCCAAATAGCACGTGCTAATTACATGGCCAGCTGTACTTTTCAGAGACTTTGGGAGTACTTCATTGTGGAATGCCCCTTGTTTGGGGGGGGGGGGGGTGGTGTTTAAAACCAGTGACCCTCAAGCCAAATTGGATGGGCAGGTTCTTTTTGTTTGTCTGATATGATTGATGCTCAAAAACTTTTTTTGGAGCCAATATCTGAAAGCTGAAAGGGTTTGCCTAAAAAACCCACGTTTCAGGGCTGCGAGTGTAGCCCAGGGTAGAGCGTGCTTTGCATGGGTGGGGAAAATAAAAAAAGGCCCAAATCAGAATTGCTCACCATACTAGCTGAATTCTCGATCGCGGGCCCCTTAGGGTCCCTGAGACTCCCTCCAGGTCCCGACTTTGCTTCTTGGCATTCACCTAACTCTGGGCCACCTGGACTTCCGCTCTTACCCTAGTCTCTGATCAGCTGAGTCCGAGTCCAAGGTCCCCAGGCAGGGGCTGGCGGCAAAGCTGAAGTTCTGGCGCTTTGCCTGCAGTTCACGCGTGTGTCCACCAGAGGTCCCCTCCCTGGGCGGGATGAACCCTGGGAGAAAGCAATGAATCCACCCCTCACTCGCTGTGTGACCTCGGGCAAGTCGTCTAACTTCTCTGCGTTTTAGCAGCCCAGTCTGCAAAGGATGATTAGAAGAGACCCATATTTATGTTATCTTTGTGACATTAAGAGAAAATCCATGTAAAATGCTTCCAACAGTGCGCCATCATCCCGGCTGCTATTATTATTATGATCATCCTCATGATCATCGTCAAACATAAGTGCATTTACTCCCTTCGCCCAGGTTCCTTAAGACTTTCTTCATGTTAAGTGTCAGAAAAAAATTTTATGCTTTTTTTTTTTCTGATTCTAAATTTCAGTGCAAAGTGAACATACGTATATTCGTAAATCGTAGGGTTAAAGTGCGCAGTGAGCCCTGCAGAGCAGAGGGGACTTTCCGTGCTGGGTCATCCCCTCTGCTGTGATTCATCCCGTGCGGACCCCTGTTTTGAAGTGGGGCTTACCTGCAGTGTGTCCCTATTTGAGAAAGCGTCCAAATTATTATTCTTTCACTGTCCTCTGTCCCCTGGCCTAGCACACTGATCCGAAAGGCACTGCTAGGTCTTTGGCTTTTGCTCTGCATTTTTTTTTTTTTTGGATCGTATTTTGCATGTGTTGCAGTTCCCGCTTTCTGGCCGCCAGTTTCTAGTGAGATTTGCATTTTGCTGTAATGCACAGGTGTGGCCACAAGAGGGCAGCAAGAGCCCACAATATTGCTCTGGCATCCACAGGCTTAAACTTCTCTTACTTAATATGTGTAAAACCATTAACTACCATTCAGTGCTATAAATGAAGGCACGCTCACATGATCACACTTATAGACGTGTAAATACAGAAGCTTGACGATTTTGAGATGTATTTGTACAGGGTTTGGGGGAGAAGGCATGGTTGCTGATAGCAGCGGGGACACTTCCCATCATATTTCATCAGGGAATCCTGCTTTTTCTGTTGCCAGTCCATCTGTTCGGGGTTCCCCTTCCTGCACCCCACAATGCCCCAGCCTTACCACTCGGTCTCAGCATGCAAAGCCCTGCCCTGTGGTGCTCAAACACAACTCCGGTTTCATTTCCAGCCCATAGCCACCCACAGACTTCCAAGGCCCTTTGCTCCTGGGGCTCCTGAAGACCCAGTATGCACCCTGGAAGACCGTGAGTCTGGGGTTCAGAGGATGCCCAGAGGAGAGGGCAGCTGAGTGGGAGCTTGTTCTGGGGTCACGTGGGATTTGGTGGAGTACCTGCCGGCCAAGTCAAGCAGGAGGCGCTGAGGGACATCCACAGAGGGACAAAATGGGGCCCTGCTTGATAAGGAGTTCAGAAGTCGGCTGGGGAGACAGGTAGTTAACTAGTGCTGGGTGGAGTGCTGACCGCGTATGCGGTGCTTACCCAGTGTTTACACTAGGATCCCATTTTATAGGTGAGAAAAGTGAGGCTCAGAGAGGTTGAGAAACTGGTCTGAGGTTATCTAACTCATGAGTGGCAAACCTGAGATTCAAACCCAGATTCCCAGATCTCGGCGAAGCGTTTGCACCAGGCACCACTAGAGGGCAGTGTGGAGCCCCCACGGTGCCCTACTGACGTTCTCTGTCCCCCCACTAGGAAATCTCCCCGGGCCAGCTGAGCTTGGAGGACCTCCTGGAGATGACGGACGAGCAGGTGTGTGAGACCGTGGAGAAGTACGGAGCCAACCGGGAGGAGTGTGCGCGCCTCAACGCCTCGCTCTCCTGTCTCAGGAACGTGCACATGTCAGGTGAGCAGCGCGGGGTGCAGAGACGCGCCCCGGAGCATCTGCAGCCATCCCTCGAGATTCCTGCGCAGGTCCGGGCTGGACAGTCAACCCTGAACCAGAGCAAAGATGCACCTGGGATTTACAGGCTGGGAGAAGTGAATGGGCGGGTCTTGAGTTTGAACTTCTGCCAGAGGAGGACACGCGGAGGATATAAGGCACCTGGTTCTGGATAACGGAAATCTTGAATGTGCATAGGAGATCAGGGTCTTTCACCGTAGATATTCTGAAGTGCAGTTGTATTTTGGGGCAGTGTCTAGCTTTTTTTTTTTTTTTATGTAAATGCTATGCATTCCCAGGGTCCCATCCTGTAGGAATCTGACGTCATTTTGGTAAGATTTTTGGTATAATTCTTTCTGTGTATACTTTTTCTAAACATTAGGATTAGGATTATTTATACATATTATTTTGAAATTTGCTTTTTCCCCCCAAACCTATAAGAAAATCGCTGTCACTTTGTCTTAGCAATGTATTAGGGCCCAAATACATTGTCATCTCTCCTGATCTTTCCAATTAGTTGATCAGATACCTGTTTCTCTTTATTAGCATAACATCAAATATCACTTTCTTCTGGCTTCCAGCCCCCTCCATATTCATGGTTTTCCCACGCATCTGGGGCTTTTGACTTCAGAGAGGTCCGCTCTGCAAATACCAGGCAGAGAAGCATTATGGCCTCCAGCGCTGTCGTTCTGGTTTCCACCACAAGGTGTCACTGTCGAACACCAGTGTGATTCAGTGCACAACGTGTTCGTGTTTATTGAGTGACTCTTATGTGCTTGATGGGGGCAGGTTCCCGCCCTGAACCAAACAGAACATAAGGAAACAGGTCCTTGGCCCAGATTCCCCGCCCCATGCCCTTTTTCTGTCTTTCTTGCCAGCAGATCCTGTTCCAGGCTGTAGTTACATCAAAACCGTGGGTTGAGGGCTGTCCTGTGCATTCAGCAGCATCCTTGGTCTCTTCCCAGCACGTATCAATAATGTCCCCCCGACTCCCAATCATGACAAATGGCGGTGTCTTGAGCTCTTTCCCAGTGCTCCCTGGAAGGCAGAGGTGCCCCTGACTGGCTAGCCATCTGGTCCTGCTGTTGGGTACCTGCAGCCCCATGCTGTCGACTCACCCGACGTCGGTGTGGTGAAGAGATGCCTCTCCATCACTGGAGCATGCAGACCTGCTCCAAGGTGACTTCCCGCTCCACCCCCGGTGAGAAGCCTCAGGCTGTTTCCTCTCCTCTCAGGAATGGCAGGAAGTTTCAGTGTTACATCACGATCAGCTTCCTTTGTCAGCAAATGTATTTCCCACTTTGCCTGAATGATCGCTCACACCCCGTATTCGAGCAGGAAGTGTTTTTGGAAATGTAGGTCGCATCCGTATTTCCCTGTCCTTGGCTGCGCCATCTCCAGCTTATCTGTGGCTGTTCCTCAAAGCAGCGAGGACCTACATCAAAGATGTACGTATTTTAAGCTTCTAGCTAGCATTGCCATCTTGCTTTCCAGAAAACCCATGCTTCTGGATGCTCACCCCTCTTCCCCGCCCCGCCCCCTGAATGCATGGCCTTGAGATCGGAGGTCATTAGCTTCTTCCTGGCTTTTTAGAGTTCGAATTTCTCAGCGGAGTCACACTGTGGAGTTTGGCAAAGCCCCTAAAAGCAGAGACAGGCGCCGTTCTGCCAGAGACAGGCTTTGTCAGCTCTCCGAGGGACGAACACTCATCCTTAGTGACATCTGGGCAGGATGAGACTTTGGGATGCCCTCAGCAACTTCTTTGTACCCTTTTTGGATCAAGTTGTGCAGAAAAAACAAACAAAAAA
>JAJEJO010002062.1:62064-79028 GCA_020662805.1 Glaucomys volans
ATATCACCATCACCATGATCACCCCATCATCATGACCACCACAACCTTACAACTGTCACTCACCATATCACCACCACCATCACCATCATCACCACCATTAACCACTGTCACCACCGTCACCAGGGTCCTCGTCCTTTCTGCCATCCTTTTCTCTCTTGTTCTCCCAGAGTCCTTCTGTAGTGACCCCTCAGCTGCTCTAACAACAGCCCTTCAACAACAGGAATGTGTTGCTCACGGTTCTAGAAGCTTGGAGACCTGGGGACAAGGCGGGGCAGACTTGGTATCTGGTGAAGGGCCCTCCTCACAGATGGCCCCTCGTATCCATCACTAGGCAGAAGGGAATGGTGGCTTCCTGGGGCCTCTTTTGTAAGGGCATTGATCCATCTGTGACCTAATCACCTTACAAGGCCCACCTCCCAACACCGTCACCTTGGGGCTTGTTTCCCCAGGAGAGCTCTGGGAGAGCCAGCACACAGGCCATCGCAGGGGCCCGACTTCCATCCTTCTCATTCAGCTCCCAGCTGTGTCTTTCCCTCCGAGCCACCACGCCACCATGTCCCTCAATGCCACTGCTTCTTTAGCCCCTTTCCCCTCTGTCTGCCTGCTGTCCTTCAGAGGTGACCCACCTTTCCCTGGCAAATCCACCCATCATTCACCCCCCCCCCCCCCCCGCCCCCCCACCCCTCCGGAAGGAACCCTGGCAGCTTTTCCATGCCCCTGCCCCATTTTCCCCTGTGGCCCCTGCAGAGCCCAGATCCTGGGGGACATCTCTGGGGGACGTCGATGTGGCTGCTGTAAGGGTGAGTTCTGGCCAAGGCTGGAGAGCAGGTCTGAGTACAGCAGGCCCCTTCCTGACCTTCCTCCCCCAGCTCCCGGCCACCTTCTCAGGGGACAGCTGGCCTGGGGCATGGCCCAGCCCTGGACACTGTTGCTTGGTGCCTTCTTCCTTTCTCCTGCTGTCCCTTCTTTCTCTCCACTCTTCTTGTTGGCCTTTCGATTGTTCTTGGCCTGATGATTCGTGGTCATTTACATTTTCAGTTTCCCAAGGACAAACCCGCCATGGGGGTTGTGGACGCTCTGGCCTCCTGCCCCCTCCCTCCCGTCTCTGTCCTCTGGCACTGTCTGGGCATCTGGCACTCTGCTGGGAGGGGCTCTCTCGGGGGTCTTGGGCTGAGCTGAGACCTGGAGGAAGAGGAAGCCTCCTGGTGCCTGGGGGAGAGGGGACCATGCAGTGATCCATTGGGCAGGGGAGAGTGGGCGCCTGGCGCTCAGAGAGCCCAGAGCCAGGGCAGGACAGGGACAGTAGAGGAGCTGGCCAGCTCCCACCGTGGCCAGGCAAGGGGCTGACACTGCAGGGTTGAAGCTGAAGCCCCTGTGCCAGTCACAGTGCGGGGGCAGAATACCAGAGGGGAAGGACTTTCAGGAGGGCGGGCTGGTTCCAGCTCACGGGCTCAGAGGGTTCAGTTCATGGTGGGCCGACCCTGTTGCTCTGGGCCTGTGATGGGCTGAGAGGGTGGTGGAGCAGAGCCTGTGTTGGGACAGCCAGAGAGGTGGACGGCAGGGGCCAGGGACAAGAAGACGCCCCTCCAGGGCGTATTTCAGATGACGTGAATGCATCATGGAGTGACCCCTGTTGAGGTCAGAGCCCTCCTGACCAGTTGCTCCCCATACCCCCACCTCCAGTCACTGCCTCCCCAGGGACCCAGCCTTCAGCACCTGAGCCTTTGGGAACATTCTAGATCCAAAGCGTAACAGGTTCTCCACCCTGCAGCTGGGGTAGAGGGTGGCCCGGAGCAGAGAGAGATGCAGGCAGTCCTTCAGGGGCCAAGGGGCGGCCAGTGGACAGGCCAGAGGTCAGGGTGCTGCTGGCCACCCACCCACGCCCCACAGCCTCCTGAGGCCTCTTCTCCTGAGCCTCCAGGGAGGACTGGCAGCCAGAGGAAAACAGGATGCAGAGTGGCCCCAAAATAGGCCAGCCTTCCATGGTCTTTGGCTTCTTCCCAGTTTGGGCTTTGAATGAAGCCCCCCAGAACCCGCCTTCATGACAGAGCCTCCCTTTGAGGAGAACAAAGCGGAGGGGCGTCCTGATTACCCTATTGTTCCTGTCCCTTCTAACTGGCGGGGCGGGAGGAGGGGGAGTGCCCCTCCCCAGGCCCACGTCCGTGCGTTCTGGCGTGATGTCTGTCCTTTCCCTGGTTCACGCTCAACCTGTCCCCTCCCATGGCTTCTCGAGAGTCCCTGCGCCACATTAGGACTTTTGGTTGGCAGTGCCAGACACCCTCCTCTGACAGTGCTCCTGGGCCAATGGCTCATTCTCCCATTTCTAAACACCAAGGGAAGCTTCTCCGTTTTAGTGGCCATCATGGACTTGGGGTGCGATGCTGGGGAGCTGCTCCCACAGACCTGTGTTCCAGCCCCGAGCCGTCCATGTGCCAAGTGCAATGTACATTCATTAAAATCATTAAAATCAAATTAGATTAAAAATGCCCGTCTGCATCCACAGAGGTCACATTTCAGGCAACGCAGTCCCCAGGCCCCTGCAGCTACCCTCAGGGCTCAGCAGAGTTCTAGAACATTTCTGCCATTCCAGAGAGTTCTACTGGACAGTGCTGCTCTTGAATAACTTGGGAGAAATCACAGGAAAGAAACGTACTAAATGCAGAGAATGCAAGGGAACCAAACTGAAGGCCGCTTTGGTGGGGTGGCCGGAGGGTCAGTCAGGGTTCAACCAGAGAGCTTGGTGAATATACCTGGAGAGTTATCGCACGGCGTGGCTTCCATGATGGGGTGGGGTGGGGGAATGACCGGCAGAGCTGAAATCTACAGGGCAGGCTGCCAGGAAGGGCTGGGATTCTTGGGCGTGAGTTGAAGTTGCCGTCCCCAGAGGGAACTTGCATTTCTTCAGGGAAGCCTCAGATCTTTCCATGGGCTGAATCAGCCTGCAGGGCACTGAGGATGGTCCCCCTTAGGGCAGCAGATTATGGATTCTAATCACACCTACAGAATACCTCCACAGCAAGTCCTGGTTAGTCCTGCACTGAACCAGGGACTGTAGCTTAGCCAAGCTGATGTCTAACCCTGGGGAGGTGACATTAAAGCTGACACTCGAATGACAAGCAGGGACCAGACAGGAGAAGGTCAGGAAGAGCAGCGGTTGGAGCAGAGACACAGGTCATGAAGACCTCCAGAGCACTTTCAAGAAGCATGAGGTTGAGCTGTGGTGCGTATTCCAGTGATCCATTGCTGTGGGACAGGCCACTCCAAAACTGGTGGCTTAAAACAACTACTTTGTCATCTCATGGTCCCCCAGGTTGGCTGGGCCCAGCTGGGTAGTTCCCCTGTTATTTGGGTGGTTGGCTTGGGCTGTAGACACCTGGAGCCTGAGTGGGCTGGAGCATCCAAGATGGCGCACCACACGGATGGCAGGTGGCACCTGGGCTGTCTCCGGGGGCAACCACTTGTTGCTTTTCCATGCAGCTCATGATCACACTGTGAGTGAGCACTGCTAATCCCAAACAGCTGCTGTCCCCCGTCCACTGGCAACTCCTATCAGTGAGGAACCAATCTGGGGAGCAGGACCACTGTGAGTTAGTGAGACAACCATTTATTATGGAAGCTCGTCAGTAGACATTAAGTAACAGCGAAGGAGCTGGGGAGGCTGGGGTTCCAGGGGGAGTTTAAGATTCAGAGGCAGGTCTCAGGCCCTCCCTGGTGGGGGCCAGCCAGCCTGGGTTGTCAGGAACATTTGGCATCCGCATGTCTGGCTGTTGGAGGATGGTGAAGAAGGTCTTGTGGTCAGTCACCATCGGTCATCAAGAGGCTGGTGTCAGGAAGGAGAGGTGGCTGTGAAGAGGGGATGATGGAGGGAAAGCAGGGTCAGGACCCAGCACCTAGTCTATTGCCCCAAACCCAAGTGATCTCCACAGAAAAATGGCGGCCATGTCTGCTACTCCCTTCAGCCTCCCTCCCGCCATCTTGTACAGCTTCACATTCTCTCTTGAGGTTGGCCTCCACGCTCCCTACCCACCTCTGCCGTGCATTTCTCCCTGGTAAATGGAGATACTCACAGCGATCTTCCTCCTGGGGTAGTTGCAAGGAAGAGAAGAGTGGTTCCTCCCTTTAGCCCACGTCTGCAAGTTGGGTGCGTCTCTGATGAACTCTCTTTCTTTTAAGCTCAGTGTCCCTCTCTCCCTGCCTCCCCAAGCTGAATCTGAGCAGAGGTGTTCTTTCTGTGAAGCTCCTGGCTGCACCAGGGGCTGTGACACTTCCTCCCCAGCCTTTGTGACAGGCACCCTGGGGCAGGTTCGCTTCCTCTCAGGTCACCTTGGTCCCTCTCTCTGACCCACCTCCTGCTTCCTGTGGTCAGCAGAGGCCTCTGTGGAAATCGCCAGGGAGAACAAAGAGGACCTGGCTTCCCCTGGCATCTCGGATGCGCCAGAGTTGTTTCTTCTCTTTTGTCCTGGCCCCTGCGAAGCGCTGAGTAGAACTGGGCTTAGAGTTGACATTGAACTTGCGCTGTGGGGTTGGCAAGGGCTGAACTCTGAGAATCCTGGGTTCCCGTGCACTAAACCTGGTGGGAGCTGAGTCAGATCCAAATGGTCTGCCGCATCTTGGAATAAACCCAGGTCTCTCCCCTGGCCTCCCAAACAGGTACCTGATGTTTTCACAAGCTCATGACACCAGCCACCCCATCCTCTTCTTCCTCACATAACCTGCCTCAGGGCCTTTGCACAAGTCATTCTTTCTGCCTGGAAAGTGCTGCTCCAATCTTCCCCTGACTGGTTTCTTGTCATCTGGTCTTAGCTCAGAGATGCCATTATCTCAGAGTTCCAGACTGATCTTAGTTGCTTTCTATCTTTTCTGGTTCTCATTACTCTGTTTTTTTTTTTTTGGAACCGGGGATTGAACTCAGGGACACTCGGCCACTGAGCCATATCCCCAGCCCTATTTTGTATTTTATTTAGAGACAGGGTCTCACAGAGTTACTAAGGGCCTCGCTAAATTGCTGAGGCTGGCTTTGAACTCACGATCCTCCTACCTCAGCCTCCCAAGTCGCTTGGATTACAGGTGTGTGCCACCATGCCCGGTTATTACTCTGGTTTTTAAAAAAAATTTTTTTTGGAGATGGGGTCTCACTGCATTGCCCAGATTGGCCCTAGACTCCTGGGCTCAAGTGAACCTCCTGCCTCAGCCTCTTGAGTAGGGGGACTGTAGGTGTGAGCCACCATACCCAGTGGACTGTCACTCTGTCCTGTTTCCTTCACCGTCTCTGTCACATCTAAAATGACGTTGTCTATTTATGATCCCCACCTTCCCACGAAAGTAGCGGTCCTCAGACCTGGACATGCGTCAGAGTCCCCCAGAGGGCTCACCCCCAGGTTCCCACATCAGCCAGTCCAGGGCACCCCTGGGAATCTGTATTTGTACCAAGTTCCCAGGTGCTGCTGCTGGTCAGGGACCACACTTTGAGAACCCCTGTGCCCGAATTATCCCAGAGCCTGGCTCCAAGTTGGAGTGTAGGAAGTAATCATTGAGTGACTGAATGACAGTGCTGTGTGGTGACAGCCACAGCATTTATGGATTGCACGGTGCTGGGTCACATCCTGTGCTGGAGAACTGACAGGCAGCATTGGCTCATTTAATCGTCTCAACAGCCATTGGCTCATTTAATCGTCTCAACAGCCTCACGAGGTCCACGTGGTTATTACTTCTATGCTCTGATAAGAGAACTGAGGCTCAGAGAGGTAGAGTCTTTGCCTAAGGTCACACAGCCACAGAGAGTCAAAGGCAATGTTCGTACCCAGGTTGGTGTGACACCTGTTAAACCAAGGCTCTCCCCATCAGAGAGTAATGAGTGTCCCCTGCATTGCCATTAGCTCAGCTTGTGAGGGCAGCTCTTTGCCGGTTTGCAGGGAACGAGACTAAAAGACATTGTTTAAAGGTTGCACGTAAATTCCAAATAGCAACATTGTACATCTGCAGAGCCCGGATGTTCTAGGAGAGCGCTGAGCTCCCTGGAAGCCTCCCACCTGGTGGGAAGAGTGGGCGGGAACCCAGGCTGGAGTCTGTCTGTCCTTTCCAGCGTGGTTCTGAGACGTGAGCACATTTTAACAGTTTAGTGAATGTGCAGAGGGAGGGTGGCAGGAAGATGGGAAAATGTTATTATTTGGGACACGATTGTTTAAAACGCTAAGGAATATGGAAGGCATGGCCATACCGTGCTTTCTCCTTCTCCAAATAATCGTTTGGGCACTTCTCATCCGAGTCTGTAAGTCGGCGACTGGGAAGATTGTTCCGTGTTAGGCTCATCAAAAGCAAAACCAGTCACAAGCCACTGACAGCCCTGTGGCAGCCCCGTGCACGCTGATTCGGAGGGCGGTTGTCTTCACCCTCGCAGGAAGTCGGGCGGGTATCCCTGGAGGCACGGTTCCAAGGTCACATGCCGGATCGACTCAGGACCAATCTGACTTGATTGTGGGCCTTGTTGCGTTTGGGTGTGAGGTGCCCCGGAGCTCCCGGGTGGGACAGTGCAGGAATCTGCAGGTGAAATGACAGAGGTGTGAACTCACCCGTGGATTAACCCATGGACGAGGATGAACCAGGTGGCGATTGCAGGCGCCCAGGCTCCCAAGGTGGTCCCTGGGACTTTATATTTTGTCCCTGGTGAGCAGGGCCCTCTCTCTGCTTCCTATTGCTGCGTCCTGAGCTGCCTTCCTGGGACACGTGCTTCCTCTGTGATGTTCTGCTGCACCTTGGTCCCAGGGCCCTGGACTTGACCGGCTGTGGACTGAACCTCTGCAGCCCTGAGCCACCAGGAACCTTCCTCCTCCATGTGGCTCTTGTCATGCCCTTTGGTCAAGAAAGCTGACTACCTCCATCCCACCCGGCCATGCATTTCCCACAGTTCTTCTGTGTCCTACCAACTGCTGAGCTCAGGAGCAAAGTGTCATTGAACGAATTAGCAAACCAGGGAACTGTCATAGTTTAATCACGGAACTTACGCCCTTGGAGGGGAAGGTCGAAGCCTTGATGGGTTTGATCTCAGAGAGAGAAGGGAGGGAAAGCCACTTCTGCCAGGTTGGGGCTGAGGGGTAGAGAGCGAGCCCAACGAGAGGCTTTCTCTAAAACAGGGGGGAAACTGCTGTCCCCTGGCCAAATTTGGCCCTCCACCTGCTTCTGTGAATAAAGTTTCATTGGGACCCTGCCTCCTCTGTTCGTTTACTTCTTCTCTGTGGCTTTTTTCATGTTGCAACATCAGAATCCTGTAGCGTGGCAGAGACCGTAGCCCGCGAGGCTGGAAATATCTACTGAGAGGAAGAATTTGCTAATCCCTGTAAAAGACCAAGCAAGAAATAGTTTTAAAAAATGCACACGTTTTCTAAACCAGGAGAGATTGCAGTATGATGTCGAGAGAACTTCCTTTGGGCGGGTAAATTCTTGGAGAGATTGGGGAGCCATCCACAGTGAGGAACTCCGTGAAGGGGTGGATTAATATTTGTACCAGCGGTGTCTCGTTTATATGGAGCTGTTATTTATAAGTGCTCAGAGGAAGGCAGAAAGAGCAGGAAGAGTGGACACACCCAGAGAGGGTAAGCAACCTGTCCAGGGTCACACAGCAAGTACCACTGCACAGCATGAACTCAGACCCATGTCACTTTCATCCCCAACACGTGCTTTCATTATCCAGCATCTCCCATGCTGACTTCCTGTCTGTTCCCCACCACACCATGGGTTCTTTGAGGGTGGGGCCTCCTCTTGCTGTCCCTGAAGGACCAAGTACATGCACTTGGGAGTCCCCAGCTCTCTGTGGGCTGATGTGGGATTCTTGAGGGCGGGGCTGCCTCACCTCCACAGCTCCCAGGGAGTTCTCTGCTCCCAGGCTCCCAAGTGGGAGGGTGGGAGATAGCTCCTCCCGGACCCCAGGCCCGCCCATCCCCCAGGACAGCTCAGCTTCTCATTTTCTTTCTTTGGCCCTTTTGTTTCCCCTGCTCTGTCTGGTGCTTTGTGGAGGAGAAATGAGGGGGACCAGCTTTGTAACTGGATACCAGAGTTCTTTTCCAAACTCTACCTTCCAAAGGCCTTCTGTCTTCATTATCACAGCAGAGGGAAGCCCGGAGGGGCAGGACTGTATGTTTGCTTTAGGCGCTAGCCTTCTAGCTTGGAAAAGTTAGGATCAAATTAGCTGCTTGTCACCCAGAAGCGTTTTCCTTCCTGGATTTGTTTTCTTGGATCTGTCCGTCCGGGCCGCTTTTGGTGGTGCAGTGTTACCGTTGGCCACCAGGAGGCGCTGCCTGACAAGCTTCCCAGAGCTGACCGTGGAACTGACTCCGGCTCTAGTGTCGCTGGAGGGAACCGCAGACTCATCCCCTCAACTTCCAAACGCGTCGGAAAGCCTGGGCCCAGCTGCGGCAGGCAGCCAGTCTCCAAGAGTGGTGCAACCCGTTCTGCACCCGTTGGACGACAGCATCGACGTGCCGGGAAGGCTAGATTCGAGGCTGATCCCTGGGTCTCTTTCCCTGGCTGACCCGCCCCTGCTCACTGCAGGTGGCTCCGAGGGGGACCAACTGCCATGCTTTCCTCCCGTGTTCATTGCAGTGAAGCGCCTGGGTTTGGTCTGCCTGCTTCACTGCAAAACCAGTTAGGAGGAGAAAATGATCGATAGAGAACAAATGGGGAATGCGGGGTTCAGCTCGTGACCAGCGGGGACAGGAGGGAGCGCCCAAGAGATGAAAGTCTAGGCAGCCGCTTCCTCCTCTTGGTGGACATCGGGAGAGTGCTTAGTGCGGCTGGGGGCCCTCCCGCTGGGCGGGAGCCTCCAGCAGGGGTCAGGAGAGTGGCCATGGAGAGAAGCGGCAGGGCTTGCTTCAGTGCAGATCAACACCTCAACCCAACACAAACATAAAAAGCCACTGGCCATGTCTGGCTAGGGACCGAGGTCCTGGCTGCTTCTTGCAGCTGCTCTGGTCAGCAGGGTGTGAGTTCAGGGCCTGGGACGTGCACCTTGGCTCTGTGCCAGGCCTCCTGCTTGGCAACCTTGCACCCAGTTGCCTCTGTCTGGGGCTCCGTCACCGTCTGAGCTGGACCTTCATCTGGCTCTTGGCTGGAGCCAAGTGCAGATCATGTGACCCAGAGAGGTGGCCCAGGGGTCTCTCCCTGCTCCCAAGTAACTGCAGGACCGGGCTTGCCCCTTCTGGCTTCTAGAAGGCAAATCCTCAGGGGCTGAACGATTTTGAGATCCCAAAGCTGGTGAAGCACCCCCGGCCATGCTGTGGACAGCTGGTCAGAGGCTGACCTGGCTCGTCAGTGAAGCCCCTGAACTCCACAGAGCTCTGCCCTGAGATGGGGTGGGGACAGCATTTGGATCCCCTTCCGTATTCTGAAGCAGAAAATCAGGTATCCTTCCATCAGTCAATCACAATCTTCTTGTAACATATTTGAGCAGCAGCGCAGCTGCCCCACAGTCTTTTATAGAAACGTAGGCTTGTTTCCGCCTAAGTTAGTTGTTTCCGCCTAAGTGAGTTGTTTCCAGACAAGAGGGCTTACAGGCCAGGGACTGCCACCTTCCAGAGGCTCCTTGCTCTGCAGACTGTGCGGGAGCTGGGGTGGGGGCACCCTGCCTAGGAGCAACCACCACTGCCCTGTTATTTCCATCTGATGAGTCACCACATCTCAGCCCCAGGTCGGAGTTGTTCTTGGTGGTAGCCTGTTAGAGAAGGCAAAGGTCTCGCTCAGGGCTTCTCAGCCTGGGTGCTCTTGGCACTGGGGGGCTGGTGATTGTGGGGGGCTGTGCCGCACATTGCAGGATGTTGAGCAGCGTCTTGGGCCTCTACCCACCAGGTGCCAGTAGCACCGCACCCCCCCCCTTAGTTGGGACAGTGCAAACTTCCCCTGGGGGTGGTGGTCTAGCTCAGTGGTGCCTGCCTCAAAAGCTCTGGGTGCAACCCCGGCTTCCCTAAAAAAGCCTCCAGACACCATCAGATGTCCCCTGGGGCAGACTCGCTGGGTGAGGGCCACCGACTCGTGCACCTGCAACATAGCAGCTCCAACTCTGAGCCAATGATGACGGCGTGAACGTTCCGGGCAGACGAGAGCCAGGAGATTCCGCAGGGTTCTGTGAAAGGCTCAGAGACCGTAATTGAGTTGGAGTTGGGCCTCTCATGCCCGGAGCGTGCTTCCCCAGGGGTCTTTAGTCGAATTATCAGGAAGCAGATGAAAGCCGGGGGCCTGGATGTCCCTCCCTCCCTCCAGCACACATCAGCGATCTCGCCCTCAGTCCCCCGGGACCTTGTTAAACTTCCATCAGATTTGCAGACACACAGCCTCTGGGCTCCAGGGAAGGAGGCGCTGGAGTTGGAGCTCAGGACCTGGGTTCCGGCTCAGCCTCCTCTCCTTGGCCTAGGGAGCCTGGTGGGCCATGTGGCCTGAGCCAGGGTCCTGGTCTCCATGATGCCTGGGCACAGGAAAGATGGTCCCTAAGCCCTTGGCCCTCCCTGCGTCTCAGCTTGGACATTCTTGCCCTGCCAGTGGGTTGACATCAGTAGCCACCCCCGGTCCTTGACAGGCGGCTCTGGGGTCTACACTCGGCTTCCAGCTGATCTTCTTGCCAGGATCCCTTTATCAGCTTGGTGGCACCTGCTTTGGGATTCTGTGGACATTTGGAATGAATTTCTACCCCTGCCCTGTTCCTCCTGCTTGTGACACCCTCCGCCTCCGCGGGCCGGCTCCTTCTTGTGATTCGGGTCTCAACTTGGATCTTCATTGAGCTGGATTCTGAGCTCAATGCTCAGAATCAGCATGATTTATTCACATGGTTGTCACACACTGGGGGGCACAGGGCTGGGGAGCCTCCCGCACTCCCAGCGAGCTTGGAGAGTGTCTTCTGGGGGGAAGACCATGGAGGTTGTGTTCTGAGAATGTCACACTGTTTGGGCTCCTTTGCCGGGGTTGGCCAAATGGCAAATCTGTTCAGAATTCTTTTTCTTTCAAATCCTCAAAGCTCAAAGTATCTTTTTTTTTTTTTTTTTGTGGGGAGTCACTGTGTGTTGTAAAAGCTGCCTGAGGGCTTCTCGATGTAGAAGTCTGTCACGTACCTGCTTGGGGAGAGGCGTGCTGGGTGTCTGCTTGCTTCTTGTTTTGTTCTGGGGAAGGAGGGCACAAGGCATAGGGAAAACGCCAGAACCTGACCCAATGGCGTCCACAGCCCTCTGATCTGACCATTGGGTCAACGGGTGAAGAAGAAGTCGGGGGAGATGCTCCCACCTCTGATCCTGGGCACAGTCCTGCAGGTCCCTGGAGGGGCCAGTTCTACCTCAGTTCTACCTTGGGATTTTAGCCAAGGGGAATTCGGAGCGCAGGCTCCAGCCAGGAAAGGTGGGGATGGAGGGGCTTGGAGATTTCTTTGTGAAGGAGAGCTTGGGTCAAAGTCTCTTATCAGTGTTCATGGTGACAGTGGATGTGGGGAAGGAGGATTTAAACTCCACTCCCATCCAGGATCTGCCCAGATGTTTATTTCTGCCCCTGCCACTCACGAGGCCTTGGCTCATGTTTGCAATGAGTGGGACGCGTGGTGTGCCAGCCTTTCCTGGGAATCCTTGCAGCAACTTTGTAGGGCAGAGGTTGCCCTGTCTTTTGTAAAAAAAAGAAAAGAAGAGATGGGGTTCAGAGAGGTGGATGGGCCTGGCTGAGGCTGTGGTCAGGCAGTTGGTGAGGAGCAGGAAGAAGTGAGGTGAGTCTAAAAGGGAGCCTTGTCCCCCAGGGTTCTCCAAAGCGCAGACTGCACCAGAGATGCCAACCCTGCCTTGGGCATGCTGATGTTGGACATGGACTCTGAGTCTGGCGTGAGCACTGCAGAGTGCCTGCCTCATCTCTACCCGGGGGCCTGGGGTGCAGTGAAGTGATGCCTATAAAAGGTGGCATGTAGTATGTGCTCAACAAACCATGTCTGCTACTCTTGTTGACGGCCCCTGGCACTGTGACACCAGCTCTATCTATGACTATTAGCAAAGAATGGGACTCTCCCTGATGAAATAAGTTCTCTGTTTTCCTCTCCTGAAACTTTTGCCTGCAGACCGTAGTTTCCTATCCAAATTTGATAGGAAAACCTTGAAAACAGACCCAGATCAGCTTTCTATAGAGGTCATGATGATCAAGACATGACCACGTTGCAGTGTGCAATTCACCTGTGCATTCAGCTTTAATCAGCACTTATGAACTGCCTGCTGTATTCTTGCTACTGTGTAGGGTACTTGCTGTGTGACCTTTGGTAAGTTAATTCACTTCTCTGAACCATCACTTCTGGGTCTGAAAATTCACATGACACCTTTTGGGGTTGAGGATTCAGTGAGGTCAAATATACAAGTTCCGTGCTGGAGTGGAGTGACTGTGGATGCCTGATCACGGGTCCATTATCATTATCATTCTGGGACAATCATGATGACAGTTTTGTGTCTTTGCCTGGCTGATCTTCAGGAATCCTTCCACACTTCATTCTTCCAGTGTCCCGGGAGGATTAAGTACCTGATGTTCTTGCCCCCAATTTATAGACGGAGACAGAGGTTCAGCTGCCAAAGTGACACAGAGCAACTCAGAAGGAGGCAGAGAAGACAGGCCCTGGGTGTCTCTGTCCTGCATCTAGTGAGAGGGGCCGGGTGGGAGGCGTTTGCCAGCGTGGAGAATGCCCACGGCTCTTCCCAGGAAGGACAGCCTGCAGCTCTCCTGAGGAGATCTCATCGCTAAGGAGTACGATGCGGAAAGACAGGGCTAAGAAATAATCCAGAATTTTTTTCCAAATGCATTTATTGGCAGAGGGTAGGACGGGCCAAGGGAGCCAGTTCTGCTGGATGGATGTGACTTAACGCGGCAAGAGCATATTGATGATCGCATCAGAGTCTCCTGCTCCGGGGAGGCATTTGGACTTCTCCTCCTGTGCCAGTTCCCCGGGAGACAGGGCCGTGGAGGAAGTGGGATTGGGGGGCATGTCATATTTCCTTTCTGTTAGAATCAAGAAATCTATTTATTTAATTAAATTTCCTTTGAGTTTGGTTTTTTCCCTGGAGCTAATATTCTCTTCTGTTTTCTTTCTATCCCAAGACATCGGTTAGGGCAGAATTTATCAATAGAAATGACAGCGTTGGTAATAATAAAATAGTAATGTCCAATCAGCACCGTGTCCTCTGTAATCTCAAGTTTGGGGCTGAGTCACATCTGTCCCCTTAGAGGAATCTGTCACGAACCTGTAGCCTGAATCTTGTTCTCTCCATGTCTGCCTTCAGGCCTCGAGGTCCCAGGGAGTTCTGACAAAATCTCTTTAATCATCTGGAAACTGTTCAGGCTTTCTTAGGAGACGGCGTATCCTCATCTCTCTCTCTGTCTTTCATTTTAAGGTTTCTTTCTTCAAGCCTTGCCAGATATTTTTGCAGGGAAATAGGGGATGACTTGCTAAGATGGAGCCTGTCTGCTTCATGCCACTTTAAAATGCATTAGATAAGCTGGGTGTGGTGGCGCATGCCTGTCACCTTGGGAGGCTGAGGCAGGAGGATCACGAGTTCAAAGTCAGCCTCTGTAAAAGCGAGGCCCTCAGCAACTCAGTGAGACCCTGTCTCAAAATAAAATACAAAATAGTGCTGGGGATGTGGCTCAGTGGTGGAGAGCCCCTGGGTTCAATCCCCAGGACCTCCCTAAGAGTCTAAATAAAAATAAAATATAATAAAACAAAATATATTAGATAGCCCAATTCAGGGGCCAGCAAACCATGACTGCTGGGCCAAGTCTGCTCTGACTGCTTTCTTTTTTATACAAAGTTTTATTGGAGCATAGCCACGCCCACTCATTTGCATATCGCCATAGCTGCTTTAGTCCTTCAATGGCAGAGTTGGGTTGTGGCATAGAGACCACCTGGCTACAGAGTGGAAATACTTACTATCTTGTCTTTTACAGAAATGGTCGCCACCCTCTGTTCCTGCCCTTGACTTTGGCTCTCTGTGGTTTTCCCTTTGTTGGGCTCATTTGCCAGGTCATTCCTGAGGCGTTTTGCGACCCTTGTTTGAGCCAAGCCCAAGTTAGGTGCAATGACTTAGAGGGGGGTGGGCACGCTCCTTGTGTGATGCAGTAAGAGGCAGAGGACTGTGCCAGCTGCAGGTGACATGGAAGATGGGACAGGCAGTGTCCTGGGAGCCGAGTGCAGGAGACGGTAAAGGAAGGTTTCCCAGAGGAGGGGACATTCGAGATGGGTATAAAAATGGAGAGTTACCAACATGGCTGAGGGAACACAACCTCATGCATGCAGAGAAGCCCCTAGTGGAGTGTGGGGTGGTCCTGAAGTGTGACCAGCTCAGGGAGCTGGAAGAGAGTTTGGGGAATGAGAGGAGGAGACGAGGCTGGCGAGAGAGGCGGGAGGCCGTGTGGGAGTGGCCTAGGACAGGGATGGCGACTTCCATATCTTCATCTTCCATGGGGACTGGCTCCAAGCAGCAGCTTAGGTTAGTGTGGGGGTGATTGGATTCATCAGACTGGAGGGGACCCCAAGGTCACCCACGTGTAGGTAGCTTTGAGGCTGGCTGGTGTGGATCAGCTGGGGGCGTCCCAGATCCCATGGAACTGCTCTTTCTTTTTGGAGTTGGTCCCTTCCTTCTGAGGCTAAGGGCAGTGTTGTCGATTCACACAGGTGTGCTGAGGACAGATGGAGGCTGGCCAGGGTTGAAGGCCTGGAGTCTGGAGCATTCCATAGAGGGTCTGGGCAGTTCCATAGGGTCATCCAGGTGGTCTGGATCCTGGGTGCCCTCTGGGGGCCTAAGGCCAAGAGACCCTGGGGCAGCAGGATTGGGACCTGTTGGCCTTGGACACTGGCTGACCTTATAACTCAGGGCAGCCTGGCCGTAAGGGCAGGTACGGGGTTTGCACACAGGGTTCCTCTGATAAAGGAGCTTACAGTTCTGTGCTGCTTCAGCTGTGAAGTGGGACAATTATGACACCAGCGTCCAGTGAGTTCTACCCTAGAAAGCCCGTGCCCGCTATATAGTGAGCACTAGTAAAACGGTTTCCTAATGACGGTGCTCGGCAGGGTTGCATTCTCCAGAGGGTGTTGGGGATTTTATTTAAAAATCCAACCAGTTTCATTCCTGGAAGGCTTCTTGGTGCAGTAAGTAAGCTGCTGGACACTGGATTTTGTATAACACCGGGGTGCATCTGAACCTGGCCAGGGCTGCCTGTTCTTACTGGGCATATGTTGCGAAGGTTCGTACTTTGGTGTCCTGTAGGAGCCATGAGCAAACGCCCTGGAACCAGTCAGCCGAGTTGTTGAGAATCAGGTCAACCACCAGCTGTGTGATATTGTGTGAGTTGCTTGACCTCTCTGGATCTCCATCTCCTCTTGTAGAAAATAAGCATACTACTTCTGTTACCTCTCACGGTTTTTGTGAGAATGTGACGGGCTATAGGGCACTGACGTTGATAAAGTGCCTTATAAATGCTAAACAGAGGAAAGCTCAACCACAAAGATCATAACAGCAGCCGGTTTTGATGGGCTGTTTGTTCCGTGCCGGACACTTGACACGGGTCATCTAATGTGCTCCTCATGACGACCCCGCTCTTCTCACTCAGCAGACGAGAAAACCCAGCTTTGCTGCCGCCCAGGGTTGGGGACTAGTGAGGATCGGAACTCGGGTGCCAGACGCCAGTCCAGTTCTCAGCCCTGCCCATGCCCGGAGGCAGGTGTGTCTGCCAGGCAGAGGGCGCGGCTGGGTGCCAGTGGAGGGGAGGTGGGTGACCGCAGAGGGGGGACCTGTGGTTGCAGCAGGTGGGGTCCATCCTCAGATGGATGTTCCCAACAGGCGGGCTCCACTTCTTTACCTTTTGAAAAGGCAGATTCGCGTCCCCCTCTTCCTCCCCCTCTTCCCCCTCCTCTTCCTCCTCCCCGTCCTCCGCTTCCTCCTCCTCCCCCTCCTCCCCCTCCTCCTCTCCCCCTCCTCCTCTTCCTCCCCTTCCTCCTCCCCCTCCTCCTCTTCCTCCTCCTCCCCTTCCTCCCCCTCCTCCTCTCCCTCCTCTTCCCCCTCCTCCTCCTCTTCCTCCTCCTCCTCCCTCTCCTCCTCCCCCTCCTCCTCCTCTCCCCCTCCTCCTCTTCCTCCTCTCCCCCTCCTACTCTTCCTCCCCTTCCTCGCCTTCCTCCTCCTCCTCCTCCTCTCCCTCCTCTTCCTCCCCCTCCTCCCCTTCCTCCTCCTCCCCCTCCCCCTCCCCCTCCTCCTCCTCCCGCTCTTCAGCCTTCGCAGTAGATTTCTAAAGTTGGAGGAGAGCCCAGGGCTCCAGAGAGCAGGTCTGTAAGGGAGTGGCTCTCCCACCCCCTCCCTCCCTCCCTGTGCTCGTTCCTGCCTCCGCTGCCGTCAGCTGTGCCTCCTGGAGGTCGCCCATCGGCCTTCGTGTGTCTCTTGCTTGTCATCTTCTGCATATTTGGGAGCAGGGCGTGACCCCCTCCCTCAGAAGCTGCATATGTTAGAGGTGTTCTTTTCATTGCTGTTTGTTTGCCTATTGGAATGGATGTTCCCCTTGTCTTTTAAAGTCCCCCTTTCCCTCCTCCCAGCGCCTGGTGGCCTGGTCTGGCCTTGCCGATCTGAGGTGGTGTGGCGGGAAGGGCCAAGGCAGCCCGGGGACGGGACGCTGCTGCAGCTCTGGCCAGGCTGCAGGACTGCCATGGGCGTCACAAAGAGAGACGAGAATGTTTTCTGCACCTGGGAGGGTCCGTGTCTTCTCTGGGGTGCCGTGGGCCTCCACGCTGGTGACTGCAGAGACCACGTTAGGGCATCATTGTCTTGGGCGTGGATCAGAAGGAATGGGGTGTACTCATTCACTCAGTCACCTATCCATTCTTCTTCCCTGTCTCCTGCCCTCTTCCCTTCCCATCCTTCTCCCCTTTCCTCCATCGATGCATCCATCCATCCACCCATCTATGCATCCATCCACCCATCTGTCCCTTC
>JAJEJO010002062.1:86275-97392 GCA_020662805.1 Glaucomys volans
GCCTAGCTTTGTTTTTATAAGCTCATTTGCTTTCCTCATTCCTTTCACTTATATTTTTCCTTTGCTCAAAGGAACCCAAAGTAATACCCTGGAAACAACACCCAGCACAGACCTACGGATGGACTGGGATGGTCCGGCAGTTAAACCAGCCTCAGGTGGCGGGGCTTTCCTTAGCTGCCCCTGTGTGTTCTAGGACAGTTAGGAGCGGGGCTGGGAAGTGACAGATTAATTGCAAGTCGGGTCTCTCTTGCAAAACGGAGAGAGAAGTTCTTTTCACATTCAACTGGCTGTTGCTAGAATTCAGAGTGGAGCGAGGATTGAGAGTGGCCGCTTGTGGATTCTGGGCACTCTCTGTTATTTGTCCACCTGCAGGGAGGCTAAAACCCGCATCTGATTGTTAGGGTCTGTGGGTCAGCAGCTGCCTGCTGGCTGGTCCTTGAGGTCCAGTGGCCTCTGCAGAGGCTCCGCCCAGACTCCAGTCCTCCCAGCTGGGGGCTATTGAGGCAGCGGAGGTGATGACATCTCACCCAGGTCTACCGCCTGCGGGGTTGCTCTCTACCCTTCTCCCCAGTCGCCTGAATCACTCTCTTTTCTGAATCACTCGGTTAATTGGGAGCCCACCCCAGCGCTGCCACCCAGGTCCCCTCGTTCAGCAAATATTTATGCAGCCCTCTGCCGGGAGCCAGCGCTGGGCAGAGAGCAAAGTGATGAGACCCGCTCCTCACCATGGGGCTCCTGTTCCCGCAGGGTGACAGCCAGCACACAAGGGAACCCATTTGTCACCAAGTCCAGCACACGCTCAGGTCTGAGAAGCACAGCCAGCCGGGGAGGCTCTGGGGCGTGCCCAGGAGGCCGGGGGATCACTTGAGATGGGGTGGCTGGGAAAACACTCTTGAGAAGGTGACATTTGTATAGATGAATGAGTCTCCCTCTCCCCACCCCCAGGGACATTTGGCAACCCCGGAGGCAGTTTTGGGTGGGAGGTGAGAGTTTTTCTGGTGGAGTTTGGAGGCCGGGGATGTTATTCAGAGTCCTACAGATGCCACAGAGCACAGCGTCCTTGCCCACCAATCAAGGGTGACTCAGACCCCCGAAGACCACAGAGCGGCAGCTGGGAAGGGGTCCAGGTGAGGACAATGGGGACCAGCCAAGAGCTCGGGAGCAAATTTCCAGGGGGAGGGAACAGCACATGTAACCCCCTAAGGGGATGCACAGTTAGAGTAGGGACAGGACTGTGCCCTGTGGGGTCCTCAAGTTTCTACCACCTCCAATATGGTGCAGTCATGTTGCCCTGGACATTGACACCTGGAGGTGGATTGGTAGGGGCTGGGGAGGAGTGGAGGCCCAGGAAGGAGGATTCTAAGTCAGACTTGGCAGGATTCTGCTTTGCTTCCATCCATGTTCCGTTGGCCAGAGCTCTAACTGCAGAGGAGGCTGGGAAGTGTTGTCTAGCTGCTGGCCTGGGAGGGAAGAGAAACGCCTTTTGTGTTTAGCAAGCTAGCCAGGTTTGCAAGAGGCACTGAGAGGAGTTCACCAGGTGGAGGGGGTGGGCAGAAAGAAAGTGTAGGAGGTGGCTGGAGGCTGAGAGGAGCCTCAGCTGGAGAGGCAGCCTGGTGGACAAGCTCTGTTTTCTTGATCATCATGGTAGTCATTAGTAATCCCTGCCAGCCAAGTCTGGGCTCTGGGCTCCATCTCTTCCAAAGAAAAGCTCACGGATGCTCAGGTTAACTCTTTGAAGTAGTCACTATGATTATTCCCATTTTAGAGATGAGGAAACTGAGGTTGAAAGAGGGAAAGTAATTTTCCCACAGAGTTATGAAAGCTTGGACTTGGGGTTTCATCCCAGACTCAACAAAGCAAAAATAGATAACCGTAGGCTAGAGGATGTCAAACTTGATCTTGCAAAAGAATCACCTGGAATGCTTGCAAAAATATGAATTCCGGCTGGATGTGGTGGCGCACACCTGTAATCCCAGCAACTCAGGAGGCTGAGGCAGGAGGATTGTGAGTTCAAAGTCAGCCTCAGCAACTTAGTGAAGTGTCTAAGCAACTTAGTGAGACCCTGTCTCTAAATGAAACATAGAAAGGGCTGGGGATGTGGCTCAATGGTTAAGCGTCCCCAGGTTCAATCCCTGGTACCCCATCCTAAAATATTGATTTCTGGGCTCCACCTCTGTGGCTCTGCTTTGGTAGGTCTGGGGGCCCCAAGGCCATGTATGTAATCGAGACTCATTATAATCCCCCCACCCCAGCAGAGTGACCAAAGGAAATTCCATCTTTGGACTTCACACAACAGGGGTCAGGAGGGAAGGGAAATATCGAGACCCTCCCCTCTCCCAGAGCTTGCCAAGATAACTGAGAAAACAGGACACAGCCTGGTGCATTGCAGTCCAAGGGACTGTAAGAGTTCAAGCTGATTATTTGGGAGCTGTTGCAGACAGAGCACTGATAATGACCTTGGGAATGGACCGCGGTATTGTAGAAAATCAAAGAGGGAGATGTCCGCTCCTGCGGGAGGGGGCTGGCAAGGTTTGCATCAAGCGGTCTCGGAGCCAGACACCGAGAGATCGCATTTCTGGGGCTGTTATTCTTGATTACTCATCAACTTTATCATCTCTTGTCACCTGTGAGGAGGTACATGCTTTGGGTACAGGGATCATAAGGATCTTTTCCATGACCACATCTTCAGTCCTTCAAATAGCACCCCTCACGTGATGGGTCCTTACTAGACACTTGTCGAACAAAAAAGTTCCATATGTGTGGGGTCCTCTAAGATGCACTTGCAGGTGAAGCACCCCCACCCCGAGATATTTCCCCATCAGATCTATGAAATGAGTCGTTTTCGTTCCTGCGGGACTTCTCAGAGCCTTTAATTTGTAAACTTGCTCAGAACATCTCCAAAAGGGGGAGTTGAGAGTCAGTGACTCTCAAACTTAATAGAGCATTGGGTCACTTTCCCGTTGGCACTTGCTCTGCGGTTTTTAGGTGCAGGGGTGACACTCTAGTGGATTTCTGAAACAGACCTGGTTTCCTGAGCCGCCTGCTCCCTTTTCTCCCAGTTTTGCTTCTGGAGCAGGTTGGTGGGGAGAGTGAGGCTGTCGCCCTGCTCAGCTTCCCTCCCGTTGGGCCTCGTCAGGACCTGGCAGCTGCCCCGTTGGGCTGCAGATTCCCCACCATGAAAAGGAAGTGTCAGGGCTGCTCCCTCGGAGGCTGAGCGGGCTGAGCAGAAGAGGCATGTGTGATTTTATACTGGTCCCTCCATAATGGAGCCTGACAGGGGACCAGGAACAGGGGGAGGCCTGTGACAGGTGTCAGGAGAGTCGCACAGTTTTCGAGGCCCAGCAATGTCCTTAAACCTGGGCGGGGGTGTGTCCCACTGCACACTGGTGTCCGAGAGTGACTCGGACGGTGCCGATGCGGGCCACTGTGCCGAGCTCCAAAGACGTCAGGCTAATCAAGAGCGCCAGATGCGAGTGGCTACAGATTGTGGGACTTGGTTTCATGCAATATCCAGAACAAGCAAATCCACAGCAAATCCGGGGAGGTGGAAGGGAGAGAGTTTAAAGGGTACTGGCTTTCTTCGGGTGGGCTATCAGCGTCTGGGGACTTGCTGAGGTGGAGGTGAATGTAAAGGCCACTGGGGTGCTTGCTAAAACAGAGATTTCAATGTTATGGGACTTTATCTAAAAAAAAATGTTTTTAAGGTCCTTAGTCTGGCTACTCCAACTCAGTTTCCAGGGAAACTGAGCCCTGGAAGATTCTAGAATCCAGTCTAGACTAGCACAGCGAGTCTCACTGTTAGATTCACTTGGGGCACCTTGAAACTCTGGCTGCCAGCGCTCCACCTCAGAGCCGATCTAATTGGTCTGGACATCAGGATTTACATTTTTTTTTAATTTTAAAACATTTATTTATTTAAAATTTTAATGAGCACATAATAATTGCACACATGGAGGGAGGAGAGCATCACTGTGAATATGTGGCTACAATGTGTCAAGGTCAGACCAGGGTGATTGACATGTCCGTTGCCTCGGAGACCTAGCATTTCTTGTGCTGGGAAAATCCTCTCCGTGAGCTATTTTGACCAGTTACCTTTCTGTGCTGTGGACCACCAAAGGCGATCCTCCCAACCACCTGCAGCTGGCCTCTACCCTCCTCTCTCCGCCCTCCTCCTCTGCGCCCTTCCCGGCCCTGAGAACCACTGCTCTCCACTTCTAAGACATCAACTTTGTTTCTGTGACCTTCCTCCTCTAAATGAAAGCAGGAGGTGTGTGCTTCTTCTGGGTACCAGGATTTCCTGAAGATTCTCACTGCACACATCTGGGGATGGAAGCTGAGAGTTGGAAGATGCGGCCTGTGAGCCTCCAAGGGGCCAGAGCGAGTGTCTCCCAAATCCTGTGACCCCTCCCTCGTCCCATCACCTGTAGGCTGTGACCCATGCTGGCTTCAGGAAATGCCACCCACTGCCTGGGGGTGCAGCTCAGTGGGTTTAGTTCCCAGTACCAAAAAGCAGGGGCGGGGGCTTTGATGTACACCTGAATATCTGGGGATCATCCTTCCGTGAAAACTTATATCCAGCCCATCTGGGAGGGGGCATGAGAACCAGCATTTCTAGCTGGGACCCCAGGGATGCCGATGCTGCTGGCCCAGGGACCACCCTTAGCCAGGGTTGAAAACACACATCAGTCATCATGGGTGACATTCAGGTTCAGAGATCCTAACGCACAGCCCTGTGGGGCAGGCTCTGTCCTCTGGGCTCTGGGCTCTGTTTGGTTTCCGGCTCACTTCATCCCAACATCAGCCCTAGGGAGCAGCTGCTTTATTGTCCCTGTTTACAGATGGAGAAACTGAGGCTCGGAGGCTGGGGCGACTTGCCCACATTGATCACAAGTAGCAAGTGTGCAGCTCAGAGTTCCTACTCTCTGCCTGACTCTTCCTGTGTCTGAAGACACAACCGTGGCCCAAGAGGGCCCAGAGATGGCCCGAGTTTCACTGAGTCCAGATTCAGCATCGCCAGGCTGGGCCATGAAAACATGTTTGATGGACAGGAAGGGTTTCTTCAGGGAGAGCCCTGGGGGACCCCAGCTGGGTGCCTCTCTGCTTCTGGTGGGCTGAATACCCAATGTCCTGGGGCAGAGTTGACCAGCCGTTCCTGGTGGGACGTTCTTGGTTTTAGCGTCGAGAATCTCGTGTCCTTGGAAACCCCCCAGCATATCCAGTACTGCCCTGTGTCCACCCTACCTGGAGCCCAGGAGGCCTTTTGCAGCCTCCAGGGCTGCCGACTGGCTATGGGTAGCCAGGGAAGATGTCTGAAGACCCCCCCAAACGTGGGAGTCTTCTCACCCAGGTCTGGCCCGATGAACAACTCGACCTTTTCCACCCGGTGTCTTCGGGCATCGTGCACTTGCTCTTGATGGAAGGAGAGCTGCCTACATTTTTTTCTTCGGAAGAGCTTGTGGAAAGATGCGGTTCCAATTTAAATTCTCATTAAGAACCTTGAAACACTCAAAGAGTGACATTATTATTAAATATGTTGAAGGATCTTTGGATCTGCTTCAAGAAACCCAACGCTTATTATCTTGAAGGCTGGTTGGTTTCCTAATGGGGAGGCAGTGCCGGGAGGGCTTCTCTGTCTTTCTCAAGGAGGTAAAAATGGCAAAATCAGTGTAACAATAACAGTCAGACGAAGACAGCAAAAGCCACCAGAATGATACATTGAACATATTGATAATGATCATTATTATTATTTTATTTTTATTTTGGGGGTACTGGGGATTGATCTCAGGGGCGCTCCACCACTGAGCCACATCCCCAGCCCTGTTTTGTATTTTATTTAGGGACAGGGTCTCACTGAGTTGCTTAGGGCCTCGCTAAGTTGCTGAGGCTGGCTTTGATCTCACCATCCTCCTGCCTCAGCCTCCCGAGCTGCTGGGGTCACAGGCGTGCACCTCTGTGCCCGGCTCTATCATTATTTTGACTACCACTTACTGGGCACTTGGGATCTTCCAATGGATCGTCAACTTGCTGGCAATAACACACAGTGGGGGTCTGCCAACTGTTCCTAACAGCCTAGGTAGTAAATAGTTGTGGCTTCAGAAGCCATGTGGTCCATCTTGTCACTATTCTGTCACCATGGTGTGAAATCAACCATAAACCATCCACCAATGAACCAACTTGGCAATGCTCCGATCAAACCTCATTTACAGCTTCTCCCTTCTCTGGGTCGGGGTTGGCCAACCCTGGGGATGGTGGAAAGAGAACCGTCTGGGGGTGTTAGACTTTGGAGCCCTTGTCCAGAGTGTGATCTCGACCTCCTTGGGTGCGCTCATCTGTAAAATGGGGACCGTGGTGGGTTCTGTCTCACAAATTTGTACCAGGGGTTAGATGCCTGTCCGGAGTCTGGATCGCAGCTGAGCACCTCACCTCTTCTATTTATTTGTTTATTTATGGAACTGGGGATTGAACTCAGGGGCACTCGGCCACTGAGCCACATCCCCAGCCCTATTTTGTATTTTAGAGACAGGGTCTCACGGAGTTGCTTAGGGCCTCGCTAAGTTGCTGAGGCTGACTTTGAACTGGCGATCCTCCTGCCTCAGCCTCCCCAGCCACTGGGATTACAGGCGTGCGCCACTGCACCCGGCCACCTCACCTCTTTTATATAAGCTCCTGGTGGGTGCACAGGAGATGACCTGGTGGCCACCTCTTGCAAACTACCTGGACCGAAGGCTAGCAGATGTTGTCCGAACTCTCCTGTGTCTGACCTTGAGATGCCACCTCTCCGCTCTGGTTCTGGAAAGGAACACCAGGTTCCTCCCCCAGGTCTTGCCTAATGAAGGGACACCGAAGTCTTCCTCCCTCTTTGTTTTCCAGCCTGATCAATCATGCTGACAGGGGCTGGTTGTTACTTAACTCTACCTTGTTCGGCAGTCACCGGGCGGGCAGGGCGGGGAGAGGGTCGTGGGGCCCGGAGTCGCTTCAGGAAGGGAAACATTTTTCTTTGTGAATTAATACTCATCCAATGGATCAGGTGAACACCCGGTAATGGCGATGCACGGGCCATTTGTCAACTCTGGCTTCAAAATGCAATTATCAGTCAAACGGCAAAGAGACGCCGTAATGAAGCCTGCGGCAAGAGTCCCATCGCTGCCGGGGCGGAGGGTGTGAAGAGCCATTTTTCACTTTTATATGAAGAATGATGCCCTCCTGTCAGAATGGGGCTGGGAGTCCATCAGCAGCTCCCTCCCGAGCCTCAGACTCAGGGCGTGTGGGGAGCCCCGATCCCCATGTCACAGGCTGCCTGGGGGCCAGGAAGGGAGGGTGGACCCTGACTGGCCCCACCTGCTTGTCCGCAGAGGCCACACTAAGATCGTTCTAGAAGCTGGAAGGGACAGGAGAGGGATCCTCCCTTCGAATTCTACAAGGAACACAGGTCTTTGGGCACCTTGATCTTAGTCCTATAAGACCCATTTTGACCTCTGCCCTCTGCTAGAGCTTTAGGGTAATAACAGGTGTGGTATTGAGCCACCAGATTGGAGGTCACTTGTTACAGCGGCAACAGGACACTTATACACTTCCTGCAGTTCCACGGCCTGGGTGGCCCCTCACCAGCCTTTTGCAAAGGTATCCCACACCCTTCTACTTCCTTTGGGGTCACCCTTTCTGAGGGTCCAGTTTCTGTGTGAGATGCCCTGACCACATACAGTTCTTTAGCTCTGGGGCCTCTCAGGAATGCCAGGCCACTGCCTGGTCCCCTTGCCTCAGGTCCCAGGTGCCTCCTGCCTCCCCAGCCTCCCACCCTTGCTCCATCCCAGCGGAGTCTGCTTCTCTTCACCTGAGTGGCTACTGGGCTCGGCCTCCCCAGCTGCCCAGGCTCCTTTTCCGCAGAGGACAAGCACTCAGGCCTCTGTGACTCTGGAGTTCTGGACTTCACAGGGAAGGACAGTCAGGAAAAGGACCAATAGGAACCAGCCCTGTGGGTTGGGCCCAGCCTCCCTCCCTCCTCACCATCCTTGGTCACAGCTCTCCTGGTCCCTGGTTCCTGTGACCGTCCCACTGACCTGGGGCTTTCTGACCCCGTCAGAGGGGAGCTGCAGCCCCCACAGCAGGCTCATCATAGCTGGTGTCTGGGGACTGCACGTGCCTGAGGGTCTTCCAGAAGGCTGATGCCCACTTGTGCTCAGCCTGAGATGCCCGTAGGATGACAGTGGAGACCATTATTCAGTGACGATGGCTCTACCTGGGGACTCAGAAGCAACATCCAAAGGGCATCTTAAGAGGCATCTGTTTCGCTCATGACAACCCCCAGTACTATAATAGATTAGAACGCAAACTCAGAGAAGTTAAGTGACTTGTCCCAGGTCACACAGCTTGAAAATAGCAGGGCAGATGTGCAGACACCAGTCTGCTTGATTCCTGATTCTGACCCTCTGCATTTTGCATTTAGAAAGAATAAGGCCCATGACAGCTCATCATCTGTGGTCTTTAATTTTTTTTTTTTTTGTATTAGGGATTGAACCCAGGGGTGCTTAACCACTGAGTCACATCCCAGTCCGTTTTTATATTTTATGTAGGGACAGGGTCTCCCTGAGTTGCTTAGGGGCCTCGCTAAGTTGCTGAGGCTGGCTTTGAACTCACCATCCTCCTGCCTCAGCCTCCCGAGCTGCTGGGGTTATAGGTATGCGCCACCGTGTCTGGCTAATTTTTTTTATTATGTTAAAATGTAAACAACATAACATTTGCCATTTTGACCATTTTAAGTGCATGATTTCAGTGGCAGTAAGTTCATTCAGAATGTCATGTGACCGTCACTGCTATGTATTTCCAAAATTGATTCATCACCCCTGTGGCCTGTCCCCACTATGAATTTTCCTCTTGCAGATATTTCACATAACTACAATCATGTAACACGCGGCCTCTTGCATCTGGATTCTTTTACTGTGTGCCATGTTTTCCAAGTTCATCCAGGTTGTAGCGTGGATGGAGACACCTTCCTTTTCATTGCTGAGTAATACTCTGTTGCGTGGACAGACCGTGTGTTGTTCATCCGCCTTTGTCACGAACGCTGCTGCTGCTGCTGTTGCTGCTGCTAACATTCCTAGGCCAGGATTTGTTTGCACATCTGTTTTTGATTTTAGGGGGGTGCCTACCGTGGAGGGGTGTTGCTGAGTCCTGTGGTGACTGTGTTGAGCTCGGCGTGTCTTCAGGGTCACTCAGTGAGCTTTGGCGGGCAGGGAGGGGCTGGGATGATGGCGTTCCAGTTGTGCTTCCCAGGTTCCAATCCCAAGCTTGACACACACAGCTACTTGGTAAATAAAGAAGCTGGTTTAGTGAGTCAGCCGCAGGGTGAAGTGACTCTGGGCTGATCCCCCTGCACAGCTGGGTGGTTGGGCACTGGAGGCTGAGCAGCAGGTCTGTGGGTGGAAATTGCATGTTGCCAGCCCCTCCTGGAACAGAGTGAGGACCTCTCTGTCCATCCTCCACTGGGAATGGTCTCCACGTGGTGTCCGAGGACACTGAGGTTTGGAGAACTTAAGGACACACTCCTGCTAGTTTGGATCCAGGCTGGTTTGATGGTGCAAGACACCCAACTGCCGGACAAGGGGATGCTGATTTGGGTGGACGCATCACTAGGAACTCTCAGCAACGGAACACAGGCTTTAGTATCGACAAGCGCTTAGATTCCTTCCATGTTTCCACGTTTTGTCTAAGGATGATGACCACTGCGACCATTTGTTTCTTCTTCTTTTTTAAATTATATGCTGGCATGTAATGACCTAATACCATCTCATTTAGCTCTCGCCATCACCCTATTAGGCAAATGAGATTCTCCCCAATTTACAGGTAAGGAAAGCGAGACTCCCACCACCCCTGGCCCCAGATGCTACGCTTGTGTTCACTGCAGCCTCTTGACTCCGACCTCTGCTCACTCCTTACCCCTCGCCCTCCTGCCAGGAAGCTGGGGTCACCTCTTTCCTGGGAGGCAGGGGCACGGGGAAGATTCCAGATCCCTCCTGAGAGTCCTGGACCATTTGGCCTGGATCTCATCGTGTCTTCTGGGGAGTCCAGCCGGTTCTGCTTGGCAGGCTGAACTCTGCAGGCAAAGGCAGTGTCCCTTTCCAGAAGGCCAAGCTGGAGTCCACAGGGAGACACCAGGGTGACATCACTAGGAGGGTGACATTGCTGCCCAGTTGGACTTCATCTCAGTTTCCCCAAAATCTAGAGTGTTTTTTTGTTTCTTTTTCCCAAACCCTGTGCCCGCAGCTCCCCACGTGCACAGGAGAGGAAGGCGGGTCTAGCAGTAGAGTGCGGTTCTTCCCGGGGATTTTCAACAGCAAGGAACCGCTCCCTGAGGCCGGAGGGATGATATGTCCCGGGGCATCTCTCTGGTATTAGGAAGGCGCCCTCTCCCGGGAGGTGAAGTCTGGGGACATCACAGGGCCAGGAGTGGGCGACTTGGTTTGTGCTTGGGGAAAACTGAGCTGGGGACGTTTTCTGGCCCTGTCATTAGGTTGCCTCATTCTGTCCCCCTCTGGGCTGCCTCTGGATTGAGCCCTCTAGTAGAATGCCGCCGTCGTCACTGTGCTGAGGTGGGAGAGTTGGTGTGTTTCCTGAGCCTGCTTGAAACGCCTGTGCACTCGCGCCCCCGATGCAACCCAGCATTTGCCTCGGCGCCTTCGATTCCCAGGCACCCAGTTATTTTTAGGGATGACGCACCCCACATCAAAATAACTGGTTATTTTTGTGATTGGGCGCATCAATCGCATTATGACATCTCCCGGCTCTGGAGAAATAGCAGCCAACCAGCGCTCAGGCCGTCAGAGCGAGCAGGATGAGTCAGCCCCGGGACCCAGCCAGGGGCAGGGGCCGGCGAGGGGCCCAGGGGCTGCCGTGTGACCTGCAGGGTGGGGAGTCCTAATAATAGCTCCCGCGGTGCAGCGCTGACCCGCGGCCAGCCGGGCACGGGCAGGTTACTGTCGGATGCTGTCTGTCTCTCGCCGAACCCCTGGAGCTGGGGCTCCGCGACACCTGTTTTGCAGATGGGGCAGCCGAGACCCAGGCTAAGCCCCGCCCAGACCGAGTCCCGCCCAGGATAAGCCCCGCCCAGGATAAGCCCCGCC
>JAJEJO010002063.1:0-12412 GCA_020662805.1 Glaucomys volans
AGACAATGCAGGAGGGTTCAGAGGAGAAATGATTGGGTTGGAAGAATCTTAACCTAAACAGTGAATTAATTTCCGATGGGATTAATTGAAGTGGTAGGGTATGACTGGAGGACACTGGAATTTGGTGTGGCTCTTGGATATATATTTTGTATCTGGAGAGTGGAGTCTCTCTCTCTCTCTCCTTCTTGATGATGCCAGCTGCTTCCCTCTGCCATGCTCTTCCACCATGATGTTCTGCCTCTCCTGGAGCCCCAAGGAATGGAGCCGGCCTTCTATGGACTGAGACCTCTGAAACTGTGAGCCCTCAAACGAACATTTCCTCTTCTATAATTTTGGTGGTCAGATCATTTAGTCACAGCAGAGAAAAAGTTGACTAAAACATCCAGTTTTCTTGATTTTCCCCCCACAAAGAGCAGCCAGTGGTAAGGATTCACTTTGTGGCTGGGACTTCCTCATGCTCACCTGTGCCCTGGCATAGACTGCCAGCACATTGCTCTCCTGTCCTTGGTGAACATCCTTTGTCTCACTGCAGTTGGAGATAAGGGCAGTCAGCTGGCAAACTCCTCAAATCATGTTCTCTGTCGCTCCATCTCTATGATCTGGACTTCCTGCAAATGGCAGTCATGGTGAACCCTCAGTGTCCACAGGAAGGACATTGTCCTCTTGGAGAACCTGAAGTGATTTGGCTTATGGAACATTCCCAATTTTCCCATTAAAAAAAAATGGGAAACTCTGTAATAATCAATGCCTTTGCCTCAGAAAACTATCAAGTGGAGAGACCAGAAGGCCAAGGTTTCACCCTGAAAACACTCCCTGTGCTCTTGCTTCTGTCTTGTGCTTCTTCCAACTCTGGAGCACAGGCTGGGTGTCTGTGAGATGGTATCTCTTCTAGCAAAAGTCTCATTTTCTTAATATCAGTTTCAGAATATTAAAGTGGACAGTAGATGGTCCCACTCTGAGACCTTCCTAGGACCCTGGAGTGAAGGGACACCCAGAGACCAGGACTTTGATCTGAATTAGGATGCCTGAGTCAGAGGAGGGGCTCCTCTCCTTCTGACCAGCTGCTCTCCTGCTAGGAGGGGTGCAGTTCCAAGGCCATGCCCTACGGTGACAGAAAGGCTGCGTGGCCATTTCTCTTATAAAGCTCCCTGGACAGTGGCCAGAACCCCATTTGCAGAGTTGGTTCCCTGACCCTGGAATGACTGCAGGACGTACCAGCAAAGGTTTCTGGCCAAATCGCCTGGAACATGCTTGAAAACGCCATTGTGGGCTTCCATGGGCTGCCTGAGAGATGGATGCCTGTTGTCCCCTGCGCACCTGTGGCCTTGGCTCCTCGGACATCAGCTTGGCCAGGAAGCAACAGACGTGCCTCTCAGTGGGAGCTTCCAGGAAGTCTAATCAGATGGAAAGCTGATCTGTATGCACGACTGGCTCTGGCAGGTAGGGCAGGTAGAGGGTGTGGACAGTGAGTTCCTCTCTCCTCTCATCCACCCGTGACTGGTGATCACCAGTGGCAGTGCAGTTTCTTTTTTTTTTTTAATACCTTTATTTTATTTATTTTTATGTGGTACCGAGGATTGAACCCAGTGCCTGACACATGCTAGGTAAGTACTCTACCACTGAGCCCGATCCCAGCCCAGTGCAGTTTCTCTTGACCCCATGAAAGGGACTCTTGAGGCTTACTGTGCTTAGTGCACTGGGGGACATTTACAGACCTAGAACCTGCCCACTCATGGGCCCTCTGTTCACTCCTGCATTCTCTCTCCCCAGATCTGTGCAGCGTCTACCACGAGTCAGGCACCGTGCAAGGCCCAGGATTGTGGGGAACAGAACATCCCCACCCTCAGGGCTGCAGTCTGCAGGGAGGGAGAGACCCTGAGCAAGACGCTTGGGATTTGTTGGGCACTTAGTGGGAGACTTGACCTCGCTTGGGGTAGGGTGCAGAGGTGGTTTCCAGGAGGAGGCAGACTTTGCCTTGAGACCCCCTGGGGGAGAGACCTTCCCCAGGGGAGAAGTGAGGGGGAGGAAGAAGGAACAGGAGAGCTCTTCCAGCAGGGCAAGTGCAGCAAGCGGTGAGCTTTGCCTTCTTGAGGGGTGGGCTGGAGGGCTGGTGGGGTTGCCATGCAGGTCACTCTGGCAGGGGGAGCAGGGGGACACGCTGGCTGGGATTGGGGAGTGGGCTGGAAGGACTGGGACTGCCCACTGATGTGAGAGGTAAAACCGTGGCTTGGGGAGAGAATGAGTGAGGGGTTGGCAGACAGTGTGTAACGATGGCCACCAGTGGAGTGGCTTTCCACAGCACACCTTCCCTCTCTCTCAGCCCCCAGGGCCAGAATTCTGAAATGGAGGTTTTCAGGAGGAGCTTCCTGCCTTTCCACCCCGGGTGCTCCTGGCTTTCCTTGGCTAGTGGCTGCATCTCTCCATCTGCCTCCATCTTCAGGTGGCCTCCCTCTACAGGTGTCTGTGTACCCCTCCACCTCCTGTGAGGACTCAGTCCTTGGATCTAGGGCCACCACATGCAGGGTGACCTCACTGGAACTTAACTAATGACATCTGCAAGACCCTATTTTTAAATCAGGGCCCCCTTTGAGGTTTGGGTAGACATGGCTCCTGGGAGGGGGCCAGTGTTCAACCTACTACAGAGAGGGAGGAGGACTAGCTAGGGACGACTGCAGGTTCCCAGCTTGAGCCTCTGGATCTGGAGGACAGACCAACACCAGCATGTGGGACCCCCACACTGGACCAGAAACACGTTGGTGTGGGTGCCTAATGGGACTGTACCTGGCAAGGCCCCCGGGTTGAGTTTTCAGTGTACCTTTCCTTAGGGAAAGCTGTTGTGCAGATCCACGTGCAGACCTGTCCTCTGCACAGCACAGGGATTGTGGAGACCCCACCCAGGGCCAGGTGCCCTGACAGTGCCGTGTGCAGAAAGCACCTGGCGCTACTGCCAGGCTGGCACGGGCACTCATCCCAGCCCTGCCCTTCTTCCTAGCCGTGTGGCCCAGAGCTCTGCTCAGCCCTCTCTGAGTTTGAGGTCCTTTCTAGTGCAATGGAAAGGAAAGCCCCGAGGAGGAGGGCGAGGGAGGAGTCCCATGTGGCTTGAAGGTGTCGCCATTTGTTTAACAAACGCATTATGTGTAAGGTGAATGTTTTAGAGTCTACCAACACACCCATAGGAGGATTCCAGGATCGTATGATGGCGAAATTTCCACATTATTCTTTAGCATAAATTATTGACAAGTACTTATTTACTTCTGATTTCTTCCTTCCTCAACAGTCAGTGGAGAATCTCACTTGATTTTGAGTTCTTATTTATTAAGGGTATTGTACTTAGTAGACTGGGAAATGATGGTAGATGGGAAATGGTGGTAAATAATTAGTAAATGGATAAGAAAAGGAATAAGTTTCTCCATAGAATGGAGGCAGGGAAGCCACTGATCTCCAACGGAGCATCTGAGAGACATCAGAAACACTCTTGTTCTCTTCTTAACTTGCCTCTGTAACCCGCTCCCTGGCCAGCCCTGGATCCTTGCAGCAGAGTGATTTTCCCTCCCAAATTAACCCTGAGCAGCAGCCTGCTGCCTCGTTGCTGTCCTGCCTGCAGGACAACCATTCAACCCCCAGTGACCTTATCCCCCATCCCTCCTGGAGGCTCCTGCCCTTCCCCTGGCGTGGTTTCAAGCCCTTGCCAATGCAGCCCTAATCTCAGGGCATGGGTGCTCCCCTGCCTCTCAGCCCTGCCCCTCTCCATCAGCCTCCGTTCCCAGCTCCCAACACTCCTCTCCTGGTCCTGGGGAGCCGGCTCCTGCTGCTGGCAGAAATTGCAAACCACACTTCAATATGCTTCTCCATCTTGACCAGGTCCAAGGGCTCCTTGCCAATCCAGGAGGCAAAGGCCCAAGACTGAGGTCCAGGTCTCCCCTCACCCCTCGCCAGGAGCATCTTCTGTCCACCTAGCAGGAGCCCCTTTCACAGGTCGCCTCCCGAATGCCACCTTCTCTGTGAAGCCTTCTGTCTGATGCACAGATAGCGAGTGTCCTTCCATTCTCCATCACCGTCTGGACGAAGGACAGGCTGCCTCTGCACCCTCCCACAGGAGTCGCCATGCCTTGTCCCATCCAGGATGCTATACCTGCTTTGAGTACTGTCTAAATTGAAGTTCCATTTACAGACTGGCAGGTGTGACATGAGCCATCTTTCAATGAAAACCTGCTTAGCCCAGTTTCCTTTCTGTTCTCCCTGGGTGGACTTCCCGGAGCTCTAAAGTGCTCAGCGTGGTTGCTGAACTGCAGTAAATCCCGCCTGCGTGGACTTCTCTGGAGCTAGGACAGATTGACTTTCTTCAGGATGGATCCTGAGACAGAATTCCACAAGCCAAATGCTCTGGGCCTCTTAAAAGCACACACACTCGCCTTGGGAAGGGCTGGGTGACTTGTGGTGACAGTGGCCACACATGGAGCTGTTCCAGCCCCTGCACCCCCTGAGAGCTGGGAAGACGAGTGCAGGAGTCAGCTGGGGAGTGAAGACCTGAAGATGGGGTGCCTGCCAAAGCTGACCAGAGCCCAGTATCAAGGCTCTTCCAGCAGATTTCTGCTATTTGCTCGGGAGTGGAACTGAGAAAAAGCAGATGGTGGGCAGGAGGTGGCGGTGAATGTCAGGGGTGATTGCATCTCATGCTAGCCTGAAATGCTGCCCACAGGGTCCAGGTTGGCCTGGTGGAATAACACCTGAGAGAGGGGTGCTGGCAGAGAGCTGGGAGCAGGAGGGCAAGCAGCTGTGGGGTGGAAGTCTTGGTAGACAGGTGCATGGGGGTTTGGGCACAGGGTGAGGCTGGGGCTCTGTCCTCATGGGGAGGCAGGTCTGGTGACGGCAAACTCCAGCTTGCTATCATTGTGATTGAGGTGCCTGCAGGTGGGGCTGGTACTGAGGACATGAAGTATCCGTGATGCCTGGTCTGGCTGGTCCTCACATGGCATTAGGCCACCTGGGCATGGTGGACAGGAGGCTGCAGGGGCTCCAGGGGTGATGTGAGCTCAGGTGGGAAGCTGGTTCAGAGAACCTAGATGCTGGGTGCTGCTGATGGTGCTTGGAAGTTCTTGGGAACCAGACACCAAGGACTAGCTTGAGGGGTGGAGACTGAGGTGCTGGGTAAGAGTGAAGAGTCTGGGGGGGTCCTGGGCTCAGGGCCTTGCACAAGGGGCCACATGGGTTGGCTCAGCTTCCAGCACCCGCTGGACACCCCTAGGTGGGGGTCCTGCAGCCATCCTGACCCTCTCCACTGGTTTCTTGTGGCTGAGAAGCCTGGGAGATTTGTCCCTTGATCACCCTGAATCCACAGAAATACCCAGAGGCAGAGGTGAGTGTGTGGGTGTGTGGAGGTGCTCGGCACAGCGTGGAGCCCGTGCAGAGGCAGGTGGGTGCTTGGGTCAGCCATCCCACCCTCCTACCCCACCCCTGAGGAGCCAGGCCCCCGACCCACCTCACAGGAACACAGATTAGAGCATCTAAGGACCCTGAAGGGCACAGAGCCAGGTGTCAGGGGCGTTCAGGGCCTGGAACCACCGTTTCGTGATAGCTCTGTTGGGCTAGATTGCAGAGTAAGAGAGACAGAGACAGAGAAGCAGAGTGAGAGAGTGAGAGGGATAAAGAGACAGAGAGATAAAGAGAGGCAGAGAGATAGAGATGGAGAGATGCAGAGAGAGACAGGCAGAAGCAGGGAGGGAGAGCTGACCTCGTGTGGACAGAAGCAGGGGCAGAGTGGGGTGCTGGAGAGGACAGGTATGGAAGGAGGCTGTAGCCCCCCACCCCAAGCAGTCTAAGTGGGCTTTTGACCCTTCACTGTGTGGGATCAAGATGTGGACCTGTCACCAGTGCTTACGTCCATGTGCTCCTTCCCTCTGGTGACCCTTTCGTGCACTTGTGGATCAGTGTGGAAACCCATCCTTGGGGAATGATGTCAGAGCTGCCCAGCAGGGCCACCAGCATGCTGACGGTCAGTGAAGGAAATGGGACAAGACCAGGCAGTATCTGTCCCCTCCTGGTCACAGCCCACCTGGCATAGCCCCTCTGGACTGTGGGCTCATGGAAATACCTGCCCAAAGAGCATCCCGAGAGCAAGACCAGGTGGCAGCAAGGCCCGGGCACAGGCCTGATGAGCAGCCCTGCGGCCTGGGCTGCCCGGGAGCCCCCCACCCCTGCCCAGCTGCCTCCACCGCAGGCAGAGTGGCCCTCTGTTCTCCATAGGCCCAGCTGCCAGCGCCCTGGGCTGCTCCCTCCCCAAGGCAGGTGGCTCAGAGGTGTCATTAGCAAGGGCAAGACCTCTCCACTGACAGAAGCAGCCAGCTGGGACAGTCGGGGTCTGCTGGAATTAGAGGTTTCCAGAGAGACCTTAAGTGGTAGTGGTCCCAGAAAATGCTGGGCATCAATGTGCTTCCCCAGGGTTGCTTCCATGGGGCCTAGCTCTGCTCCGAGCCCTGCTCTTGGGATTCTCCCCTCCCCACCTCCCCTCCCCTCCCCCTCCCTCAGGTCGCAGTCATGGTTTTCAGCCATGACCTATGATAAGCACTTTGCATACCTCTTAGCTCATTCGTGCCAGTCCTGGGGAGGGGTACGTGCAGGCAGAGGGGGTGCCCCAGCTGCAGTGCAGGTAGAAGCCGAATTGAGAGCCCCCATCACACAAGTTCATCTTGCTTGGAAAGGGCCTGGGCTCCCCTGGTGACACCAGGCACCCAGCCCAACAGCAGAGCTTCTTCTGTTCAGTGCCTGGTCCTGGGCCGAGCTCTCTGGCTCTCATTACCCTATGCAGCCCAGAGCTCGGAGGCTGAGATCTGAAGGCCAGGCCTGGTTTTCAAGTGGCAGGTGTAGGATTCAGACCCACAGAGGCCTTGCTTTCAGGAGGGCCTCTTAATGCCAGGCTCTTCTTTCCCTGGGCAGTACAGAAACACCTTGTCATCATAACTGGGGTGGGCTGCTTTGGGCATCTGTGGGTAGAGGTCAGGGACATTGCTAAACACCCCAGATGTGCAGAACAGCCCCCACCTCACAGCCCCAATGCCCACAGAGCTCAGAGGCTGACCTTGAGAAGCCCTACAAGGGCCCCCTTATATCTGAGCCAGTCAGAGAGGTGCCTGGAATGGTTACGGGGCCTTCCCTGGGTCTGGAAGAAGGCTTCTGGACCTTGGACTGGGGTTGGGTGCCCACGGTGGTCCACAGGGCTGAGCTCTGGCCAGCCTCCCTAATCTGAGACAGTAGCTACCTCAGGACTCTGAAGGCAACGTCCCCTCTGCTGCAGGTGATGGTGCAGTGGGCAGGAAGGGACGGACCACTAAGAAAGGCCCCTCCCTTTAGCTCACAGAACGTGCCTGAGGCAGGAGACGTTGTGGGGTTGCCAGTTTGTATTGGGGATTTAGAGCTTTGTTTCTGGAGATTTCTGCCACAGTCCAGCCTGCTGCCAGCCTGGGCAGCGTCCCGACCGTGCTGGGTGACAAATCGTGGGCACAGAGTCCTGGTGCTGAGCAGAGCAGAGGTTTGGGGAGGCCAGCGCTTGGCCCTACGGGCAGGCTCCTCAGGCCCTGGCTGCCCTCGTTGCCCCGCCCCGCCCCGCGCTGTCTATATTTAAGAATGTTTACAGATAATAATGGCCTTCAGACCCAGGAGGCAGACAGGAGCTTCCTGACAACCACGGTGCTGTGCCTGGCTGGAGGTTTTGCTCGGGGACTCTGCTCTCCTGAAAGAGCAGGGAGCTGCTGGCTCTTCCAGCCTCCAGCCAGCTGGGGAAGTGGCCAGTGGCCTGCAGGGAAGCAGAATTTCTTGGGAAGATGGAGACCTTCATCCAGACTCATCCCTGGGCAATAAGGCAAGTCGAATTACCGAGAACCCTCTGGCGGGACCTGGGGTGGGCGTCTGTTTAGGTGAGGCCTCTGAAAGATGAAGGCTTTCAAATCCTAACAGCACCGGGTCCCAGGAATGACCTGTTTGTCTTAACACAACTGGCAGTGTTTGGAGTAGGGACGAGGGACAGGTGCTGCCCCTCTGCCCATGGACGGTCCTTATATGTGTCTGGTGGGTCAGACCAGGACCAGCCCCGAGCTTCTGTTACAGAACCAGAAAGATCCCTGGTGGTCCTGTTTCTGTGAGTGTCACCTTAGCCTGTTACTTCTGGGCCAAAAGTAAAAATTCCACTGGAGCCTTTTCATCTCTAGAGTGTGAGACAATCCGAGAAATAATAGATTGTCAGCAACGTGCATCTGGACTGTGTGGTGCCCTGCTCTTAAGCCGGGTTTTGTGAAAATCAGCATGGGGCACTTTCCATGGTGGGGTTAGATCTGTGCCTCCGGTGCTGGGAGTAAATGTCCTACTCCTGGGGGCTGTTGTTCTGTAGGAATTTCTACCACAGGATCCTGGCAGTGGGGGTGGGGGTGTCGTATGCATACTTTGCTTTTGTTTGACTTTGCATTTAGTATCATTTGTGGGTTTTGGTTCTGCAAAGTGGTTTGGAAGTGAGGTAGGACGTTGGAGTTGGGGCCATAGAGGAGCTGGAGAATCTGCATCTGAATGCAACTCTGGTCCTGTTGAGTCCTTGGTTTGCAAACACAAGGGATTTTGGACCCAGTGGTAAATGGTGCTTCTGTAACCTGAGGACCTGAGGAGACAGGTGGGGGCTGCATGCTGCACCACCTCCCCTGAAACACCTCTTTCCTTGCAGGGGATGGGGAAGCAGGTCATGTAACAGTCCTCTCTGGAAGGGGCTCCGTGTGTTATTCTTTCAGGATAGATTACGGAATGATGCAAATGCATAATGATTTTGCAAATACAAAACCCAAGAATAACAAATCAAAAGAAAAGCACGTGTTTGAGGTTTATTGAGAAATAATCAAAGCTGTATTGTTTGACTGAGGAGAGAATTGGGGAGAGCCATCTGGGAGCCGCTGTTCAGTAGTCACGGGGCACATGACTGGGTAGAGATGAACATTCCTAGAAAGGTGTTCTGCCCTTCCCGGTTCTTGAACCTTATGGCCTGTCTAGTGAGCTGTGGTGAGAAGTCCCTTGGAAAAGTCACTTTCTTTCTTTTTTTTTTTTTTTTTTTGGTACTGGGGATTAAACCCAGGGGCACTCAACCACTGAGCCACATCCCCAGCCCTATTTTGTATTTTATTTAGAGACAGGGTCTAACTGAGTTGCTTAGGGCCTTGCTAAATTGCTGAGGCTGGCTTTGAACTCGCAATCCTCCTGCCTGAGCCTCCCAGGTGCTGGGATTACAGGCATGCGCCACCGCGCCCGGCTTAAAGGCACTTTCTTGACCTTAGGTTTTCTTCCCTGCCCGAGCCACACCCATGGTGACTGGGCAGTTTGCGCTTCTCTGTATCTACAGAATACATTTCTGTTTCTGTGTATCTTTTTTTTTTCAGCTTAGTATTATACATACTTTATTTTTAATTTTTTTGTTCTAACTAGTTGCACATGACACTAAAATGCATTTTTGCATTTTGATAGATCACACATAAGTGGAGTGTAATCTTTCATTTTTCTGATTATACATGTAATCTGTGTGTCTTTTTGATATTAACTCTGATTGTCAAGGGGTCAGACCTTGAGTCATTATGTACACCATCCCCCTGTTCCTTTTGGGGTTTGAGGATGCTGTTATTACATAACACAGTGGTGTCGCTTGTGGGGTAGCTGCTCATGTTGTGCACGCTCAGAACATTCTATTTTTAAAGTCTGAAATATCATTCTCAGGCACAACCTGCTCGCTCCTGCCGCCCGTGGAACCTCACGCTAGGCGCCGTAGAGCCGTGGCGTGGAAGCACCTAGCGTGTGGACGGAAGCCTGTTCCTCCGTCTGGGCCTCAGAACCCTGGGAGTGGCCACAGGCAGTTCTCCTCAGGTTCTGAGGCTGGTGATCAGGAGCGTGGTGCTATTTTTAGCTCATCCCTTCATGCATCTTGACATGATTTGACATGTCCCAGCTGAATCTCCTCTATGTGCAGAGGTCAGTGTGTTCTGTAATCTGTGTTCTGTGCACAGAAAGGTCCTGGCCTGAGCATATTACATTGGTATTATTTAGGGAGAAACTTCAGATATATTGTCAATTATCTTTAAAAGATATGAAATAAAGCCCAGCCTTTTATTTATTTCCATTTCTCCCTGGCCATGAGCCCTCTGTTCGTCCTGACCAGAGGACAGGCAGCAGCATCCTTGGTCCCCAGGACTGTATCTAAGGTAATTCACTGTGGGTCTTCTGGGCCTCTGCAGGGCAGGGTCCACATCTGCAGAGGTCCCCAGATCCCAAGGCCAGTCCAGGGCCACTGCCTGTGTGGCAGATGTGGATCAGCTGGAGTTCCAGAGGTACAGGGCAGACGATGGCTCAGGAGGTGGTGGGGCGGGGAGGGTTGGCTGCCGCAGTCCTGTGCACGTGGCTGAAGGTGAACTTGGCTGGAAAAGAACTTAAAGTTTGAATAAAGAATGATCCCAGGGCCAAGTGCAGCTCCTGACAGTGTTACATGTGAGAAAGCTGTTTCGAGGGGATGAGGCCCACCTGCTTTGGGGTCAAAGGTCACATGTCAATGCCTGTCCTTGAGATGCTTGACAGCACATGTGGACGGGTGTGTAGAGAGCCAGGTGCCCGTGAGCACCAGGCGCTGGGCCGTGGGCGCTCACTGTCCTCCAGGCTGTTTGGCCAGTGGGAAGGTCGTGTGAACGTGGTACCCACGTCCCAGGCCTCGGGTAGGTGTGACTTGGTGGTGGAGGTGTGCAAGGGCCCGGGTTCCACCCAGCACTGATAAAAGGCTTGAGACACGGTTTTTCTTGCTGTGTGTGAGGGGTGAATCAGACCTCAGGCACAGGGCTCCACGCTGCTCTGGGAGTGCACACACGCACGCGCACACACTCGCACACACGCACACTCGCACACTGCTCTGGGAGTGCGCACACATGCGCACACACACTCGCACACATGTGCACGTGCACGCTCGTGGCTTCGGGGAGTCCTCTTTCCTTCCTCCTCACCCCACTCCCTTCTTTCCCTTCTCCCTTTCTACCCACATCATTTCCTCCCTCCTGCTTCCTGCCTCCTTCCCAGTCTCTCGCCCTATGTCCCTCGCGCCTCCTGGCCGCCCCACGGGCTCCCTTTCAGAAGGAAGGTTCTGTCAGGGAGCTGTGGCTCCTGGCCGCTCAGAGAGAACCCGGAGTCAGTCGAGTTGGGATTTTCCTGGGGTCTGTGGGCTGCGGCCGGTTCAGTGGTGGGCTTCCATGGGGCACAGTCACCCCTTCCCTCAGGCACCTCCACGTTCACCCGCACCCCGAGGAGCCGCGGCAGGGTGGTGACCGCAGTGGCGTCCTGCTGTTGAGCATGTGATTGTTCATAACACCATTTTAAAATTGTCTTGTGTTCGAACGTCATGTGCAGCATTTCAATGATGGTGGGAGTGACCTACCTGGGGTCTCTGCGGTCATGCAGCCAGGTTCCATCCCAACCTGGAGGGGAATCCACAGGGCTGATGACGTAGACAGACGGAAACCTTAGCAGCCTGGCCAGGTGCCCAGGAGCCCAGCAGGCACCAGCACAGTGGAGACCTTGGGGGCCAAGGCCGGAGGCCAAATGCTGATAAGCTGCAGGTCCCCACTCCACTCATGGCCCAGGCACTGCAGGGGTGTGCTGGGGCCCTGGGGTGTGCGTCCTGGTGCGGCTGCTGGGGAGGGAGCTCAGCTGGTGTGACGGTGGCCGCTGTCCTGCACGTTGGTGAAAAGCACTGTGGGAAACGAACGGGAAAGTAGGGCAGGGCCAGGAGAGCTCTTAGGTAGTGGGCGGGAGACGATTGAGTACTAAAAAGAGTGCCAGGGTGGGCGTCGATGAGGTGACATTTGAGAGAAGACTCGAGGGGGGCGAGGAACTGAGCCCAGTGGATCCGGGTGAAGAGCCCTCGGGACAAAGGGGACCTCTGTGTAATGGCCGGAGCGGGAGGCTGCCTGGGGTGCAAGGAGCAGTGAGGAGCCCAGGGTGGTTGGAGTTGCATGAAGTCACTGGGAGGGGGCAGGGAGGTCACCAGGTGAGGGCACAGAGAGGATTCTGACTTCTGCTCCAGGTGCAGTAGGGAGCCCCTGGAGGGCCTGGAATCCGAAGGCCATGATGCATCCGTGGTTTAAGGGAACCCAGGCCTCAGGGCGGGAGCAGCTAGGGAAGCAGAGGCCTGCAGTTTAGAGGTCACTTCTGCAGCCCAGGTGAGCGATGATGCAGGTGGCCTCGGGAGGGCAGTGGGCGTGGGCACGTGGGAAAGCTGGAGGCAGCACGATGGGCTGAGGGAAGAGAGAGGAAGCAAAGGACCAGGTGGCCCCCATTTCATCCTGAGCAGCAGAGGGCATTGCTGCCCACTGGCCCGTGGGGAGAAGCTGTGGTGGGACAGTCTGGGGGGTAG
>JAJEJO010002063.1:43607-58915 GCA_020662805.1 Glaucomys volans
CGAGGGTGGAGCTGCCAATGTCGCAGCCTTCTCAACACATGCACGACCCAGAATCAGTTGCAGAGGTTCTTGTCTCCACAGTCCTTCTCCCCAGGTCCCAGCCATGAAAGGTGTTTGCCTGGAGCTGTGGCTCTCCACAGCGGGTGCAGATAACCGCCTTGGAGATGTCAGTTCAGAGCACGTCCTGAAAGTGACTGACAGTCTCCACCCTCTTGTCGGTTCTTTGGGCACAGGTGGCCTTTCTTTGATGTGGCGCAGTGTGTTCCACGAGGACGTTGAGTCACTGGGATCACTTGCTCCTGAGTCACCGTTATTTTAGGTCTGTCTGTGGAAAGGTCATTTAGACTTCTCAGCTGGAGTAGGTGTGTCGTTGTCTCCGTGCTCCTGCGCCCATCCTGGCTCTTAACAGAGGAGCTGCTTCCAGGAAAGATGGTGCGCAGCCAGCCCGTGGAAGAGGGTTCTCAGACGCCTCTGGGGGAGGCGTCGCCTTGAGGGAAGGGACCAGTTTCTTGACTAAGTCTCCTTTGCTGTTGTGAAAATCAGACCCGAGTGTAGTGGAAATGGTTTCAGATGAGTGTGAGGGACAAAGTCATCCCCACCCCCTTATTCAACACATATTAGCATTTTGGGGTGCTTCCTGGCTCCCGAGGGGTGTGCACATGGGTAATCTCAGACTGGAAACAGCAAACTCACAGGGCCCTTGCCTGTCTTGCTCATGGCCCATGCAGGGTGTCTGACCTGAGAAAATGCTGATGGCACTCTGCTAAATGAAGGAAAGTTAAGTACGTACATGTCATGCATTTCAGAGAAAATTTTGGATAATCTTCTGTATTTAACTTTGACTCTTCCTCTTCATTTCACACCAGCAATTTCCCACTTTCAATTTTTCTTTGAAAACATGATTCCTTTAATAGTGGAATGTTAGTTCATTGTACGAAAAGTTGTGTTGGAAAGACGCTTCCTACTAGAATCTTCAAAGCTAAATTTGTTCATTCCTTTATAATGCACTTTTAGTAGTGGAATTCTTGGGTTAAGGGCCTGAACACTTTTGAGGTTTTATGTGTATTTGCTAAATAACCCTCCAGAGAGGAGGTGCTGGGCTCCACTCTTGCTAGCAGTCATTAAATGGCTCTTCTTCTTAACTCCCCATTAGAAGTAGCTTTGTGTAGCTCTTACGTACTGACAGGCTCCATGTGAAATGTCCTCCAAAAGCTAAATGTAAGCTGAGACGATGCAAGAAGACTTAGAGGTGACATGATGGGGTTATGTGAACCTTACCTAACCAGTGCATTCTTCCAGTGTGTTAATCCACTCATAGGGATTAACTGGGTGGAGACTGCAGACAGGTAGGCTGTGGCTGGAGGAACTGGGTCCCTGGGAGTGTGCCTTTGGGGTTTATATTTTGCATGTGGGTGAGGGGAAGTTTGTCACTCTCTGCTTCCTGCTTTCATGTCCTGAACTGCCTTCCTCTGCCACATTCTTTGCCATGATGTTCTGACTCACTTTGGTCCCCCAAAATAAAGTCAGCCATCTATGGACTAAGACCTCTGTAACCATGAGCCCCCAAATAAACTTTTTCTCCTCTGACTGCTCTTGTCTGGTCTTTTGGTCACGGCAGCAAAAGAGCTGACTAGAACACCCAGTTTTCAGTAGCACCATGATTTCTTATGTTTTCACATTCGGAAGTTTTGGAAATTGTTAGGCAGAATCTACCAGCATTTCTTTGTCCCTTTGAGGCTACATTAATGTGTTTAGAGTCAAGATTGTCCCCATTGCTAAGACGACTTAACTAGCTACCTGTTCTTTGCTTCTGGCTTTTTTATTTTTAAAAACAGGTTACTTTCCTTTGTATTTAACATTTAGCTCAAGAGAGACCCATGCTAGTGTGAAGGGTGACCTCCTGACCATGCTGGTGACATCAGGGATTCAGCACTGTCCTAGGAAGCGCCATATTTGGAGGTGCGAGTGTTAAGTGCACCAGCTTCTTGCAGGTGTGCCACGCTCTCCTCTTGGACTTCCATTTCCTTTTCCTTATCCAGGTCTCCTTTGCCCCTTTGCATGGGTTGTTTTCCTGACCACAGTTTCTATGCTGTATTCTGACTTTCAGCCAAAGACCTCCTTCATAACATTTTTCTCCATTATGGGGGCCATTCTGTCTTGTGTGTTCTGCAAGATTATGATTTATATTGGCTTAGATTATAATATACAGATAAATTATATAAACTTTAGGAAGCCATTCTGGAGAAACATCATCTTTACCAAACTGAGCCATCCCATTCAAAAACCTGGTATGTCTGTCTGTTTCTGACACTACTTTTTAAAAAATCAGTGTAATTCTAGGTTTAAATCTTATAGATTTTTTCAGAGGAGTCATCAATTTCCTGTAAGTCTTATTTCTGTGTGTGGTATTTTGTGTATGTTATTCTAAGTGGGATTTCTATTTCCTATTAAATTTCATGGGTCTTTGCCAACTCATTAGGGAGAAGTACTGATTTGGGTCCATTTATTCATAACAAGACACCTTCAACGCTCTTGTATTTATCTTATTATTTAAGGTTCTGTATTCATCTTAAATTGCTATTTATTACTTAGCCTGCTCCCAAGAGTGCTCCCTGTACTTGAAATGGTGCTCCAGCTGGTCCTCTCCGGTCCTCTGAATACAGATTGATTGATTGGCAACCTGAATAGAAATGATGAAAAGGGCAGCCTTCCTGGGAGCCCTCCTGGCCCTCAGGTGCCCTCTGGCCCTGTGGTCACTGCATAGACTAGTGACTTCCTTCCAGGCTCCTCTCCCGTCTTGCCCGTGTCCGACTGTGCTCCCAGACCAAAGGCCCCCTGCAGGCAGGACAGCTGGGCTCCTGATGATTGACAAGTGACAGGCACTCAGGTATTTGTGGAACAGGTACCTACTGAATGAGTTACTATTTCACCCCTTTGCAGTTGAAGCTTGATTTCACTCCCAAGATCTCTGTGCTTTGCAGAAAACCCCATCTCAGTGACTAAGATTAGACTCCTTCCGTTGGTGAGAACCGAAGCCCCGCGGTGCAGCGTGGCCTGGCAGCCTCAGGGCAGCACTTGGCACCATGAAGCCAGGGCTTGGACTGCGCTCTGGCCCCCAGGCCTGTGTCCTTCCCTCTGCGTGTTGGGACCGGGACACAGAGTTCACATGGGACCTGTTCACAGGACCCTGTTGTGCACACTGAGAATCTTCAGAAGCGCCGTCCTCAGGGAAGGAAGGCCCTGGGGGCCCCTGGGCCGGGCTGTAAAGAACAGATTCTTGGTTTTACTACGTCCCTGGCGTCCTCCCTCTCACCTGCTCTCGGGTTATCCAGCCGTTGCTGGAGCTGAGCATGTCCTCGGGGTGCTGCAGCCCTCTCAAGGCTCCAGTCAGCTTTCCTGAGTGCACCTTTCTGACAGGTTAGGGGACCAGCTGTGCTTACTCTGGAAGAGAAGCACCTAGAAAGTGTAGTTGATTTTCATGTCAAGTTTTGCGTTAGCTGCTGAGCCTCTCCCGAGGGCCAGAATTATTGGGGAGTCTTTCCAAAAATACACTTAGCTTCCCTCTCTGTTCAATAGTCAAGGTGGCTGCAGGGGTGGGGCGGAGGAGGAGGAGGGTGGACACAGGCTTGCTGGCAATGTTCTTGGGGTGCCCCTCAGGGGACAAACCACATAAAGGAAACCTTAAGCGAATCTCCTTTAATAACGAGCTCCAGTTTTCCTCTTCTGGGATATCAGTGCCCACAGGAAATGGCGTGGCAGCATCACTGGCACAATTAGAGCGCCGAATGTTAACAGCACCAGTAACAGCAGAAGCAGTGGCAGCTTCTCGGGACAGATGGCCCATGTCCTGCACCCCACCCCCGGCTCTGCACACTTGGACCTTGAACAGAACTCGGCAAGGAAGGGCCTCTGGGGGGCCTGGAGCTCGGGAAGCCGAGCGGCTCAGCTCTGTCACTAGTGGTCATGTGGGGTGCAGAGCTTGCCTTGCCTCGTTCTGCCCTCTGGAGCACAGTGTCCTCTCTCTGTTCCTGAGCTGGTCTGGTCAGGATCTTCCCTGAGCTCTCTGCCAGGCAAAGCTCCTTCCCCTGTCCTCCTCTTGCTCACCACTGTGTGTCCAGAGTTGCCAACTCTGGGACGGCTTCCTGGACCTGGTCACTGTCCTCAGCCCTTGGTCCCATGACGAGGCACATTTCTTTCTCCCACAAGGACTGTGAGCTCCTGAGACCACCCTCTCTCTTTCCCACTGTCAGGACCTGGTAGGCAATGCGTTCAGCCACGCGAAGCCTCTCCCCAGGCTCCAGCCTGGATCCCACCAGCGTTAAAGGACGTTCCACTTGTGCCTGGAAAGAGAACTGAGCCATTTTCCCAAGAGCTGTTCACTGGGGAGGAAGTGTGTGGTCTGCTTTGCTCATTCCGGCTGTGTGCCTGGGCTTAGAATACAAGCACACTGTCACACACACAGCTGGACACCAAAGGCCTTGTGTTGAGAAGCAGTTAGAAGGCAGAGGGCAACCGCCTGCCCGTTTCCCAGGATCTTCCTGGTTGGAGCTGGGCGAGAGTGATCCACTTTGTCTCCTGGGACCTGATCACCCCACCAACCACTCAAGTGCTCAGATCACTAGAGGACCCCATTCTCATGCCTGTCTTGAAACCTCTTAGCCTGTTCTTCCTAATGAGAAAACCAAGTCTATTTATATTAGGAATCTTCTGGAACAAGTGCAAGGATAAGAAAAGTCTGACTCAAACTGGTGTAAATGGAAAGGGCACCAGCTGGTTCACAGAGCCGCGGAGTCCGGTGTCAGCGGGCGACCATCAGTGGTGTTGGGCACCGTGGCGGAGTCTGCCCTCTCCTGCCTGGCCTGTCCTTCTGGTTTTGCTTCCTCTCCCAGCAGGTGCTCCCCACAAGATGGTAGACGGTTATTTGGAGCCCTGGGCGTGTATTCTCACAGTCTAGCAATCCTTACTTGGGAAAGCAAACGTGTTTCCTAAGACTTCCATCAAAGGTCCTGGAGTTGATTCTCACTGGCCCCAGCCCAGTCACGTGCCCGTCCCTGAACCCGTCTCTCTGGCCAGTGAGAGCAGAGCGCTGCCGTGGTTGGTCAGGCCTGGCTGTGTGGGGTGCAGCTGGTGCTGGGTCCTGGGGTGTGGGTGGGCCAGAGAGTGGGCTCCTTCCGCCAGTGGACAGGGCGGGAGCGGGGCATTCACTGGAATGAGCTGGGCTCCTGCTCCTGTGACAGCCAGGACTTGGGAGAAGCCCACAGCCATGCTGCTGCCCAATCTCCTCTGAGTCGAGGTTTGGATGACAGGAGGGTAAAGGGACTCTGCTTTCTGTGGCCCTCGGGGATGCAGCTTGACCGAGCCTCCACCTCAATGTGAGCCTCCTTGGTCACTGAGGCAGGAAATGCAGACATGGAGAGCTGCGCCTGACTCACGAAGTGCCTGGTCAGATGGGGTGAGTGACACTGCCACTCATTCAGCTGGTCTGAGCCAGTCACATGTGCAAGTCCCAGCTCCGCATGCTTCTTATTGATCTGAGGGTAATGCCTAGTTGGAGCTGGATGGTCCTTAGCATGTCTGAAGGAGCAATTGGACCTTTCATGCTCTGAGCTCCCTCTTGTCTGGGATGCACGTAGGAACCAGTGACAGTTTGGGTGGGGGAACTGGTGCAGGGGACCCCAGCATCTTGAGGCTGACTTGGCTCATCTCGATCGGCCAAGTCAGGGTCTCGGTGCCTTCCTGGATGGTGTGAAGCCCTCCCTTGGCACCTCTGAAGGGCATCTTATGGAGACTCGTGAGCACACGGGCTTTGATGGGGTCTCTCATGTGTCGTATCCTCTGGTCTTTATGAAATGCCTGGTGAGCTTTGATTTTCCGTTTGCAGGAGAAGAAATCACCCTCAGTGAAGGTGTTGTGCGTGGCAGTGTTTGGATGATGCTCAGATCTTCTTGGCTTGTAGTCTTTTTTTGTGTTCTCTCATTTTGCAGATTGGCTTTGGAACTGTTTCTTTAAATCCTCCCTAGTTCACCCTATAAATCTTCAATCAATAAATTTCTCAGAACAAGCATGGATAGGCTGGTTTATTTGGGGATTGTGAACAAGAGTGGAAATGACAGGTAAGGCCCCATTCACCCATCCCATCTCGTAGGTGGACCTGTGGTATAAGTGGACCTCCTAGGTGTAAGCAGATCGCCTGGGGTGTATGTGGACCTCTTGGGGTGCAAGTGGATCTCTTGGGGTGTTTGTGGACCTCCTGGAGTGTAAGTGAGCTTCCTGGGGTGTTTGTGGACCTCCTGGGGGGTATGTAGGGTTTAAGTGAGACATGGGTGTTAGTGCGCCTCCTTGGATCATGACTGGACCGATCTTTGCAACCTGATGTGTTCTCCAGGCGACAGTGAGGGGGTACAGATGGGACCCACAGAGCTCTCTGCAGCAGCAGGTGGACACCAGCCGCAGAGGTTGCTGCCCTTAGGCAGACTCACATCGCTAGGCTGGTGGTCTCCAGCCAGCCTCTATTCATCCCTCGCCTGTGTCCTGAAGGTGTGTGCCCCCTGCCTAGGAAGCCTCCCCACTGCCAGCCAGCAATGGCCCCATCAACGCCTTCCTCATTTCCACCCACATCTTTTTATCCCGATCAGAAGGCATCGAGTCCCTCCTGGTCCACACCCAGGCTCCCTCCTGGCCTCTCCCATGGCTTTCTCTTGCTCCCTACCCTGCGCCACAGCCTCGCTCAAACCCCTTTCCCACTTGTCAGAGCCTGCCCAGCCCTCAGGCCCAGTTCAGACACTGCAGCATCAGGGAGACTTTGGGGTAAATGCGAGTCTTCGTCCTCTGAGTTGGAGTGTAGTACTTGCCTATTAGAATATTCATAAATGTTGTGTTGTCCTGGTCGAAACACCCGGAGTCACCACTGTGAATGTTTGCCCGTGTCCCTTTCTGCATGCACAGAGAATATTCAACAGTGCTGACGCCTCATTATGTACGTAATGACATATCCCAGTTTTAAGTGTAACCGTGTGTCTTGAGAATTTGTTAGTATTATAAAGATTTTTCAAGTACGTGGTTTTTATTGGATGTTTGAAATCCTGTCTCACCTTTCCTTTACAGTTGTGTGAACTTTCTGCGTCCTGTTGGAGTACTTACATTGTTTTCTTATAAAACTTAATCTACCTCCCTGATGATTTATTTAGAAGGATGAGGATTTTTAGGGGTGCATGCTCTTTTGAAGCTTTGGACTCTCATGGCCAAACTTGCTCAGGGAGGTGGTGTCAGTTTATCCTCCAGCTGTGCTGTGTGCTCATCTTTCCAAATCTCTCCAAACTTGATGAGATGATTTGTTAAAATCAACTACCAGTTTGGCAAAATACCAGAAACTTGTTGTTTAATTTGCTTCCCTTGGATAAATTAACAGAACTGTTTTTTTTTCAGTTGACTATTTATTATAATTTTTTTGCTGAAAACTTTTGTCCACTTCTCATGGGGATAGAGGAAGGATTTTGTTTTTCTTGTTGATTTTAGAGAGGACTTTATATAGTAAGGACTCTGTGAATGTATTCCAGAGTTCATCATCTGACTTTGTTTTCCATGGATTTTAAATCAAGCATTTTAAAATTCCTATGTAATTTGGACCATCCATTCTTTTACTCTTTATGGTGACCTTTGAGCTTAAAAGCTTCATCTTTCCTCTGAATCAGTTTTGTCATTTTCCTAGGTTGTCTACAGTGACACTTTCCAAATTAAGCCCAAGTTCACTTCAGCATGGGTGGAAAGGCTTTCTACGTGACCTTTCCCCAGATGACAGATCCTGACTGTGTGGGAAGTGTGTGCCTGCACTGGCTTAGGACGCTCCTTCCGTCCTGGCCTGAGTGACCTGGCCCACATTCTGTAGGCTGTGCCCGCGATCAAACCAGGACGCTGCCAAGTGGCCCTGGAGTTTTGCCGACTGTGGCCTTGAGAGGCACGTCCTGTTTTGGCACCCCCCACGCCATCCTCTGTGCTGTGGCCCTTCTCAGTGAGAACACTCGTGCTCTCAGGGGATCTGTGAGCTCTGTGGGGTCTTTGCTCCACTGCTGACTGAGTACCTTGAGGACAAGGACTCGGGGGGTCCATGTCAGCCTTGCACCCCGGCAGCACAGCCCCGTGGTTGGCCGAAGAGGATCCACTGAGCACGACTCGTCCTGTGGTGCATGCAGTTCCTTCCAGCTCAGTTTCTGATCCTCCGTGTTCGCGGATGGCTGTGATCAGGCATATCTGATTCCGTTCTGGGCACAAATGCAAGCCGTATTTAATAGGATCTAGTGTTTCAGCTTCAACCCAAGCTGATTTAACTCTCAGTGCCATTTGCAATCACCAGACATCCAGTACCTGAATGGAAACTTGGCCCCAGCAGCACAATTAGACTTACTCTAAAAACACACTAATTCTTTTTAAGAAGCCTAAGGATTGTACGTATTTGTGTGACATCATGTGACATTTTGGTTCGTGTATACATCGTGCAATGTTTAATTCAGGTAAAGCATATGTGTTTCCTCAAACATTCATCATTTATTTACGATGGGAACTTTCATTTCTTCTAGCTTTGGAAGCACATGGGCTCTGTTGTTATTTATTGTCACCCCCGGGGAAGTGACCCCAGCTCTCTGACTGTCCCCCTGGCTGTGATGAACACCCACTACCCTTCTATGGGACCACCCCCGCTTCTATTTCAAATCAGAACATTATTTCCAATTTCTGTTTTCACCCCAAACATGCTGCTGTGATGCAAAATGATGTGGAGCAGCTTGAGAGGGGACCTTGGAGGAGAAGCCAGGTGCCCTTTCCCGGGCCAGGCGAGGTATGAGTTCTCACACACGTGGTGTGGGTGGGGGAATCACCTGCCAGACTTGTGAGCGCTGTGTGGACCAGCGCTCTCTGGGCAGCTGTGTGTTCAGGGAGGCTTGCCGAGGCCCAAGGAATTTCAAACAGGTGAATTGGTTTTTTCTATTTATATTTTAACATCTAATAGATTTCTGGAGGTTTCTGGGGTACTTTTGTTTTTTCTGCGAGGCATTGTCTCATGCAGAATAGGTATTGGACAAACAAGATTCTTTTAACCAAAAAAAAGTATAAGCATTTGACTGACACGTGATGCGCAAGAATGCAGAACTTCTAAAGGCACAGATTAACTCAGGGAACATGCCAGCAGGCTCTCGTCACTTCAGGAAAGAGAGCAAGACCAGGCCCTTGCGCACTGCCCCCACCCCAGGCACTGACCCCAAGAGAGGGTCAGCTTCTGGACCCCTAACATTACAGCTCGGTTTTGCTGGGTCTTGAGTTTCTCACAGTGGGAACTGGACGGGATGTAGTGTTTCCTATCTGGCTTCCTCTGTTCAGCATTACAGTACTAGGATTGATGGCTGTTGTGGGGGTAGAAATAGTTCGCTCCTCCTTTTGCTGTGTAAGGTCCTCCTATGTTGTTACGCTACACATCCACCCATCCCACTGCGAATGACACTTGACTCTTATGAATGAGGCCACGAGGAACCTGCTACTTGTCTGTTTGGTTTTTGTCTCACATTCTTTTCCTGTTTTGGTGAGGACTTGCTGGGTCACAGAGGATGCACATGTTGGTGCTAGTAGATACTGTCAATCAGTTTTCCAGAATCCTCACACCAGTGTCGACTCTGAGAGCAGCACAGGAGTTCGGTGGTCCTGCAGTCTCGCCCTCCCCTACTGTCCTGTTGGCTGTTTTAAACATTTTAACCTTCGTGATTCATGTGTAGGAACACTGCATTGTGGGTGAACTTCCACTCCCTTGAAAGTGAACGAGGTTGAACTCCTTTTCCTTTTCTATTGGTATGTACTTATAAAGTGCCTGTTCATTATTTTTAATTATAAAGGATTAAATTTTAGGTATTAAAAAGAATGTATTATCATGAGTGTTTGGTTGGAGTTCCTCAATGTGGCTTCCCATACATTCTCTTGAAGGATTTTTTTATGAAAATAAATATTTAATGGAGGTCATTTTGTCAATACATTTCATTTTGTATCTTATTGAAGGAGTGTATACTCACCCTCAGATCATGAAGACTTTCTCCTACATTTTCTTGTAGGACTTTTATTGGTTTTGCTCTGCAATTGAGGATCAGAATTGATTTTGTGTGTGGTGTAAGAGAGGGATCAAAATGAGTCTTCCCCATGGAATCACATGGCTCTCCCACTGCTTCCTGTGTGTGGTGTGAGGGAGGGATCAATCTGAGTCTTCCCCAATGGGATCACATGGCTCTCCCACTGCTTCCTGTGTGTGGTGTGAGGGAGGGATCAATCTGAGTCTTCCCCAAGGGAATCACATGGCTCTCCCACTGCTTCCATGCTGTTTGTTAGAGAGCCTTCTTTTCTCACTGAGAGCTCTGTCATAAGTCAGTCACTGTACGTGGGTGGGTCTGTTTATGAACTCCATTGGTCTGTCTATCCTTGCATCAATAGCACATTGTCATACTTACCATAGACGTAAAACTTCAGTGTATTTGGTAGTGTAAATCCCACCAGTTTATTTTTTTTCCTTTAAGATCATCTTAGCCTTTCTTGGTCCTAGGCATTTTTATATTCAATTTTTAATTAATTTTCACACACACACACACACACACACCTATTATGATTTTGATTGAAATTGCATTGACCCTATAGATCAGTTTGGGAATAAATTAAATCTTTAAAATGTGAATTCTTTTGATCTATGAACATATTTTGACTATTTTTCTTCTCAATAATTCTTTCTGCATAAAAGTTCTATAAACATCTTTCAACAAATTTATTCTGGGGGTATTTTATGCTTTTTTATGAAGAAATTTCATTGTTTAAATATCATTTTCTAATTCTTTGGTCCCAATATATAGGAATACAATTTATTTTTGATTCTTCTATATAACAAACTTGCTAAATTATTCTGATTTTAGAAATTATTTGGATTTTCTAAAAACATTTCCGTGTGTGGGGGAATAGTTTCCTTTCTTCCTCTTCAGTTCTTAAACTTTACATTCCTTTTCATACTGTTAAACCCTGATATACTTTAAGACAGAGACATTTTTGTCTCTGACCTCAGAGGGAAAATTTTCTGTATTTTATCATAAGAGTGTGCAACAAGATTATTGTATCCATGCTTTTTGAGATTAAGAGAGTTCTATTCCTAATTTGTTACATTTTGAATCAGGAATGGATGCAGTTTTATTGAATACTATCCAAATACTCTTTTCTATATTTGCTGAAATGATCGTATGCCTTTTCTCCTTTATTCTGTTAATGTGGGGATTTCTGCTGATGATTTTTAATGTTAAGCTGATCTTGTGTTTCTGGAATAAGTCCAACTTCTCTGTGCTGTTTGGACTCCCTACACATCCCTGTCTCTGACCCGCTAGCCTTCCGGTTATGCTGCTGTATCGACGGTCGTGAGAGATTGGGTGCTCTTTTCATTTCCAGGGATTCCCTCTTCTGCTTTTTGGCTTAAGGTTGTGTGGCCTCGTGAAACAGGTTCCTTTGCATTTTTGATTCTCTCCAAGACTTCTGCAAGGTGGGTCTTTTCTCCCATCAGAGCTTGGAGAAATTCACCTGGAGCAACTTCGTTCCTCTTGATGTGCTGACTGTTCAGAAGAGGCAGCCTTCTGCTCAGAAGGTTGCACACTGAGAAGACATTGCAAAAGGTGGAGGCCCAGGTGCCGCCCATGTTTTCCCTTGGCGGGAAAGCTTCATTTGTATATCCATTCAGCATCCAATGCGTGTGCCTCCCTGGGCTCCCAGGGAGTCAAACAGGTGTGTCCCTGGGAGCCAGAGGACTGTTCTTAACCCGAGGTGTGGAGCGTGTGGGGTCCTCATCACAGCTTCATCCCATGTGATCTGGGACCTCAGGTGTGCTGACCCTGCCCACTTCTCCAGCGTCACCAGGCACCCTCCACCCTGTGCCATGTGGTCCCCAGCTTTGCTTCTGGAAGAGGTCCACTCTTCCCCTACTCTTCATTGGAGACCCTGCACAGTCTTCAGCATCACATCTCCATGGAGGTCCTCTGGCCACCACTTCAGTGAGTCTGCAGGCCCTGGGACGCAGGCCGTCCTCGGACTCTCAGCCCTGCCCGGCGGCAGCTCGGACATCTCTCTTGGGATGGTGTCTGCCTTAGTGTCACTCATCTTCAGCTCACGCACCTGCCCTGCTCTTCAAAGAAGCCCTGGTGCCCCACGCAAGGAGCAGGTGCTCAGGGAGTGCGGACCCCTCCCTTCCTTCTGAGGGGATCCAGGCGGCCACTAACAGGTAAACCCGTGGCAGGGGAAGGCTGAATCTGGCTTGCCCCGAGGAGTCCCCGCGCCCACGCTGGGTGCTCCACGGGAACAGGTGGTATGAATGAATGGGGACGGAGTGAAGGGTGAGGGAAGTGTATTGTGGCCACAAAGGAGGACAGAGATTAAATGGAGACACCGCAGGAAGCGGATTCCAGGTAGTGACCCTGTTCCTGCTCTTACGTTGTTTCTATCACAAATGTCCACAGACAGGATTATTTTGTTCCATGAAAAATTAAAAGGCCCTGAGTGCTTGCTCAGCGCGTCCCTTTCGGCAGGATTTGCAATATTAAGAGCTCGAAGAGCAGGTTCACGCCTTTAGTTGAAACGTGGGTTGAGGTGATTGCCGAAGTGCATGCAGCTGTGAGGTCCGTGGAGCCGCTGTGCGCCTTGCCCAGGCCTCGCGGGACTGCCGCGGCCCAGGCGGGCACCGGCCTCCTGACACCCTGGGCCCACCTTGGCCCGCTCAGCTCCCACTGAGGCTTGTGCTGCGAGCTCCCGCTCACTTCGAGGGGTTTCCTACCTCGAATTTACCTTCTTGGATGGTGTCAAGCTCGCCAGATTCGGCGATTCGAATGGATCTAGTGCTTTTAGCCTGCACGATGAGCGATGGCCCTTTAGCCCTCCTTCACCTGGAGAAAGGGCTGAACCGAATCCATCACCTCCAGCTGGGCCTTGTCCTGGGCTCCCGGAGCTGGGAGGAGCAGGCAGCCCGCCCTCCCACCTGTCTGTCAGGCTCCTGTTTGGTTTTGCCACAGGTGTGGCCTGTGCTGAGGTCAGTGCTGTCTCGTTTCACAGGTGAGGGCCCGAGAGATGCTGGGAGAGGCCCGGACCTGCCTGAGGTCCAGGGTGGAAGGAAGGGGACCCCCTGAGGGTCCAGGCTCTGGCTCTGGACCTAGTGCTCCAAGTTGTCCCGATGCCTGGGGCTCAGTTTCCTCCCGGGTGAGGCTGGGGACACCAGGCAGCAGGGCCGCTGCTCTGCTTCTTGGTTTCCTGCTGCTGCTGCCCTCTGGCTCTCGGGAGGCTGCAGGGTGCAGAGGACGAGCTGATGTGGCTTCTAAAACGGGGAAGCGGCCTCTTGACCAGGTCACCCTTGGAGGGTACTAGTAGGGGACAGCAGCATCTCCCATAGCACAGTTGGTCCCAAGGCCACTGTTTCTTTGGGTGGTCATATGAAGGAGTCCACCTCCTGAGAGGGGCTGCTGACCTCTGGAGGTGGAGGCACACACAGAACATCGTCCACATCGTCCCAGCCACACGAGTCCCTGCGCTCACAGACGAGTGTAGGACACTGGCAGAGTCCATGCCACAGCCTCTCAGTTCCTGTCCCCTGTGTGCACGGGGACAAGCCAATGATTTAATCCCTGTTGGGGGCCCATCTGAGACAGGCAGCTGGCACCCCAGGAAGCACCCCAGACCTGGCTTGGTGCTCCCCGGTCAGTGTGTGTGGGCTGTGCTTCCTCGGGAGGCCGAGGCCCCTGCCAAAGTCCCCTTTCAGTGACAGAAATTGCACCCAGCTCCCTGCAACTCCTTTATCCAGGGACAAGGTGGCTCCCGACATGGTCTGCTGTGCATTCTGTCCAGATCTTCTCGCAGGATTTAAGCATTCTCGCTCAATGGCCGCGGCTCCGACCCCGGTCCTTACAGGAACGACCGCACCGCGGCTGCTGTTCTCATTCACCGCCGGCCCTTCTCTGTGGGAGGTTAGACTGGATCTAAGGGTTCACTCTCTGTGATGCCCTGGAAAGCTGTGTGACTTTGCCAGGGTTTGTCATTCACCAGATCCTCACTGAGGACCTACTGTGTGCCAGTGACTTTGACAGGCCAAGTGCCAAGAGAGCCTGGTGACGAGAGGGTACAGCAGGCCCTAGTGAACCCAGGGGTCCCAGACACCACCCTGGCTGCTCCCCTGATTCTCCCAGTGCCTGCTGTGCAGGACGCACCTGAGGCTGTCCCCCCGCCAGGAGCTCCTTCCTGGCGTGGGCGTCCCTGCGCTCCTGTGCCGCGGTCGAGCCCTCCTGCTCTCCCCTTCCAGCTGGAGGAGCTGCTGCCCCGCCTCTGTGATGCGGCAGCACCTGGGCTCTGCTGGGGGCTGTGGGCACACGCCCCCCCCGCCCCCGCCCCAGGCAGGTGCTGATGAGAAACATGGCCCAGAGAGGAGGTGGCAGGGCCGAAGGCTGCAGAGACAGGTTCCAGCCGGGAAAGCGTGGCCAGCATTCTTCAAGGCAAGGACAAGACCCTGAGGACGCAAGAAGCCATGTAGTTTGAGCAAGAGTGACCAGTGGTGAGACTGAGCTGGCAAGGGCCAGCACACGGGGACACCCTTGGCCTGCGGGCTTCCCATCGTGAGGGTGTGGAATTTGAACAGGGGGGTGGCTTGTGTTTAGCAGAAGTGCCTAGAGCCCCACATGCAATGGTGGACAGATGGAGCAGGTCCTGCTCTCCAGGACCTTCTCTTCTACTGAAAGCGGAAATTCACAAGATGAAATCGGAGAGGAAGTGTGCTTCCAGGGAAGTAAACCAAGTGACATGGCAGGTGGAGTTAGGAAAGTGAAGGAAAGCACTGGAGCCTTCGCTTTTGCTCAGTAGACACCTGAGGGTGAGGAACCAGTGTTGGAGCAGATGTTTGAGGCAGAGCGGAAGGCTCGTGCAAAGGCCCTGAGGTGACCACAACTGGGCACATACAAGGTGTGCAGATGACCATCATTGTGGCTGGAGAAGGAATGAGCTGGGATCCAAGGGAGCAGTGGACTTCCCGAGGAGCTCAGTCGTATTCGACCCTGTGTTGGCAGAGCCACCAGAGGTTTACCATGGGCTGCCGGGGCCTGATTTGTAGTTTTGACCATCACTCTGTGTCTTGTGGTCAGTGGACTATGGAGCAGTGGAAATGGATATGGCATGGCTGGGCAAGGGCTTGGCCTCGCAGTCATCCATGCTGCAGATGGCGAGCTGACGTGATTGGTGGCCGCAGTGGGAGGAAGCAGCTGCCTTTGGGAGACCATGGTGAT
>JAJEJO010002063.1:59015-105295 GCA_020662805.1 Glaucomys volans
GGTCCTGGGTCAGCAGTCCTGAGTCCTGGGTTTCATGTGCTCTCAGAGAGAAGCCCATGGCTCTCAGCTCAGTGATGGACCTGAGAGATGTGGGCAGGCCCCGCCATCTTGGTCTCCACATTACTGAGCTATAACCGACCTCACATGCATTTCATCCCCTCGAGAGCTCAGATCCATGGGTATCACTGTATTCATGGGTCTGTGTGACCTTCACCACAGTCCAACATTAGAACCTTTCCATGCTCCAGAGGAAGTGCCCACAGAGGACCCACTGCCCATGACCCTCCTGTAACTGACTTTCTGTCCCCATGGCTTAGCCTATTCTGGAAACTCCACATAAACAGATCATGCGACGTGTGCTCTCTGATGCCTGGATGCTTGCCCGCCCCTCATTTTGTGGCGTGTGTCTGTCTCCACGTGGCTCTTTCGTGGCCACCGACGAGCCATGGAACAGTGACTGTCGTACCCGTTGGCAGACCTCTGGGCTGTGTTCTCACGTCTGGCTGCTATGGAGGGTGCTGCCACACACACGTGTGCAAGTGTCTGTGAGGACAGGTCTTCTCAGGGCCTGTCTGAAGAGCTGCCAGCCCCTTCCCTCTGTGGCCACCCCAGTCTGCTTCCCACCAGTGATCATGAGGCCCCAGCTCTCTCTACTGGCCCTCACTTGTGATCCACCAGCCTGTGTTTGACATGGGAACGTGCATCCTGAACAGCTGAATGGAAACTGCTGCTGTGTCCCCGCTGCGCGGGGAGGTGACAGCCGCTGGTCCCCTGCCTGTTCTTGTTATGTGCACTCTCATCTGCAGAGAGGAGAGATGAGCCTTAACTCCACCTAGCTGATGGGTGAGCAAGGGGACGATTCCTCAGGTCAGGTCCCCAGGGCCTCAGTTTGGATGATGTGTTTAACTCCCACATGGGGACGTGCTGGCTGGGCTGGGGACTGTAATCAAAGCCCTCTTGGGCTTGTGGATGCAGCTGGAGAGTGACCTTAAAGAAGCACCTGAGTGGGCAGAGAGGAATCATCCCAGACCCACAGCCTCTTTGTCTTTGAACTGTGTATAAGTTTGCTCCAGGTTGTGTGCTTTGAAATACTGTCTGGGTCCCTGGGGCCACCCGCCCTGCAGACTCTGCTTCACTCAGGGGCTGAAAGCCTGGATTTGTGTCCAGGACTGTCCCCATTCCTGTGCTGGGCTGCTCCGGGCCAGGCCCTTGGCCTTGCTGGATGTATTAGTCTTTGTCCCCTAGTGTCTGATGGACGTGCAGGCAGCCAGGTGGGCCCTGAAGAGCCGTGGAGGAAGGGATGGGCAGTGGGCTCCAAGGGCCTTTTCCAGGTGTTGTGAAGCGCTGCTGTTTCTGAAAGAGAAGCCCCCTTCCCACCGCCCCAGGGCGTGCTCCCAGCAGCCCCTGCCTCTGTCACTGCTCGCCTGGCTCCTGGGATTGTGGTGCATCCTGGGTACTCGTTGATAGCCCAGCTGGCTCTGAGCCCAGGAAGGCATATGCCCAGGGTGGGTATGTGTCCAGGTGTGGGCACAGGTGGGTGTCCTCCCTGAGAGGCAGCAGCACCCTGAAGCCAGCATGGGACTACAGCTGAGTGAGAGGACTGGAGGTGGCCAGGCAGAGCCCAGTGGGGTCCACTCTGGGTCAGCTGCTTCTAGTGTCCTGCATGGATCCTCCGGGAAGGCCTGCAGGGACAGGGCTTCCACTCAAGTTAGGGTGTGCATGATTCAGCACACGCTCCGGCACCGAGATCGTCAACTCAAGTGGTTCCTCCCTGCCCTAGTGGCAGCAGCCCGGCACCCCAGACCCACAGCAGGTGCTTGCAGCATGTGGCCCTTGACAAATGTCCAGTTCACAGTGATGCAAGGTTTGCACGTTGCACACACCTGTGTGCTGTTTGCTCTCGGAAGTCTGCACATGGCAGTCGTGATTTTGTGCTGGTCACCCACAGGCTCTGGCCCCTGGCTCCTAGCTCTGCCTGGGGCTGGGCTGATGCATGTGAACAGAAAGTGCTGGGTAAGAAAGACCCGGCTTTCCGTCCAGAGAGCTGCCCTGTGCAGGCAGAGTTGCTGTCGCTGGAGTGACGGCGTCATCCCCCTGTGCTGCTGGCTTGCTCCAGGCCACAGGCCGCCGGCTACAGGAAGGTGGGAGCTGGGGAGCCCTTCAACCCTCCTCCCCCCTGGGACTCGGCTCCTTTGGTCAGTGTGGCCGGCCCAGATTGACTTCTTGATTTGGGGGACCCCCCCAGGAAAGGAAACAGTCTGTGGTTTTAGATGAGGTGTGAGACCACCCACCCGGTTTGCGGTATTAACCATTTTAGAGGGTGCCGTTCCCTTGTGCCAATCATGGAGGATCTCATTTACGTTTCTCTGAATATTAATTAGGTGGATTATCTTTTTTATATGCTCACTGACCATTTGGGTGCCCACTTTATGAAGTGGTCACTTCATTCATTCCTCGCAGTACTGACCACACCTGAGCATGCAGTTCTGTGCACTCAGCACATCTGGGCAGCTCTGCAGCCACTGCCTGTGTTTATTCCAGAGCTTTCCACACCCAAGGGACACCTGGTCCTCTCGCCCTGCCTGGACCCTGGCACCCACCCCGGTGCTTTCTGTCCACATGCACAGACCCCTCCAGGTCGTGTCATGTGAACAGACCCACACGGGGCGTCCTCTTGGGCGACCGGCTTCTTTCTTTCAGCATCTCATCTTCGAGTTTGCCCGAGTTGTCCATGTGGGTACTTGGTTCCTGGAGGGAGCAGAAAGTGGTACAAACCATGTGGAAGGGTTCAGTGGTCCCTCGAGAGGTTCTGTACAGGCCCCACGTGTCCCCACAGTCCCCTTCTGCACACGTGTCTCAGAGTTGGAAACAGGTATTCAGGAAACTAAGTCAAGGCCCGTGCGTGGTGCTCACACCTCCGGGCTTTCACACGAGCTTCCGCTGGCCTTGCGGGGACGCCTCCCTCTCACCCCTGTGTTGGGGTCAGGTGGAGGGCGACTGGCTGATCCTCGCTGTGCTTGTGATGTGCTTGCACCAGGCCTTGGACTCTGTGTCCATTTGCTGAAATGCTCCTTCTCCTCCCTGTGAAGCAGAGCCGGGCGGCTGGCTGTAAGAGCCGCTCTTGGTGGCAAGACTGGTCTGGCTCCAGGACTTGCCCCACCCAGGGCAGAAGCACAGGTGAGGAGCGCGGTGCCCCTGGAGCCGGCCTTCTGGACGCCTTCCTGTCTTAACTCTCGTTTCCCCGTCCACTTGCCGTAGAGCTGAGCTGGTGTCCGTGGGAAAACTGGCCATCTGCCGGGCAGGCGCCGGCGACCATCGGCAGGATTATGGGTTGATACTAAGCAGATGGTCTTTCTAGTTAGCTGTGCTGTTTCCTTCACCATCCACATGAGCGAAACAGGCTGCTTCCGTGATGTCTTGACTTTTCTGCTGGAGTCAGATGCCGCCGATCTCATCTTCATCTAAGCGTCATGCTGGGGAGGAGCCTTGCACAACTAGAGGCTCTGTGACTCGGAAATCTTGAGGCCCAGTGTCTGCCAAGGTCTCAGAGAATCCTACTAACTTGGAGACACAAATATTGGGGAGAAGGATTTTATTTTCTGCATGCACAGCCCTTGGCAGGAAGGCATAGATGGCGTAACCCAGGTGGAACTGCTGCAACGCCCCTCTCCGGCCCCTCTGGGGTTGGCGCTGGGGCTGGCTCAGGGCTGCCTGAGCCGTCTGTTCAGGAGAGGCTGGCTGAGCAGCCGCCGGCATGGCTCCCTGCAGGACTTCGCAGAGCCTTCGTTATGCGGGCCTGGAGTGGAGCCTCCAAGGAGGCTTGTAGTACAGACCTCAGTTTCCTAACAAGGAGCATCACAGAGCACTCCCTTCAAGCTCTGCCGTGAAGCACACCTTGGGGGACACTCCTTCACTCCCCCATAGGGACTGCACTCTGACACCGCCCTGCCATTTCCCAGCCGCGTGACCCCACTGGCACTTGGCTCACCTGCTCTGAGCCTCTGCTTCCCAAATGCGAGACCGCCCTGACAGCACAGTCCCTGCCTTCCCGGAGGTGCCTAGCGGGGATGACCAGCACAGCCTCCGGAGCCCCCTTGGGCATCTGTATGTGCGTTTTCTGCTGGACGGGTCCTCAGTCCCCAGCTCCCAGGGGCCAGGGTTCCCTCTGAAGCTCAGCCAGGCTCCTGTGTGTTCTTCTCTGCACTTGGTACCTCCACTGGCCAGCAGGGGGACGAGGTGACATGTGAGCTCAGGGTGGGCAGAGGGGAGCCTGGGGGTCACTTAGCACTTGCAGATTCCCTGTATCAAGGAGCACAGGAAGGCTGTGCCATGGTCGCTGGCCTGCTGTTGACTCTGCCTCCGTTTCTGTCTCCCAGGATCAGTCTCAGTCACCTCCTCACTCTCTCCTTAGTCCACATGCCGACTCCTGTGCTACAAGCTGGGCAGGGAGGACACCGGGCCCCTGCTCCCCCCACTGCAGGGTCCTCACCAACATGGGCCCCCCTGCGGTCAGAGGTTCTCATGAACGGGCTGGCAGGACTGCAGGGAGCAGAGCGGGGCTGCTGAGGGACATCTGGCCCCTTTCCCACAGCCCCCCTGCCTCCACCCACCAATGTGACCAGTCCTTCCTCTACCCTGAGCGGCATGATTATGAGTGACTGGTGAGGGGCCTCATTCCGTCCTTGGAAGGGGTCCCAGTGTGGCCTTTGATCTGTTCTTATTGATCATCACACTAAAAATCCATGCTCTTCGGTTGTTACTCAAGAACTTTCCAGAGAGGAGATCAAACCCAGAATACTTTGACATTGGGGAGCCTTGAAACCCATTTTTTGAGATGAGTCTATGAAAGTGCCCAGAAGGTTTTGTGGGCACTGTCCAGCCACAATCCCTGCTGCCCAGCTACAGCTCACTGATCTTGGGGCCCTTGAGGCCCCTTGATCCTGCTACCCCTGGCTTCCCTGCCAGACTCCCCAGCCTGTCCTCCTTAGCCTCCCCTCTTAGGGCTCTTAGAGCAGCTGGCCTGGCCTCTGTCCTTTTCTGCCCTGCACTGTCACTTGGGCTGGTGACCTGGGGAATTGCTTTGCAGAGCTGTGCCTGCTTTTCCCAGGTGGCTGCCAGGGTCAGGATGGGGTGGACGGTACTGATTCACATCAGATGCCCACCACAGAGCCTGCTATGCAGTGGGCCCTAGGGCTCTGCCCTTGCTGCTGCCAGGGATGACCAGCAGCCTCGCCCCCCAGCTCCCGAGTGTGTTGGTGGCCGTCGGGCTCCTGCCTTCAGTCCTGGCCCCCACCTGCCACCCACGCTGAGCTTCTGTGTGCTTGTCCCCAGGCTGATTGGCCACATCCTCAGTGATGCCCTAGTGCCCTCCAGACCTCTTCACAGCCACACAGCTTTTCCTGGCTGGGCCGTCCAAACTCCTCTGTCTCCCAAAAACCATGAAGTCCAGCCTTGGGGTTCCCAGGCCAGCAGATTAGGGATGGAGGGGACAGTGCAGGTGGGCTTTAGTTATCAGTGTTTAACCCAGGGGAAATGCTCTTTGACTATAAGGTTGTTCTTTGGATTGCTTTGAGTCAGAGGGGACAAGAGTAGGTGACGGTTCCGTGCAGTTCATTTGTGCCTGTGTGCGGTCATTGTCCAGCCCCAGGGAAGCTGGCACTGCTGGATCCCATTCTATATGTGAAATGCTACTGGGATTTTGGATCTTGGGAACCGAACCCCTCAACACCACCATGCGTCTGTGAATTTTGCACCTTTTATTTAACTCTTGCCAACCCAACACCACCATCCTCCTTCCCACAGTCGGCAGGAGGAGTGTGCCCTCTGCAAGTTCCTGTCCTGGTTCCTCCTGGTCTCAGGCACCTTGGTTTGCTCTGTGGCCAGCGGGACCCCAGGGCAGGGACGGTGCCCAGCACCTCTGCTCCTCAGACCCAGCACTGGGCTTTGTTCAAAGACGATGTTCCCAGGTATTAGCACATGGGTTTGGGACAAGGAAGCAGTCAATGAAGACAGAGGGGCCACCGTCTTGGGTCCCCACCTTCCTGTCCACCTCCCACAGCCTGTCTCAGGTTCCACAGTTACGCTGCTTTTCTCTTCCTCCATGGGGTGTGTGCACTTCCCGCAAGGGAGGCGACATGCTGAGGGTGCGGGGCTCTGTCTCACACCCAGAGCATGCTCTCAGCTGATGCTGGCGAGTGAGTTTGTGCCCGCTCCAGCGTCCTCGGTGCAGATGGTCCCTTTCCTCCTACGGGGCGGCCTCTTGCTTGCGCCTGCAGGGGGAAGCTTTCCTGATGAAGTGAAGCGTACGGCGGGAAAGGTTGGTGGTATAAGATGAGGAAGCAGAAAGGCCAGGCCACCAGGGGTGGCCGTCAGGATCCGGTTCCCATCTGAGCAGCCTGAGTGCCCAGAGCCGCAGAGATGCCCCCGACACAGGAACAAGGTGGTTCCAGCCCCTGCTCTGTGGAACGTACCGTGTTCCCTGGGAAAGGCAGAGAATCTAGAAAACCGGCCCAGCCCGTGACGTCCGGGCGTGACGAGAGCTGGGTGGAAGGAGATGTGAGTCCAGGTCTGGAGATCAGCCTGGAAGTCAGCCAGGTCAGCGTGCAGGTCCCAGAACAGGTCGGGCTCTGTAGCTGGACCATCTTGCCTCAAGGGGCTGGGAGGGGCTGGAGCCGCCCTGGGTCATGGCAGCAGGGTGGACAGGCCCCAGCTGTCATCCGGGAGCCTCGGGAGGCCTGGGCTCGAGGCTGTGGGCGGGCTTCCTCAGCAGCGCAGGCAGAGCAGGAGACGCAACTCGTAATTAACAGCTAATGCAAAAAGGTGCAGAGGTGCCCGGCGCTTAGCACCGCTGCTCCTCGGAGGCTGGGGGGACCTGCTAATGGGACCTGCTAATGTGTTGGCACCTCCCAGAGTCTCCCCACGGTGGGAGGGCAACTCCTCAGCCATGCCAGGGAGGGGTGGAGAGGGCTCAGCAAGGAACAGGGCATTCCGCCGTCCCTCCTCTCCATGGGCTCTGGTGCCCAGGTCCACAGGCACCCTCCCAGCCACGTGAACCTCCCTGTGTGCACACACCACGCACTTTTGTGGCCACCCTGCTGGCCTCCTGCTTGCCCTCCAGAGCACACCACCCACCTCTGCCCTCCTTTACTGAAGGGCACAGCATCCAAGGTGACGCTCCTGCCCCTGGGAAGATCCATGCTGCTCCCACAGCCCTCACCTGGCCCAGCCCTGGGCTCGAGCAACCCGGGAGGGGAGCCCAGCTGCAAACTGCTGGGACCCCAGGGCTCCCAAGGAGCTTCTCAGGTGAGGCCGTCTGTGCTGGGTGACACATGGGCACTTGTGAGCTGGAGACCCTCTGGTGACTGTGCTGAATTCTGAGTCCAGGTCAAGCCCTGCAGAGCCTGCCGCCTCCCCCAGGCATCTGCCATCCGTGCCGCTGCTCCTCCTGCCTGGCCCCCCATGTGCCCTGGTGCAACCCATCATTGACTGCTGCCACCTGCTTGTCCCCTGCTGGCCGCTGAGCCCAGAGGTGGTCTTCTGTGTCTCCTGCTCCCCTGGGTACACCAGTGCCTGGCTTGGCGCCTGGCACGTGGTTGCGTGGCGGAGCTGGTGTAGGAATGTAGGGACCCTTGTGGGGAGGAGCGCAGGCTGCTCAGGGCCACCGCGCCAGGGGCCCTTCTCTGTGCTAAGACCAGGGTGGGGACCCAGCACCTGCTCTAGCCACCAGGGGGAGGGGTGGCAGGAGGCAGCCAGTGAGGGACTGGGTGACCCTGTGAGAAGGAGGTGCTGACCCTCCTGCCCACCTTCCACCCTTGAAGCAGGTTACTTGCCCACCCCAAGGAGCAGAGGATGCCCCTCCCCTGGCTCAGCAGGGACAGGGTGAGGTGGAGGCACCAGGTGGGTACCGAGGGGCTCTGGCTCCAGGCCACTGTCAAGAAGTACTGAGCGCAGCCATGTTCTTAGCAGGGGCCTTGCAGTCAGTGCAGTCATGAGGATGGCTCAGGAGAGCAGGGAGCAGGCCGGGAGGGCAGGGAGCAGGCCGGGAGGACAGGGAGCAGGCCAGGAGGGCAGGGAGCAGGCCGGGAAGGCAGGGAGCAGGCCGGGAGGGCAGGGAGCAGGCCGGGAGGACAGGGAGCAGGCCGGGAGCAGACTGCGAGTCGGCGGGGCCTGAGGGTCTCTTGGTGTTCGGTCCTGAGAAGGGGAGCTCTGAGGAAGGGTGGAACAGGAAGGAGATGCCACCCGATTCTGCTTCTAGAAGCCATCAGCAGGCCCGAGGAGGACCGGGGCGGGTGCTGTGGTCCCGGAGCTGCACCCTGGCGACCCTGGCTGACATGCAGTTCTCCTGCATGCTGCCCCTTGCTGCCTCTGCTGCTAGGCGCCCTGGAGCCTCGGGGAGTTTCTGTGGGGCTCTCCTAGCCCGTGGGTGTCGTGGCCTCGTCCAGACCACCCTCCCTCTGAGCGGCTCCTCCTGCTGCAGCATGCGTCTCGCTGGCCACGCTGCCCCCAGCCAGGCCAGGCATAAATAAAGGCCGACTCTGCCTCCTGGGCTCCCGTGCCCAATCCGGCCCCATCTTCACAGCTCCCAGAGGCTGCGGGAGATCTGGCCCTTCCTGTCCTGTTGTGCCAGGAATGTTCCCAGGACAGCCATCTCTCCTGGGTCCACACAGCCTGGCAGTTCCATTCCCATCTGGCACTGTGGGTGGAGGAAGGAGAAGGGGAAACATGGAATAAATTGCCTCTGGAAAGTGAAGGACCCGTCTGCGTCCTGCCCGCACCACAGGGCCCAGGGGAGAAAATGGTGGGAGGCACCCTGATGTCCTGCGCCTTTGGCCGCCCTTGTTCCCCCACATTTCCTGGGTCCCCACTGGGAGCCAGGGGCTGGGAATTGGGATCCCCCTTGAGAAATAGGTGGAGAACATGTTGTCACTTCTTCAACGTTTGCCAAGCCCACAGGGAGGAGCCCTCACACAGGACAGCCCTGACCGCCTCTGGGTGGAATGGTCTCCTGCGGGTTGCCTCCTGGGCCACGGCTGGACACAGCAGCTGGCAGTGATGTGCTCAAAGGGGGCTGGGGGAAGGGCCATGTGCCCGCTGGCCTGGCTGGCCCTGCTGTGAGCCTCCTGTCTGTGTCCCCCGCGTCATGCCCTCGTCTAGGTGGCAGGAGCAGCTTAGGGACACAGGGGTCTGGAGATCACAGCCACAGCAGCATCACCTCACCGTTTGAGCCTCGGTTTGCTCGTCCATGAAGCAGATGTTGACAGTCACCCTCTGTGGCTCAGGTCTAGAGTGAGGGTGGAGAAGGAGGTGCTGGGAGTGAGCCCTGTGATGCTAGGTGCTGGCTCTAAGCTGTCGTGGTGAACGTCTGGGTGGAGAGTCACCAGGGCCAGCCCAGTACACATATCTGAGTGACCATTTAGCCCAGCATGACACCATCTTACATGCACCGTGACACATGTCCATAGGCCTTGGATTCCTGTGTCGACCTGTGCTTCCTGACTCGGGACCACACCAGGCCACACTGCAGCTTCCTGCTCCTGCCTGCACGGATGCTTTTTAGTTTGCAGTTGTGGAAACAGGCTTGGGGTGGGTGGAGTGGCCTGCCCGCAGGCCCAGGCCATCGAGGGCAGTCCTCTGGAAGTCACAAGCCGTGGGAGCTCCAGAGTCTGCCTGCCAGGTCTGCCTGTCACGGGGCACAGAGGCCACTGTCCCGTGGGCCTGCAGATGCTTTCACACGCTGACTTTGCTCAAGCTGAGCTCTGCAGAGCCTGGACTCAGGAGGGACCTAGCAGGCTTGTAGGGGCAGCAGGTGGCACAGGGACACCTCAGGTGGGAAGGGAGGAGGTGGGAGGCCCAAGGGTCCTGGCCCATCACAGGCTGCTGACCCTGGATGCTGGTTCTCCCTCCTGCTGCCAATCCTGTTGGCCCCCATCCATCCCTGCTCCCCTGCCTCTCTGTTTGGGGAACTCTGGGATCTGCAGAGATCAGAGGTCTCAGCCCCTCTCACAGGTGGCAATAAAGTGACTTCGTCTGGGTGTGGAAGGCTGCAGGGGCTCAGGCAGGAGTGTGTGTGTGGCAGGGACCCTGGACAAGGTTGGACTCACGCACAGGCCTGGGACTTCCACCCACAGGACACTGGGAGGTTGATCTGGAGAATGGGTGGGACTCAGGTCCTTGTCACTATGGAGGGAGCATCCCTTCCCTGTGTCAGGAGGGATTCTGCCATAGTGATGGCCTGGGCCATTCCAGACTGTGTCAGTGGATGGGCTGGGGTCCCCCCGGCCATGCCCTGTGGTTTTCCTCCAACTCCGCAACCTCACTAGTGGAACTTCAGCTTCCCCTGACTCGACCTCCCGCAGCCGTGCTGGGGCGGCGCCGTCTCCCTTCCCAGTGCCCGCGAGCACACACCGGCCCGGGCTGCACACGGCCCCTCGCACCCGCCGGCTGCTCCGACCCAGCAGCTGACCCCGTCCCGCTCCTTCCTGTGCATGTAGCTCCGCCTCATTCTCTCCACGTGTGCACAGCTGGGGAGAGGCCACCCCGCGGCTGGTCACTAGTGAAGGACGTGGGGGTTGCTGCCGGTCTCTTGCTAAGGAGCCACAGTGCCAGCAGCTCCCTGGGGCGTCCATCTGTATGCGTCCCACAGAATCTACAACCGTGGCCTAGTTTCCCCAGCAAGGAGGGATGGACAGGCCAGCCACTTCCATTCACGGACTGCCTCACTCTGCAGCTGCTCGCTGAGACGACCAAAGGGCAGGCCCTGGGCTGGGGTCTGCAGCTGTGCTAGGCCTGCGCTCTGTCCTCGGGGAGCTGACGGCCTGGGGGAGGGCAGCACCCCATGGGATCTGCAGCTGCTTTTGCCTGCACAGGTGGCCTCAGGAGGGGAAGACAGAGGCCTGGCTCTCTCTGGTAAAGACTTCCTGGAGGAAGTAATGTGTGACTGAGTAGCTGGTTTATGAAGCAGAGAAAAACTGGGAGAAAGAGCAGCATGGATGGCAAGCTTGGCATGAGCAAAGGCCCTGGGGCAGGGGATGTCTCATGGTAGAGTCAGACAGTCTTTAATTCCCATGGTAGAAGGGAGAATTGGGAGAGGGCTGCCTATGGCTGTGGGGAGCTCAGAGGGAGGGTCCCCACAAAAGGGGAATGGAGCATGCCCACTTGTGAGTTTGCGCCCGCCACACCTGTGTGCCCTGTGTGTGCAACCATCAGAAGAAGCCCCAGAGTGTCCACTGCTTTGATGACCCTTCTGTGCTCTAGGCTTTGGGGACTCACTTGTGGCCTCTCAGGGTGAGGGAGTTGCTGGGTCCCCAGCAGCCAGGTAGCATGGGGGTCACTTGAGACCCTCCTTGGTTTTATCTTCCAGATGAGATGGAACGGACTCCCCCCGTGCGCTCCGAGTATCTGGTCTCAGGGACTCGAACTCCCCCCGTGAGGAGGAACAGCAAGCTGGCCACCCTGGGCAGGATCTTCAAGCCGTGGAAATGGAGGAAAAAGAAAAATGAAAAGCTGAAGCAGACGACGTCAGGTAAGGCCGGGGGGAGGGACCCGAGCTCTGGCTGGGGCGGCCCCCACTCAGGAGGGCAGCCTGGGCTGTGTGGCCCCTGAGGACCAGAAGCTGCTCAGCCTCCCTCTACTCACCTCCCTTAACCAGCCACCTGGCTGGGATGGTCAGCACGGTCACCACACAGGTGACCCAAGGGTGCTCACAGTCACTGAGGCCTTGCTAAGGGGATCTGACTCAGTGCAGGGCTAGGGGACTGGAGCATCACGCTGGAGCCCAGCAGCAAGCACCCAGCCCACCAGACTCCACCACGGTCCTCGTCCTCCCACAGCCATAATCCCACTTGGATCAAGTAGGCAGAGGCCTGGGTCCTACCCAGAGGCCCGGGTTTGGCCAACCTGAGTTAGACCTAACTCTGGCTGTTTCTAGGAGGCCCCTGGGTGATTCTGAGGTTGAGGCCCTCAGCTTGGCCTCAATACCTTCAGTTGCTCTTCTTGTGGGAAGACAGAAAGCCAACCTACTCCAGTGCTCTGCTGACTGGGTACACCTGTCCCTGTGCCTCCCACCAGAGGATCCAGAAGGTCCCCACACTCACTCAGGCTGCATCCTCACACCCTGCCAGTCCCAGCTCTGTGGGAAGTCGGGTTGCGCGGGTTGTCCCATTGCCCCTTCCTCCACGGAACCCACCACGGGAGCTGCAGCCACTAGCTTGCACCCCAGGCAGGTGGCCCCAAGATGATGACAAGACCCAAGAGCCTGTATGCCAACAGAGCACTGTGCCCCTCCCTGCAGGGACAGCCCTCTCGTGTGGTCCTGTCCACCCAGGGGCAAGAAAACAGCTGGGCCGGGAGAAGCACCCCCTCAGGGCTGGGCAGTAGCAGGACATGCTCGGGGCCTGGTGGAGCCCCCAGAGGCCTCTGGGCTGCTTGCCACCAGCTGGCTGGAGGCAGTGCACAGGGCTGCTGCTCCAGGCCTTGGGGGTGGGCCTGGTGAGTGCCACCTGGGGTCATTGCCTCTGCCACTCTGGGCTCCACTTTGCTCCCCGGTGCAGACTCCAGGACTTGGAGGTAGTGGGGACAAAGCCAGTGTGACCAGTGCCCCGTGATGGGCACTACAGCAGCGGCGACTCTCACCCACGTTTTCAGCCTATGGAATGACTTGGTACAAGAATTGAACTCCGGGGCACTGGACCACTGAGCCACACCCCCAGTCCTATTTTGCATTTTATTTAGAGACAGGGTCTCACTAAGTTGCTTAATGCCTCCCTTTTGCGGAGGCTGGCTTTGAACTCTCGATCCTCCTGCCTCAGCCTCCTGAGCCGCTGGGATTACAGGCGTGCGCCACTGCACCTGGCTTAATTACTTTTTAATGAGAGGTCGATCATCAATTTTTCTTTGCCAATAATGAAAATGAAACAAGCATCATCATCAAGGCTCCCCCAGCTCCTCCTGTGTGCTGGGTGCCAAGGACACGGGAGATCCAGGCCCTGCCATGTGGACTCACCACAGCGTGGGACTGCACAGCGGCCCAGCCTCGGAGGCCTGACCCTCCTGGGCTCAGCGCCTTCAGCTGTGGACTGGAAGGCTGACCTCCTGCCCCGCGGCTCCCCCAGTGCTGTGCTGAGGTATCGGGATGCTCCAGAGACCCTGGGGGGACACAAAAGTTCTCACAGTTAATACCCACAGCGTCCCCTCAAAGTATACAGGGTATCTGATTCAGCGCTCGAATCCCTGATGTCGCAGGGAGCAGTGGTCAGGATGAGCTGCTCGGGGCAGGGCTGGGCAGGGCTCGGGGACACCTGCCAGCAGCACAGGCTGCAGCCCAGGAGGTGGTGTCTGAGGCGTCTGCCCTGTGGGTGCCTCCTGCCTGCTCCCCCACTCTGAAGGACTGATGTCCCTACCCCACTGGGGATGGTAGACCTTCCCCACCCAGCTGCCTCTGGGTCTTCACCCCCACTGAAGTGGAGGTGAAGTCCTGCGTCCAAACCTGACCATGGGAAGCAGTTGAGTTGCTGCTGGGCTCGGAGCCCCTCTGTCGGGGGCGTGGCTCACGCCATCTCCCTTACACCCTCCAGGCTCAGAGTTCAGGGGGTCAGTGTTGGCCACACATCCAGCTCCCTGGACCTGCTTAGATGCTGGGGTTGGAGAAAGGAATCTACCTTCCCTTCTGGAAAATGTCTCTCCCTGCTGCTTTTGGATTCCCTGCTCCACTCTTGCCCTGGCTGCTTTCCCCAGACGACCCCACCCAGGACCCCCTCTTTCACCCTGCTCCCCCCTGTTGTCTGTCCTGCCCACATGCTGGTCTCAGGCAGAGGCCGACCTGTCTTGCTCCTGGTGACTGATGCTGCCGGGCGCAGTAGGCACTCACGCAGGACTGGCGCCCTGATGGAATTCCGGACGTCCTCACTGCACCCCGTCCTCACGATCCACGCAGGTGGCTGAACTGGTTTTGCTCTCTGGGGGCCTCCAGCACCTATCACTGCCCAGGTAGAAATGAACCAATCCATTGGGCTCACCTGGCTGTCCCTGCCACCTCCACTCCTCAGTGAGCCTGTCCTGAGCCCCTGGGGTGCAGCGCACTGCACGTGGAGAGAGGCGGGCTTTGCGATCTGCTTAAGAGCAGGCATCTTGATCTTTCCAAGAGAGCAGCCAAGTGGTTGGTAACTGTGCATTTGGAAACTGGGGTTCACCTGTAGGCAAATGGAAAGAGAGAAAGGGGGATGGGGAGTGGTAGAGACTGCCTGGAGCAGTTGGGAGTGGGTTCTGCCCTGGGTGGGGTACTCCGCCATCCTGAAGGAGGAAGGGGTGCGATTTGGTGAGTCGGGGTCTATGGAGGGACCTGAAGCTGACCCCCCCCTCCCTCCCTGCCCCTCTGGTGAATTCTTTAAAGGCTGCTGACCTGGGTCTGCTAGAGACCCACACCCTCAGAAGGAGAAATGCTCTGAAGAGTGTGGGAACAGACTCTAACGGCAGGGTCCTTAGCAGAGCAAGGTGACTCCAAGGGAGGGGTCCTTAGCAGGGTCCTTAGCAGAGGCTAAGGTGACTCTAAGGGCAGGGTCCTTAGCAGGGTCCTTAGCAGAGGCAAGATGGGGTCCTTAGCAGGGTCCTTAGCAGAGGCAAGGTGACTCTAAGGGCAGGGTCCTTGGCAGGGTCCTTAGCAGAGGCAAGGTGGGGTCCTTAGCAGGGTCCTTAGCAGAGGCTAAGGTGACTCTAAGGGCAGGGTCCTTAGCAGGGTCCTTAGCAGAGGCTAACATGAGCCAGCCCCGCTGTGGACAGGTCCCTGGGGCACTGGGGGCAGAGGGGGCCTCGTTCCCCAGCTGTGAGTTGGGGGTAGGCGAGGGTGGCTCAGGGGAGGGTGTGGTGTGCACAGGTGACATAGGCGAGTCACAGGACAGGTGCTCCCCACCTGAGGCCGTCCTGCTCACTGCTCGGCAGATTGCTCGGGATTGTGGAACTGCAGGACAACTTCCCCGCTGCCAGTGGACCAGGCCTTGCACGCCAAGCGCCCACGGTCCCACTGTCTGTGAAACCCGAGGGGGGCGTTGCTGAGGCCTCTGACCATGACTCACGTGGACATTTGTGTCTTGTGCAGCCCTGGAGAAGAAGATGGCCAGCAGGCAGGGTCGCGAGGAGCTCATCAAGCAGGGGCTGCTGGAGATGATGGAGCAGGGTGAGTGGGGGCGGGCCCTGGGGTGGAGGTCACCGTGCCGGGCACACCAGCCAGGCAGCCACCCAGGAAGCCCCTCAGGACAGAATGGACGTCAGAGGCATCCTGCGGCCAGGTTGGAGGTTTGCAGGCTCCAAGGTTGGAGAGATGCCCCAGAGATGGGACCTCGGGCAGCAGAGGAAAGGGCATCCCCTGGGCACGGGGTAGCACCTCCTTTCCTGGGGATGTCAGCAGCAGGGTGAGGAGGGGTGTCCAGGCTCCTCTGGTTCCTCCAGAGTGGTAGCGGTGGGTTTGGTGTGCCCTGCGTCTTCCCCACAGTGCTTCCTCCACCTCCTATTCCCACCACTTCCACGGAGCAAACGTCTGGCCCGCAGCTGTGCCAGGTGTGCGCAGCCTCATCTTTGGGGTGCAGGTGAGGGATGTGAGGGTCAGGCCATGGCTCCCACTGGGTGTGGGCATGAGAGCAGAGATGCTGTCCAGAGCCTGGTCCCCGAGCCTGCCCAGCTGTTCCATCTCGGCGGTGTGCACATGCGCCTCTGTTTACACAGGCTGATGGTTACTGCCAGCACATTCAGTCAACAGAATCCTCTCGTTCCCAAGGCTCCTTTTCACAAGGGATTCCAAGTGGTGTGGGGCACAGGGCTCAGATCGGACCTCCTTCCTGCCTTCTGGTCTGCAAAATCGTCACTGGGGGGTTTCACAAGCCCTGTGCTGCTTGGAAGTCTCTTGAGCACTGGGCCTAGCTCTTGCCCCCTCATGAAGCTCCACAGAGCCAGTTCCCTGAGGTTTGTATGAGTGTGTCAATTCCTACCCCCCCTCCTGCTTTAAAATACGACTAGTGTCTTTGAGATTCGGTTCAAGTAATTTCTCCAGAAATTAGAAGAGGAGCTCGTGGAGTCAATCCAGCTCGTGTACAACCAGGCCTGCAGCTCGCACACCCAGCGGGGTCAGGGTTTCTGCCATCCTTTGCCTCCCCGAGGCTCAGAGTGGAGGGGTCACTTGTGCATGTGGGGGATCCTCCCCAGGGATCGCTTACTACCGCCAGGGCCCTCTGCCTGGGAGGAAAGCCTGGCAGGGAGCCCCCTGGTGCCTGGTCGTTTTATGCTCTGTGCAGACTTAGATTTGGTGGAGTTTGATTTCTGAAATACAAGTCTGGACTCTGAGTTTGGATGAGACCCAAAGTGCCAATAGTCTGGCATTTTGATTATGTTGCTGAAGGGCTTTATGTGGATCTTGGGAAGGGAAAGGGGAAAGAGAAACGATGAGTCTGTTCATCATTTAGTCCAAAAAATGTTAGTTTTGATGAATAAGGAGGAAGTAAAGATGTAGATGCGATGCTTGTCAAAAATTAATTTTTGAATAATTTCAGAGGAGAGTTTTTAGGAGGGGTGCAGTTGGCTCTTTTAAACTCTGAATTTTTGTAAGATGATTTTGTGGATGACGTGGGGACAGAGGCCCAGTGCCCAGTGTCTGCAGGTCAAGGGTTGGCCACCTTTCTTGGAAAGGTCAGATGGTCAGTCCTCCAGGCTTTGCGGCCGTATCAGTCTGCTTTACACTACCCACTGAAACGCCCGAGGCGGGCTAACTTGGTAAAGAGGTTTACTCAGCTCACAGTTTTGGAGGCCAGAGGGCAAGGTGCTGGTGTTGGCTCAGCTCTAGTGATGGCCTTCTTGCCAACAGAGTGCCGAGGCAAGGAGACAGAGAGCCTGTCTGTGTCAGTGTGTCTGTCTGGTCTCTCTCCCTCTTATGAGCTCCCCAGGTTCCAATCAAGGGCTTCACCCCGATGTCTTTACCAAAGTCCCCGTCAGCAACACCATAGTCAGATTGTTTTGGGTCTCTTAATACCTTTGATCTGTGTTTTGGGGGTTGAACTCCTGCCTGGGTTTGCAGGGAGCCTACAGTGGGTCTCAACCACTCCAATCTGCTGTCACAGGGCAGAAATAGCCATGGACAGTACCTACGTGTGTGGGCATGGCTCTGTGCCAATAAACCTTTATTTATAGATGCAGAAATTTGAATTTCAAATAATTTTTATGAGTCATGAACTGTTTTTCTTATTTCCCAACCATTTGAAGCTATAACATCCATTCTTAGCCGGGTCACATGGAACAGGTGGAGGCTGCCTCTGGGCCCAGGGTGCACTTGCCAGCCCCCTGCCCCACTCATTCCCTCCCGCTGAACGATGGTGGAGCAGGAGCTGGAGGGGCCACAAGGGCCATGTCTGTCCTTGAGAGTGAGCATGCAGGAAACATCGATGGTGCACGGCCTCAGTGAGTGTCTACCATGTTGGCGGCCAAGGCTATAGATGGGCAAGTACTGTGCTTCCCGGGCACACACTCCTGTGGGGCACGAGACTAGGGAATCGCACGATTCAATCAAAATCAGAACCAAGAAGAAGAGGCACAGGAGGCACCGAGCACCTGAGAACAGGAGACAGGGCCCCTGCTCAGAGGCCCGAGCCATGTCTCTGTCCAGGCCGCAGTGGGCAGGAGGACCCAGGCGGCTGGGAGTCTGCTGCACGTTAGAATCGCCTGGGAGCCATGACGACCCCCTGATGTTGGGTATCAGTTCAGTTAGACACTTCTCAGGCCTTCCTGGGCCAGTCCTCCAGGGGGCTCCCCAGCTGACTCCCTTTATGCTGGAAAGTTGAGAAGCAAGAGATCAGGAAGTGGGGGGCGATGTCCAGCCCAAGGGAGCAAGACCCAGGGCTCAGGGAAGGGGCGTCCATTGAGTGGGTGGACTTAGAGGGACTTAAGGGTCTGGGCGTGGGAGGCCTTTCTCTCCCTGCTCCGCTCACTGGCTTGGGTGGCAAGCTTGCCCAGGGGAGCCCAGCTGTGGGAGCCCACGCTGCCCCAGGTGAAGGGTGTCCACTGTGAGCTTGCCCTTACCTGTGAGAAGGCCAGGGTGTCTCCCAGGCACATTGGAAGCAGAGGAGCGCAAGGGCTGCCCCTGGGGGGGGGGGTGCTTTCCCTAACTTCTGTGTGGCTTAAGTTCTCTGTGGAGTATTCTGGAAAACCTGCAGCCCCCATGAGATAGGTATGGAGCACGTTCAGGTGTTGGCCGCAGGCCTCCGAGAAAACGCCTGGCCACAGGGCAAGGTCCCTGTCTGGTTTGTCCAGGAGCTGGGGGCACCGGATGCCCTTCCACATTGAAGGGAACTGGCAGCTGGGTGTCTCCCAGTTCAGGGGAGCATTTGGCCACCTCCTAGGAGGGGAGGGCTGGGAGGGGCAAGGCCCCGCTTCCTGTCCCCAGGGTTGTCTTGGGTTTTTCCTGGGTTCGGGTTAATGAATCGGTCCTCAGCCACCACCTTCCAGCAAGGAGGGACTAACCTGTGGCCATGGGCACCCCCCTGTGGCTGGCCGCTGCACGCGGCCTGCCTGCATTGTGGCCAGGCCTGCAGGCAGGGAGGCCCTGGGAGGCTCTGGAAGGGTACTGCCGGGCATCCGTGGTGGCCCCAAGAACTGGAACGTGAGCTTCATTGGCCAGGACAAACCCCGGAGCATCCTGCAGCTTGCACACAGGATAGATGAACTCAGGCATGCATGCCCACCACCCTGGGGTTCCCCAGGCAGCCCCTGGGCAGCTGGCAGGGTGAGCTGGGCCCTGGGCAAGGCTGGCAGGACAGAGCCCACTGGGCCAGGATGGGAGGCTGTGTCCACCCAACTTTCCCTCTCCTCAGTAGAGGTTCTTGTGACGCTGTCAGTGTGTGCATCTTGGGGACACCTGGGCCACTCGTTCCTGCAGTTCTGCTCATCTGTCTGGACCTGGGAATGCCTGTGACACTGTGAGGCAGATGAATGACAGGGGTCAGTCGCACTGCGGGGAGGGGAAGGTGACCCTTCCTCACCCATCTCCTCTGCTCTGTCTCCTCCTCGGAAATGTCTGTGACCAAGGACAGAGCAGCCTCTCTGGTGTGGAGGTCCCCAGCCCAACACAAAAGGACAGGCGCCTGCACATCCACCTGGTGGACCTGCTCATGTCCCTGAACAACTTCCCTCCGGTGTCCTGTGTGTGCTGACTCAGCAGTTTCTTAAATAATCTAAGGAATTTCACACCCGTCATTAGATATGTACCTCGGTGCTGTGTGCAGTGACCTGGGAGTCGTGGGCCCCTGGGGAAGGGGCAGTGAGAATTGGAGTCTGTCTGGTCCCTTGTGGTCAGGGAGCGGGGCTGTGTGTGCGTGTTGTGCCCAGAGGCACATGCACACTAGGGTGCACACACAGGCGCGTCCCTGCCCGCGTGTGCACGCTCGTGTGCGTGTCTGTGGAGGCTGCTCAGTGTGACACACGCTCCCCTGAGCCCCCCTCTGCAGCCCTCCAAGAGGCAGAGCAGTGGGTGTGAGCGGCCAGGCTGGAGGGAGCCCACCGGCCCTGAGTGAGAGGCAGGGCCTGAGCCTCCCCGCCCCACAGCCCCAACCAGCGTTTCCTAGCAACGGCCGTGGCACCAGGGCTATTTTGGGAATGAACTTCTCATTGAGCATGATTCTGGGCTGTCGCTCAGAGTGCAGCCCAGAGGGACCCCGTGTGTGGCTGAGCAAGTTGGGGATCCTAGACCTGCAGGGGCGTGGGGTCTTCACAATGCTGGAGACCTCAGCCCTCCCAGGTCCGTGTCCTGGCCGCCTTATTTCTGTTGTGATAGTGGTGGAGATGATGGACCCGGTGTGGGTGCCGGTAAGCGCAGGCCGCTGCCCATGCCACACAGGGCGTGGGGTGGCTCCGGTAAGGCGGGGCCTGCTGCGTGCAGGCCCGGTGCTCATGCTGGGGTGCTGGCTCCATGTTCCGTCCACATGTCTTTCAGGGATGCCAGTAGCAGAGACTCATAGAGGTGGCAGTTTTGGGCTTTTGACACCTAATCCTGTCCACCCAGCGAGTCCCCTGGCTGCATCCAGTCCTACCCTCCTGGGAGGAGGCCACTGGCCTTGCTGAGACCTCCGTGGCCCACCTGTGAGCTCATCGTAGCCGCAGACCTGCAGGCTGGTGGCAGGCTGACCTCCTAGCTTTCCCCATGAAGATAGGAAGACACTCGTCATTGGCTACAAGGGGACATCTCCCAAGAGAAGCAGGACAGTGGTGTCTGGCAGGAGTGCTGGACTGGGGAGGACCTGTCACAGGAGAATGCCGTGGGGACATAGGCCTGCTGGCCCTGGGCTGGGTGCGAGGACGCCCCATTGTCTTCACCCTCATCGAAACCATCATCAGCGATGGTGAGGATCACAGCCGGCACACATGAGAACTTCCACCACGCCAGACGCACGCAGCACACCGACTTAATGCTCACAAGGACGCCCCAGAGCCCATGGCCCCCGTGTGGAGATGAGAGGAGGCTGCTGGTCAGCGGAGGAGCCCTCTGGGTGGGAGGGATGTGTGGTGGAGACCATGTCCTAGCAGAACCTTGGGAGCGACGGGTGCCCTGGGAGGACTCAGGGCAGCAGGCAGGAGCCAGGGCAGGCCTGGGCCTAGGGGCTCCTGACCCTGAAACCTCCCTGTCCTCCTCCCAGGCCACTGTGGGAGGCAGTGTGGGAGGTCAGAGCCAGGCAGATGCTGGGCCATGAAGGCCACCTCTGTGAACCAGGCACCTAGGTCCTCCTGCAGGGGACCACATGGGTGCTCCACGCATCAGCGGTAACGTACGTCTAAGAAGGTGGTTGTGACCAGTCGGCGAGCATCCAGACCTGGGCCTGCTGCCCTTCCCTATGATCATGCAGCTACTTTGCTCCCCGAGTACTGAGCCCCTGCTGAGAAGGCGTGGCTCGGGCAGATCAGGGAGGTCTGTCCAGGGCTGGGCCCTCCCTCAAGCCTCCCGGGGCCTCTCGTCACCCCTCCTGGGAATGCTGCTGCCTGGCCTGGAACTTCCTTGCCCTGTGCCCCTGAATCCTTGGTCTTGCCCGTTCCTGAGCTCCGATGCCACCGCAGCCACCTCTGCAGTCTCTGCAGGGTGTCCACCTGGAGGCAAGGGTGGCACCTTGCTAACCTCCCCTTGCCAGACACAGAGTAGGTAACCGCAAGTGTCTGCCCTGTGGGGGACTCTAGCCTGATGGCAGGGGCAGAAAGGAATTGTCCTGTCACCATGCCAGCGTCACATGCTAAGAACCCTAAAAGCCAGGGCACCCAGCAGTCTAAGTCAGTTTCTCTGTCTGGGGTGACCCGGGTCTCCTCCCGGTGCCCGTCCTCACGATGAGGGAGGGGCAGGACGGAGCAGCAGGAGCCCCACAGGCACTTTCAGAGACCCTGTGCAAACCAGTTGGTACCCACGGCCATGCAAGCCGGCAGGCAGTGGGCAGGGCCAGAGTAGGGGCACCACAAAGGCCCAGGGCAGGAGGGTGGACGTAGGTGGGGGTTCGTCCAGTGTCCCCCAGGTGTTGGAGTCATGGAGGGCACACGGAAACCAGGGGCTCAGGTGCACAGGCCGTCTGGGCTAGACTGGGAGACAGATAAAGAGAGGAAATCCCTAAGGAGTGAGGGCACAGGGCCTAGATGGCCATTCCCAGGAAGTCCTGCTATAGGAATAAAAGGACAAAGGAGGGAGACCAGGCCTGGCTGACGGCTCACTTTCCTTGCAGATGCTGAAAGCAAAATGTGCAGCCCCGACGGAGGCCCCCGATCCACACAGAGTGAACCGCCCACTCCCAAGCAGGACACGCTGACTGCAAACGACGTTCAGCCAGGAAGCCCCTTGGCCACTGGGGCCGACCAGGCTTCCCCAGATGAACCACTGCCTTCGGACACCCATTTGGACGATGCAGGTACTGGCTAGAGACCCAGCAGGCTGAGCTGTTCCCAAAATGATCATTAGCCTGGGTGAGTGACAGCCAGGTCCCCACCAGGGTCAGGCGCAGCTGCTCCAGGTCCCACCACACCCACCACCCAGCGGGTGTACACATTCCAAGGGCTGCTCTTCTGGCTCCCCCCAAGTCTGGCGTGGCTAAGGGAGTTGCCAGACCCGTCCAGGGGTGACATTTCTATTATATGTCTTTGTGTTTTCAGTGGGATTTTCAGGAGGAGAAGTCTCTGGAGGAGGAGTGTCTGGGATGGGCATTTCAGCTGACCCAAAACAGGAGGGTAGAAGATCCGTGGCCTGGTGTGGGCGCTCAGGACCAGAGTGGCTTTGTTGCTGCCATGCGTTTGCACGGAGGGCCTTCTGGGCTGGACCCGCCTGAGGGACAGGCAGCTGTGGGCCCTGCAGAGAGCCAGGGGCAGGCACCCGGGAAGGGAACAGTACAGAGATGGCAGAACACAGGGCTTGATGAGTTTGTCCTGGGGAGGGCCAGCTGCCTCTGACCCAGTCACTCAGCAGCTGTGCGGCAGCCAGAGATGATGTGCGTGGGAGCAGGTGGCTGTGCCAGTGAAACCACTCCTGAAACCGCCATGGCGCCTCGGTGGCCTTAGTTGGCCAAGGAGCAGAGAGACCAGGGGCCTTTGCCCAGCTGGAGGTGATCAGGTGCGGCCAGAGCTGGGGCAGGATGGAGGCGGGCTGGGCAGCTTCCCGAGGCAGGCGAGTCCCGAGGCCGGACAGTGGACTTGCCTGCAGAGGGCTCAGTGGGCGCTGGGCAGGGAGACACGCAGGTGCACAGGTGGGGTGCGGGCTCACTGTGCGCGCCCTGCTTCTCCTTGTGGGTCCTGCGGGTGACTTCCTGTGGGTGACTTCCTGCGGGTGGCACAGGGACAGAAAATGGGAGAACATTTCAATGGTGGTATATTTATTTTCATTGCTTAGCACAAGTGGTCTCGTTCAGGCCCCCGGGAGGGCTTTCCTTATGCATAAACTGAAATGGAAGTGTGAGTTCACTTAGAGCAAAGCACCTACAGAAGCAGGAAGTCTGGGGGGGCCATGCCCCCACATCTGGCTTCTGCTTCCCAGATGGCTGCTCACTCCTTAGGGTCCTCCCGCCCCCGGTAATCGTGGCTATGCGGACAGCTGTGTCCAGGGTGTGTGTTGTGCAGATCGCTGCCCTCGGTGCTGTGCCCAAGCCCCCTGTTCATCCTGGAAACAGCCTCAGGAGACCAGCATGTCCTGTGATGAAAAGGAGACAGGCAGGCTGAGTGACTCCCTAAGAGACAGATGGGACATTGAGGGCACCGTCCCCGATGCCAGGTTAAAGCTGGCGTGGGATACTGTGTGGCCATGGGCAAGTCCTGCAACCTCTCTGAGCTAGTTTCATCAACTGTAAAGTAAGAATATCACTCAAACCTCTCAGGACTGCTCAGATTGAACCAGGCAATCCCCAGAAAACACACCGCTCAGCCCTGGGGGGCTCACTGGCTCCCAAAAAGGTTTGCCCATCCTGTGTTGAACCATCATTACTGTCCCTGTCCTTATGGTCACTAGCCTTTGCACATGTGGTCTCTGTTGGCCTGGGAGGCAGTGCCCCTACTGGCTGTGTGTCCCTGGATGTGGGGCCACCTGCATCTTGCCCCGCCCCTTGGACCCTAGTCCTGTACCTCGAGTGTTGTCCCCAGGGCCCACCGAGCAGCTGTGGCTCTGCGTTTAGGAGCCCAGCCTGCAGAGACGGGGACACGGGGACGACGCTCAGGGAGCGAGCAGTTTTCAACATCGGCCTGCAATTTTTTTGAATGTTTAAAAAATCACAATCCACATGCGCAATTTCTTTTGGACCATCAAAGTCGGGGCCCTGCTGGGCCTGTGTACCCAGCCTCGGGGGCCGCAAGCTGGGGTCTGGTCTATGGGGCTTGCTGGCCTCCCCTCCATGAAGGTCGGAGGCCTGGCCGTGGCAGCTGACCTGACCTCACCTTTTCACCTCGGGCCTGTGGAGGGAATGGGGCCGTCACCGCTTGGCAGGTAAGGGACTGAGGTCGCAGTGAAGCCTCCCGGGGCAGAGCTTGGCGAGGCCCAGCTGTCGGTCTGAACCGTCCTCCCCTGCTCTCACATCCTGCACCTCGGCACCCGAGGGAGCTGCCCACACCTGGGCCCAGTCCCTCTGCATTGTAGCTAATTTCGTAACAGACAGCTGTCACCAGGGGCAGGGAAAACAGATTGCCAAGCAAGAGTCATGGGAGTGCTTGACCCTGGGCCCAGCTTCTCCCTGACCTGGGCAAGTTCACGAATGCCCTGTGGGCCACAGGCTGCACTGGTGGCCCCTGGCCTCTCTTAGGGTGCTCTCTGCTTTCCAGACCCTCGGCTGCTTTTGGAAAAGGTCAGAGAAAGTCAGCTTCTTTCTCATAAAAATCAAACCTTCCATGAACTTCCCTGGGGTTGGGGAGAGGGGTCATGGAAAGCAGGAAAGGCGACCCCGGGCTGGCAGGTGACTCCCCTTCAGCCGGGTGGCAACACCCAGAACCGGGGCTGCTGTTTGCATGTGCCCCAGCCATGTGGCCAGATCCTGCAGGTATCTCGGGAGGAGAACGCGGTCAGAGAGGCTGCGGTCATGGTGACTCGGGCTGGCTGGGCTTCTGGGTTTGGGAGACTGTTTCTCCTGGTCTGGTCTGGATGCTGCAGCACCAGCAGCAGGTCACTCCCTGTGGCTCTTGGGAGGAGCCTGCGTTTTAACATTCATGGGGCAGGATCCTGTCCAGTGCTGTGTGACTGGGCAGGGCCCACCTGGCGTTCCCATGAGTGCACTAATAAAAAGAAGTGGCCCTGGGTGAGCATGTTCTGCATCCACTGAGTTATCTTGTGACCACCTGGTACATTGAAAATAAAACAGGCCCAGGAAGATGAAGTCACTTTCCGAAGGTGCAGAGCACAGACAGAACTGGGGTTTGACTTTTCTTTTTTTAAATTTCAAGAGAAGGTCTTGCTAAATTGCTGACACTGACCCTGAACTTGCAGTCCTCCTGCCTCAGACTCCCCGGTTGCTGGAATTACAAGCAGGCACCACCATGCCTGACTCTGGGGTTTGCTTTTAACCACAGCATTCACACTCCAACCAGAGCCAAGTAGAAGATGAGACTTTGCTCTGCTTCTGAAATGTTCTGGAATGTGAGCCTTTTCCACAGCCCTGAGCAGGAGCTCTCTGACTGCAAGCTGCAGGTCAGGTCCTGCACGCTGCCCCTGACCATGTGGCCTTCAGGTGCTGCTAAGGGACTGGCACAACAAGGAGGCCAAGGGAGGTGCCCGCCTCTCTCTGTCCAGCACCTGCCTCCCACCCGCTCTCTGCCTGGAAGGGTGCACTGGGACCCTGGACTCACTCCCAGAGGATGCAGATGCACTCTCCAGTGCAGTAGCCATCGTTACTTGAACAAATTAGAATGAAATAAAGTTCCAGTTGCCCAGGAACATCAGACCGTCCACTGCTCAGGTGGGACTTGCAGTGAATGGCTACCCTGTGGACAGAGAGGAGACACTTCTAAGGGGAAGTGCTGAGGTTAAGAGGTGGCCCCATGGCCATGTGGGTGAGAAGCCAGGAGAGATTTTGCTATTTGGATTGGCCAGGCCTTCCAGAGTTTTCCATACCAACAGACTATAATTGCAGATAAGACCATCTAATCCACACTGAAAACATTTACCCTCACGCTCTCTAGAGAAGGTTTGAGCCCTGAGAGAGAGGATGGGCTTGGGAAGGGTGGGAGGCCAGGATAGAGCTTAGGGCCATCAGGGGACTGTGGCTGGGGTCCAGGCAGAGGTCCTGGCAACTCTCAATGGAACAGTGGATGTTTCTGAGATATTGTGGATGTAGAGCTTATAGGACTTGACCACAAATTGGGTGTAAAAAATTAGCAAGGAGAAGACAAGACCTGGCGGGCACCCAGTCCTGGTGTATGGTGGCCCAGGTGGCCCTGAGCCTGGTGAGGGGGATCTGTCTTGCTCCAGGCCCTGGCTGCAGCTCCTAGAACTCCTGGACCCCAATGGTGTTCAATAACATTCACAAGCTAGACAAGTGAGAGGGTGGCCGGCAGGGGAGGACTTGTTTTGGGAAATCTAGAGCTGAGTGTGACTGTGTCTTCTCATGTCTGCTTGGCCTCCAGATGGGGATATCTGGGTGGCTATGAGTCCAGAGCTCAGAGGAGCAGTCAAGGGTCACCAGGGATGGGAGGGATTCTGAAGCTAGATGTCCAGTTACGGGATTGAGGATGGGGAGGAAGACCAAGGCCAGACTTCCAGGCAGCTAGGTGCAGGGAGTGGAGCCCACAAGGGCCTGAGCTTGTGTGGCCAGCATGGAGACCAGGTGACGACTGGGCAGGGACGCTATGGCTCAGTGAGGGTCATGTCCTCACCAGTGGGAGGAAGAGGGAGGAGGTGGTGGGGATAGAGCTGTAGTCTGAAGACCTGTTGGATAAGTCTAGTTTTCAAAGGAGAAGAGAATGTAGCTGAAGCTGGGGGTACGTGAGGTCAGGAGTGGTAGATTGCTGTGATCTGAGAAATGGAGACATTGATCACAGAGGCCAGGGGGACGATCTCCCAATGGTGCACGGGGCTGTGGAATTGGCCAAATCCCTGCTTTCTAGTGAGAACCTACCCAGAGCTCTGACAGAGGCAGGAGGGCCTGTCTCTGACCCAGGAGTGAGACCCTCACCCAGGTGCCCCATTCCCCAGTTGGCCCTTCCCCTGGAGAGGCCACACAGATGTGGGGCTCCCAGTTGAAACACTGACTCCAAGGTCCTGGGGAGACACTGGGGCCCAGAGGGCCGAAGGGGCCTCCAGGTCTCCGTTCTGCAGGACCAGGTGGGGCCGTGAGGATGTCACACCCCCAGCACAAAGCATGTCCCTTAAAATGTGAGTAGGGCTTACCCAGGGTAATGTCGCCAGCCTCAGGCATGCACACTGTCCCCATTTACACTGCGGCAGCGTCTGGAGAAGGCCATGAGCACCTGATGGTGTGAGGCCAGGATGCTGCTGAGCATTGAACACACGGGACGCCACTCATTATGAGGAGTGCAGCCCCAGATGTCCATGTTGCTGAGGCTGCACATGCCTCCTAAAGCAAGGAGGCCCATCTCCTGCTACAGTGATGCACTCGAGCCGGACATGGTGGCCACAGCTGTCATCCCAGGGGTTTCAGAGGCTGAGACAGGAGGACCACAAGTCCAACTCTGGCCTCAGTGAAAGTGAGGTACTAAGAAATTCAGTGGGAATCTATCTATAAATAAAATGCAAAATAGGGCTGGGGGTGTGGCTCAGTGGTCGAGTGACCCTGAGTTCAATCCCTGGTACCCTTGTATCCCCCAAAGGGGGGGTACAGCCCTTGGTGCTCACACTGGGCAAGTGCCACGTGGTTCTAGACCCCCTCCATGACCTGTGCAGCCTCCGCTCCTTGTGGACAGGGATGGCGCTTTTGCACACACAGGACACTGAGGTGCACGGAGGCAGAGAGCAGGAAGTGCATCCGGAAAGGAGTCAGGCACACACAGGAAGGGAGGAGTGCTGGAGACTGGCCTGGGTGAGGCCAGGACAGCCATTCCTGTGTCTCTGTCCCTCATGACCGGAATCATGCTGGGTGCCCAGTGTGACCCGTTCACCCAGATGGAATCAGAGCAAGAAGGCATGCGATGGTCCAGCTGTCAAGACCGGCTGCAGATGTGGGGCTGCTTCACAGGCCTCCATCAGCAAAGTGCCCACAGACGGTGTGGACTGTAGAAGCTCAGGAGCTCCAGGGGAGGAGACCAGGCCTGTGCAGGACGGGAGCTCCAGCTCACCCCGTGCCTGGTGGTCCTGACCCTGAGCTTGATTGCTGAGGGCCTGGACTCTGAGCGTGTGTGCTGAGGGTCAGGGCGTCCGCTGCCCTGTGCTGATTTGTGTGAGGCAGGGTGCCCAGCAAAACCCCAGGACTGTCAGAGAAAACGGGCGTGTGTGTGCTCACCTGCAGATTAACAGGGACGCCGCAGACCTGCTGTCACCTAGGACACACAGAAGGTCTGTGTCGTCAGGGGTAAAGTATTAAGTAGAACGACTAATCAGAATTGTGAACTTTAAAAGTCACAGGTTACCGATGTGATCCTGCAATATGTGTAATCAGAAAAATGAGAGATCACACTCCACTTACATGTGATCTATCAAAATGTATAAATGCGTTGTACTCTCATGTACAACTAATTAGAACAAATAAAATAAAATAATTAAAAATTTTTTTAAAAAGTTGCAGGTTACAGTTCACTGGACACAATGGCAGTCTTGAAGTCCAGGACTCTTAAAAAGAGGTTTTGAGGACAGTTTGGTAATTGCAAGATAATAAACTCAGAGTGTTTTCACCTGGACACCCATGAAGGACCAAAGAACAAGTCTGCCCTGATGGCCAGGGTCAGCCTGGCAGCTGGGTGCTCCCATGTCTGTCCTGAGATGTTCACCTGGAGGCGGGAGGCCAGCCCTCGAGGCAAAGCCTGCGTTTTCATGAACTCTCACGAGAGAAGGCCCAGCCTCGGAGAGTGAGATCTCCAGTGTAAGGTGGGAGAGGCACAGGAGATGTGGCAGCTCAGGGGTATGGGCTGGTGGCTTTGTGTCTGTGGCCTCACTGGACACTAAGTGCAGGAAGGGGCAGCTGCCCTATGGGGCCTCACTGTGACTTCAGCACCACGGACAGCGCAGGCTGAGCATGAGCCCTAGGGACATTCAGAGACAGTGAAATCCCAGACGGGCAGACATCACGGTCTGAGGACGGCCCACTAGGCTGCCCCCTCAGATGCAGTGGTGACGGTGTTGGCATCTTCCTTGGGAGGTACCTTGGGGCCCAGAGACTCCATCACCTGCCTCCTATGGGGCTTGGTACCTCAGGCACTGAGGCAGGGAATGAGGGACTGCCTGGGCCAAGGGGCCACCTGTCTTCTGGGTGAGGGACAGCAGGAGAGTGTCTGGATTGGGGACCTGAGAGGAGCCCCCACCTGAAGACCTCAGTTGACCCTCTAGAGCTGCAGGTGAAGCTGTGTGACGGCTGAGGTGAGAGCTGGAGGCAGGAAAGGACAGAGGACACTGGGAGCAGCTGCCTGAGGGAGGGAGGCTAGACTGGGTGTGGAAGTCGAGAGTCCCCCATGTCACTGTCCTCCTGCAACATCTGGCATGGGCTGGGGCAGGTGGACGGTGGCTTCACCAGAGACAGGATTTCCCCAGGACTCAGTGAAAAGGAAGCTGGGCAAGGGACTTGGGACATTGGTGGCTTGCTGTTGAAATAGTGGACAGGGCTGGGTGTGGTGGCACATGCCTATAATCCCAGTGGCTCAGGCGGCTGAGGCAGGAGGATTACAAGTTTGAGATCAGCCTCAGCAACTAAGAGAGGCCCTGAAAAACTCAGTGAGACTCTGCCTCAAAATAAAAAATAAAAACGACTGGAAATGAGACTCAGTTGTTGGATGGCCCTTGGTTCAAATTGTAGTACCAAAAAACAGAAGAAAAGAAAGAAAGAAATGGTGGAGAGTGGGACATGGGCTGAGCCTCGGGCACGGGGCCTCGACTCACAGCTGGAGCAAGCTGGAGGGCTCTGGGCCAGCTGCCCTTCCTCGAAGTCCAATCCTGCGCAGCATCCCCCACCCTGGGCTGGCAGGTCAGGGGCAGGGTTGCTGGAAACCAGACATAAAAGCCAGAGCTGCTAGTGTGTGCGGGTTGCGACCTCCCAGGCACACATCTGCCACTTCCTGGTGGAACCTCCAAGTAACCTGCGAGTGGCTCTTGCCATGAGTACAGGGTCCCATGCAGGTTATGGAGGTACAGAGAGCTTTAGTAACTCAGGTCACAGAGCAAGCGAGAGGCGACTTGAGCCTGGGTGTGTCTGACCCAGGACCTGTCACAGTGGCCACTGTGTAGGTGAGGGGGCCTCGTCTGTTGTGCGGGAATGGGGCAGGGTCGCCCCACTCAGGAGGACCTTCCACTCTCCCTCCACTTGATGGTCTCTTGATGGCTGAGCTGGGGGAGGTCTGTGCATGTGAGAAGGGGCCCCCGCCCTCCGCTCCCTGTGCAGCCCCACCCCACCAGGCTCCCTTGCCTTGCTCACTCGGTGCTGTGGTCCCAGGAATGAGTTATGAGCTCTCTTTTTGCCTTTGAAGCAGCCAAGGTGCCATCTGCCTGCAGCGGGGAGGAAGCAGACCCCGGCAGCCTCCTGCCCACCACCGACGAGCTCTCTCAAACCTCAGCCAGTTCTGACTCCCTGGAAAGTCCACCCAGACCCCTGGAGAGGTCCATGGGCCAGCTCCCCAGCCCCCCACTGCTGCCCACTCCGCCACCCAAGGCAAACTCCAAAACCACAAAAAACGTCACAGGTGGGTCTGCTTGCATCCTGTCCTCAGCCATCTTCTTCCCTCCCATCCGTCTGTCCATCCATCCATCCTTCCCTGGATCCCTCTTGCCTGCCACCTGCACCTTCAGCCAGTCACGTCAGGGCCCCACTCTGGGCTGGTTCTGGCCCTTTGCCTCTGGCTGGGGCTTAAGGAAACTGCTGGTCTCAGGGAAGAACAGACCATTCATGGGAGGGGGTTGCTGTCCAGAGCTCAGGTACACCAGGCCCAGCCCTCCTGAGACCACTTACCAGTGAAGCTGGGTCCAGGCAGCTCACTGGACCTGCAGGCCAGCTCTGCAGGGAGGTGTGTGGGCCCAACGTGCAGTTTAGGAAACCAAGTTCAGGAAACTCCAGTAACTTGTCCCAAGTCCCACAGCCAATGGAGACTCAAACCCAGTTCTCAGCCCAAGGCAGGTGGCCACCGCACAGAGCTACCTGCATGGTGACCCAGCCCCCTCCTCCATGACATGTTAACCTGGGGCATCAGCTGCTGGACCAGGAGCAGGGGCTGGAACTCAGGAGGTGGCCTCGGCACCCTTGGCACCCTGTACAGGTGGGACGCACACACCCCTGGGTGCTCTCGGTGGAGCTGCTCCTCCCTGGGCCAGTTCCCTCTTACCCTGATCAGAGTAAGCATTTAAGTCCAACTGAGTCTTTCAATCCAGAGACCCTAGAACCAGAGGAGGGTGGGTATGTGCATGCAGGACCTCAGGCTGGGACCAGGCGTGGTGTCGACTGGGTGGTTGTGTGACCAAGTGCACCATTGTCACCCACAAGGGGCAGTCTATGTGAGGATGCGTCACTGGGTGGGGGAGGTGGGGAGGGGGCGGGTCACCCTCCTGCTGGCTGGTCCCCCCCAGTTCCCCACGTGCCCTCTGTGGCCTGGGCACTCAGCTCAAGCTGCCCTCCTGGGGACCTACCCGACCTGGGCATCACTCCACAGCACACACCACCTTGTTTCACCTTGAGTAAGGACTGGGTGGTGCCCCCCAGGACTCGGGCCCACCTGGAACCTCGGCCTCATCAGCAGTGTCACTGGTGGAAGTGCTTCCCCTGGGTTTCAGTGGGCCTGAGTCCAGGGCAGGTGTCCCTGTAGAGGCAGGGAAGGACATGCAGAGAAGGACACCTGAAGATGGAAGCAGAGGCAGGAGTGATGGCAGCCCTGGAGCTGGGAGAGAGGCCCAGGGTCTCTCCCAGTGTCCTTAGGAGCCCACCCTGCCCACAGCTGGATTTTGGACATCTGACCTGGAGAATGGTGGCAGGCTTTCCTTTGCAGAAGCTGCCCAGCTGGTGGTCACTTGTTACAGCACCTCTGGGTCCCAATAAGCCTCTCTGCAGGGCCAGCCACCTTCTCGGCCCCCAGCTCCCCACCTCCGCGTTCACTGTTGGGTCGAGGGCAGCCACTGTGCTGGCATACAGCAGGTGCTCAGCAAGTGCAGGTGACTGATGGACTGTGACGTGGAGGATGAGTGAGCTGCTGTCTGCATCTCTGGAAATGTCAAGAAATCCAGTCAGTCTCTGGGTGACGAGGACCCCCAAGTTAGAGAGTAGGGCATCTTCCTGCATCTTTGGGGAGCCCTTTCCACCTGCTGGACCTGGACACAAGTTGGGATGGGGGGACGCATGCTGCCGGGCTGTTCCTGACCCTCAGGCCTGGCAGCTGGGGGCTTTCTGCTCTGTCATGCTTGGATGACTCAGACCTAAGGATGCCACAGTCCTTCACTGTGACTCCTCAGTCCTGGGTCCCTGGGGTCTGTCCCCTGCCTGCCTGCCAACACCTCAGACTTCCACCTCCCCTCAGGTGGAGGAACTCAAGAACATGAGGAGGACGTATGCTGATTGTCCCTGGTTTCTGGGGCACAGGAGTGGGAGCGTGGTCAGGCGCTCTGGACGTGTGCCTAGACTCCTTTCTGCTAAGCCCGAATCTCCGCAGCCTCTCCTTGCTTTTGGGAATGTTGGCCTCTTCGTGGGGAGGCTGCGTGGCAGCCAAGGGAGAAGCCCTGACAGCCTGGCTCCCGGCACAGGGCCACAGGTGCTCCCTGGTCCCACTTGAGGCATGCTCCCTGGGACAGGGCCACAGGTGTCTCAGTCATCCCAGATGCTGACAAAGTGACTGGGTGGTTATAGACAGGAGGATTTATTCATCACATTTCTGGAAGGTGGAAGTCCAGGATCAGGCACTGCCCGCAGCTCTGGAGTCCAGAAGCATCCTGCTTCCTGGTTCATGGGCCGGATTTCTGGTCTTTTCTGGAAAGTCTTTGGCACCCCTGATTCACGGGCCCCATCGAGGTGGGCAGGTGCTCCTCTGCTTGCTGCTGTCCTGCCTGTCCCTTTTGTCCATGTCCACAGGCACTGCCTCCTATGTCTCCCTGGTGTGGCTCATCAGAGCTCTCCCTGCTCAGTCCTCTGGTGACAGTTTACTCCATCACAGGGCCCCCCCGCCTCGCTCCATTACAGGGCCCCCCCTTGCTCCATTGCAGGGGTGCCTCCACCTCTGACAATTGTTATGGGAGCTGTGTGCCTCCTGGCAGCATGTCCTTGAGCTGCTCTGAACCTCAGTTTCCTCTTCTGAGAAATGGGAGCCAGAAGAGGTCCACTGGGCACCATACCCCCAGGGTGGGCAGAGTGATCCCTGGAGCAGTGGAGGCAGAGCTTGCTTGTCACACTTGTGGCCCACTGTGGTCTAGAGGCCTTGGACAGTCTCAGCTAGGCCTCCGTTTCCCTATTTATAAGACATGTCTGATTCAACTCTTCTCATGGGATCTGGTGGGGCCAGTGGCAACACTGGCTAGAGATGGGCTGGGTGACACTGAGCACCCCTGCAGGTGCTCAGGGCGGGGTCACTGTAACGGGCAGGGACGGTCTGCAGGAGTGCTGAGGTGCATGGGAACAGCCCCTGTCCAGTCTGGTCACATCTTGCACAGCTGGCACCTCCTCGCTCCTCAGGTCTCAGTTCAAGGTCCCCTTTGCCACATGGCACGTGCTGTCTCTTTTCCTGGACCCTTTCTGCTGGCCGTCTCTCTGCCCTGCTCCTCCTGGCTCCCCTGCCCAGGGCAGAGCTAGGCTGTGTGCCCAGAGCCTGGCTCCACCTCACAAAGAAAGCTGAAGAGCTGAGATCCTCCAGGACACTTCAGATCGTCTTCTGCTTTGGAGACGTGCTCTTCTCAGTGCCATTCCTGTTCCACGATGCTACTGGGTCATTTGTCGCTGTGTGTTTGGGAATGGGAGTGACTTAGGTCCCTATTTCTTCTTGTTGGGGTTGGAAAAAAGTCGACTCATTTGCATCAGCCTGCTGGGATGTTTGTGGGTAGAGTGTGTAGGACCCTGCGAGGGAGCGGGTGGCTGGGGTGCTGGTGTCGGTTGTGCTAAGTAGCTGGTGGCCCACGTTACAAACGAGCGGGCTGAGCTGCTGCAGCCCGCCTGGCTCTCACGAGCTGGTGAGTGGAAGGTTGAGACCACAGGCTGAATCCCAAGAAGAAATCCAAGGCTTTGCAGCTCCGAGCCCCTCACTGGGGGCTTGACTCGCAGCCCACGTGTGGGAGGTATTTGTGGCAGGGAGGCCGTGCTTCATTAACTGTGATCGAGTTCCTCTGCTTGGAGGATCTTCAAATTCACTTCATGCAAATAAGTGTTTTTGCACAAATTTTAAGAGCCAGGCCTGGGGGCACTGCCATGAAGGAGGTGGACGCGTCCTGCCCCAGGGGTCCCTTGGTGAGAAGGCAGACCTCACAGGGGTAGGGCGAAGCCAGCAGGCCGAGCAGGACGGTGCAAGGGGCCTCAGACCTGGGCCTAAGGGAGACCGGGAGAGGCACAGTGGAGTCACCTTCCAGAAAGTCCTCAGCTGAGGCAGGAAAGTGTGGAGGCAAAGGGTGGCTTGGAGTCAGCCAGGCTGGAGGGTGGCTGCAGAGCTGGAGGAAGGTTCCAGGTTCCACGTGAAGGTTCCAGGGCTGCAGGTGCTGGGCCCTGGCAGGGGAGTGAGGAGGAGGCTCGTCCGAGCAGAGACCAGGCAGCAAGGACGGTGGCCCAGCGCTGCTCAGCTCAGCCCAGCAGGCGGTCCCGGGGATGGAGGTGGGCCCTGTCCAGCATGGAGAGTGATATTCTCGGTTCCTCCCCTGTCCAGGCCAAGCTGTGCTCTTCCAAGGCCCCGGTGTGAAGAGCACAGACCCACCCCTCCGAGGACAGCTTTCGACGCCCACGGGGTCCCCACATCTCACCACGGTCCACAGACCGCTGCCCCCCAGTCGCGTCATGGAAGAGCTGCACAGGGCTCTGGCCACGAAGCACCGCCAGGACAGGTGAGGCCCTAGTCTGCTCCGAACACCAATGCTACGAGGACTCTCGCCAGGCTCCCTGTGGGCCTGCTGCTCAGGGGTCACCTAGGGTCCTGTGCTGCTGCCGCCATCTTGAAATTCTGGACAATCTCTGAACAGGGACACTGCATGTTATTTGGCCCTGGATTTTGCAGACCTCATAGTTGGCCTCCGTTCTCATGGGAGGGAACCTGGCGGTGAGGCCCCTGCATGAGCCCTGGGGTTGCAGGGGTGTCATGGAGGAGTGGCTGACAGGGCAGGGCTGCTCTCTGTGCAGAACTCAAGGCCTGGAGTGTCCCTTTGGGTGAGTCAGAAGGCCTGTGCCCATAGCCACCTCTTGCTCTCCATCCGTGTGGCCCATGGGTGGAAGGAGAGGGGGGTTTCTGGGGACAGAGTGGCCACAGGACACTTGCTTTGGCAGAACATCAGAGGAGCAGAGTGCCCTTCTCAGTTCCTGCCAGGCCCTTGATTCCAGCCCTGCTGTGCCCCGCGTTGGTGGCCTTGTCACCGCATGCTCTGTTCTCAGCAGAACAGCCCCCTGCCTGGGGTGCTGGTCCCAGGTGCCCAGGACAGTTCTCAGGCCACCTTGGTGATGATCACCCCAAGTCGATTTTGAGGGTTTCCTGGGAGGGCCGGCCCCTGACAATGTGTCTTCCTGATCTAGTTTTCAAGGACGGGAAAGCAAAGTGTCTCCAAAGAAGCGGGTGGACGTCCGTCTGTCGAGAACGTCCAGCATGGAGCGGGGCAAGGAGCGGGAGGAGGCCTGGAGCTTCGATGGAGTCATGGAGAACAAGCGGGCGGCAGCCAAGGAGTCGGAGGAGAACAAGGAGAACCTGCTGGCGAATCCCGAGCTCGCAGATGACCTGCTTCTGTATCAGGATGAGGAGGTGCTGAACGACTCCGTCATCGCTGGTGAGGAGCCACGGGCAGTGGGGCCGGGCAGAGGGCCGGGCAGAGGGCAGGAGTGGTCTGCAGGTGGAGAGGCGGAGGGCGGACTCCTGAGGATATGCCTCTCCTGGGTCGTGCTGCGGGGCCTGCAGACAGGCTCGGAGGGACGAGGGGACACCAGGGAGCCTGCTGTATGTGGGACCTGAGTGTCAGTCCCCAGGTACATGTTCTCCAACGTGTGGAAGTGCATTTACATGCACGGCCAGTGGCTTTGAGGATGCCACCCCTGCTTGTGCCCAAGCTGCAGTGCCATGCCAGCATCCAGGGCTTGGACTGCACATCAGAAGCTCTGATTGGAGACAAGCAAGGCGAGATGTGGAGTAGGGACAGGGCTGGATGGATTACTCCATCCCCGACAGCCATGTCCATGTGGCGTGGCTGAATGGAAGGGGCCTCCCTGCCGGGAGGGAGGCCAGGCCTTCCTCCTCAGGGGCTCAGTGGAGTGGCTGGCTCTGGTTGGAGCTGAAGGAGGTGGTGGCAGGTGCATGACCAGGTGCACCACAGGAACCCAGGGCTGTACAGTGTCCCTAGCGTGCGTCACCTTGCCTCCCTCCCAGCCTCTCACCTGCTCTGAGGAATGCTGAGGTGGGGCTGCAGAATACACGGGGCGCTGGGACCCGTGGGGGCAGATCTGATGGCTGAGTCGGGTCTTTGTGGCAGAAATGCAGAGCCAGTGCTTGGCCAAGTGGCCACGGGCAGCTCACAGAGGCGGAGCCTGTGGTGCCTCTCAGACGTGTTTGAGTCTGGAGCCTGCTAGGGTGTGCCCTTAAACACCTGCAGCCTCCCGCAGGACAGGCCACGTGGGTCACACCTGAGTCCAGCAGGTGCACCAGGAGTATAACAGGGGCCCTAGTGACATGGAGTCCGTCCTGGGCATCAGGTTGTTTATAGCAGCCTCCCTGGCCTCTACAATCAGAAGTGACAATGAGGCAGGGAATCACCCTGGCTGGGCACCACTGGCATGGACTGGGCCCTGCACTTGACGTGTGACCCTGTGTGAGTCCCTCACCCACTCTGTAATACGGTTCTTGGACACTGCCGGTGACAGTGGCCACCCTGTCTTACTGGGTGTTTCTCACCTATCAGTCATGGTCAGGGGTCATTGTAGGAGCCACTGTGTCCCCCGAGGTAGGTGACATTTTCACATGGGGAAACTGAGGCCCAGAGAGGCCATCTGGCTAGGCTGAGGCCTCCTGGCCAGTTTTTGGTGGGCTGGGGTTTGGGCCCAGGCCTTTGGCTCCAGCAGTCCACCTCCATGCTGGCTCCTCTGAGGCCCGGATGGGTTAATCCATCACCCTGGCTCAAGGCTGGTACAGAGAAAGCCTCCAGCTGCGTTCACTGCCCTCCCTGGCCGGGGACCGAGAGGGCTCCCGGGCTTACTTTCGTAGGGCACTGCCGGGCTGCCGATGTGAGGGCCCGACCCTGGCTGGCAGGTCTGCTGTGATCAAGGACCAGGCACCTGGCCTTTCGCTGACGGGAACCTCAGATGGCCCTGTGGACAGTGAGGGTGGAATACTGGTGTAACCCGGGCTTCCCAAGCCCCTGAAAGCAGGTGCAGGAAGCTTTGATCACGTGCCCAGGTGTGTCCCTGAGTCCCCAAGGTCGCTTCACCGACACCAAATGCTGGGGAGGAAGCTTCAGTACTGGTTGACAGAAAGGTGCACAGGTGTCTTCGGGGCAATTTCCCTGAGGAGGGGACAGCCACGTGGGGTTCTGCTTTGCCCTGAGGACCAGGTCCAGATCACCTATGGTTCCTCTGCACAGCATCTCGAGTGCCAACCCTGCCGGCACCATCTCAGCCCACACCTGGCGAGGAAGCAGAGAAGTGCCAGCAGTAGATTAGCTGATTCTCAGTCAGGACAACCTCAGTGTGTGTCCACCACCCGCCTGCCGTCCACACGTCTACAGTGTGGTGGAGCCTGGGGGCACCGTCTTGTCCCATGTGAGCACTGAGGGGATTTTTGATTTCAAGCCTTTTGTGACCCTGACTTCTCTGTTAGTTGGCATGGTTGTGCCTCTACTTCAGAGTTTAATTTCTGGAAAGGCTGAGGGCCCATCCAGGGCAGGCTGGCTGTGTGATGGGCAGGCTGGCTATGTGGAAGGCTGGGAGACAGAACGTGGGCTGCTGGGGCCACCTGGTGGTGTCTGCTTTGGTGCAGGTCTGACGATGTCTTCCAGGCTGTGTCCCAGGTGTCTGTCACAGGCAGGGGGAGCTCACGGTGCATGCACACCAGCCCCTGCTTGCACACGCGAGCCCACCCACATACGTGCCTGCACTCAGGCAGTCACACCCAGGGTGTGGTCAGCCCAGGGAAAGCAGTGCCTTGGGAGCATCAGGTCACAGAAGGTGAATTTCTCCAGGAACCATTTTCGCGTTGTCGAATCTTGGATTCCAGCAGATCCCGGCTCTGGTGAGGGCCTCCACCTGCTTCCTAGATGGCGCCCCCTTGTGGCAGCCTTGCATGGAGACCAGGTTGGCCCTCTTGTCTTCTCTCACTTATGCCATCACCAAGGCTCCACCCTCATGACCCTCTTCCCAAAGCCCACCTCAAATGCTGTCCTTTAAGACTCAGGGTTTAACATATGGATGGGGACACAATATTCATCCATGGCCTGGGAATTTCTCCGCTGAGGGCCATCTGCAGGCCAGCTGCCTTACTCTCTGGAATCACTGTGTAGGTTTCTGGAGTTCCAATCATCATGAATGTTTTTGAAGTTCTCTTTAGCTATACATGACAGTAGAGTGTATTTTGACACATTATACATACATGGAGTGTAACTTATTCTAATTAGGACACCATTCTTGTGGTTGTACATGAAGTAGAGTTACACTGGTTGTGTATTCATTTTTGAACATAGGAAAAAGATATCAGATTTATTCTACTATCTTTCCTATTCCCATTCTCCTTCCCTTCCTTCCATTCCCCTTTTCGTAATCCAATGAACTTCTATTCTTCCCTCCCTCCTTCCCCCTGCCTATTGTGAATCAGCATCCACATATCAGAGAGAACATTTGGTCTTTGGTTTTTTGGAATTCACTTATTTCACTTAGCATGATAGTCCCAGATCCATCCGTTTAATGCGAAAGTCATAAAGTCATTCTTTTTTGTGACTAATATTCCATTGTATATATTGTATATATATGCTATGCTTTCGTTATCCATTCATTTGTTGAAGGGCACCTAGGTTGGTTCTATAGCTTAGCTATTGTGCATTGAGATGATATAAATATTGATGTGGCTGCATCACTGTAGTGTGCTGATTTTAAGTCCTTTATATAAACCAAGGAGTGAGATAACTGGGTCAAATGGTGGTTCCATTCCAAGTTTTCTGAGGAATCTCCATACTACTTTCCAGAGTGGTTGCACCAATTTGCAGTCCCACCAGCAATGTATGAGTGTTCCTTTTCCCCACATCCACGCCAACATTTATTGTTACTTGTATTCTTGATAATTGCCATTCTGACTGGAGTGAGATGAAATCTAAGTGTAGTTTTAATTTGCATTTCTCTAATTGGTAGAGATGTTGAACATTTTTTCATATATTTGTTGATGATCATATTTCTTCATCTATGAAGTGCCTGTTCAGTTCCTTTGTTCATTATTGATGAAGTTATTTGGTTTTTTTGGTGTTAAGTTTTTGAGTTCTTTATATATTCTGGAGGTGAGGGTGGCAAAGATTTTCTCCCACTCTGTAGACTCTCTCTTCATGTTCTTGATTGTTTCCTTTGCTGTGAAAAAGCTTTTAAGTTTGATACCATTATTGATTCTTGATTTTACTTCCTCTGTTTTAGGAATCTTATTAAGGAAGTCAGATCCTAAGCCTACAGGACAGAGTTGGTCTTGAACAATTCTTCCTAGTAGGCACAGGGTCTCTGGTCTAATGCCGAGGCCCCTGATCTACTTTGATTTGAGTTTTGTGCAGGGTGAGAGAGAGGGGTTAAATTTCATTCTGCTACATGTGGATCTCCAGTTTCCCCAGCACCATTTGTTGAAGAAGCTGTCTCTTCTCCAATGTATGTTTATGGCACCTCTGTCTAGTACGAGATAACTGTATTTACGTGGGTTTGTCTCTGTCTTCTATTCTGTTCCTTTGGTCTTCACATCAGTTTTGGTGCCGGTACCATGCTGTTTTTGTTACTATAGCTCTGTAGTATAGTATCTGGTATTGTGATGCCTCCTGCTTCGGTTTCTTGCTAAGGAGTGCTTTGACTATTCTGGGCCTCTTACTTTTCCTAATGAATTTCATGACTGCTTTTCTATTTCCATGAAGAATGTCATTAGAATTTTAACAGGAATTACAATTAAATCTGTACAGTGCTTTTGGTAGTATGGCCTTTTATATATTAATTCTGCCTATCTAAGAATACGGGAGATCTTTCGATCTTCTAAGGTCTTCTTCAATTTGTTTCGATAGTGTTCTGAAGTTTTCATTGTAAAGATCTTTCACCTCTGTTGTTAGATTGATTTCCAAGGGTTTTTTTTTTTTTTTTGAGGCTATTGTGAATGGAATCATTTTCCTAATTTCTCTCTCAGCTGATTCATCACTGATATATAAGAACACAACTGGTTTATGGGTATTAATTTTATATCCTGCTACTTTGCTGAATTCATTTATGAGTTCTAAAAGTTTTCTGGTGGAGTTTTTTTAGTCTTCTAAGTATAGAATTGTGTTGTGGGCAAAGAGGGATTGAGTTCTTCTTTTCCTATTTGTATCCCTTTAATTTCTTTCTTCTGTCTAATTGCTCTGGCTAGAGTTACAAGAATCATATTGAATAGAGGTGGTGAAAGAGGGCATCCCTGTCTTGTTCCAGTTCTTAGAGGGAATGCTTTCAAGTTTTCTGTGTTTAGAATGAGGTTGACCTTGGGTTTTACATATACAGGTTTTACAATGTTGAGGTGTGTTCCTACTATCCCTAGTTTTTCCAGTGTTTTAAACATGAATGGATGCTGTGTTTTGTCAAGTGCTTGTTCTGCATCCATTGAGATAATCACCTGATTCTTGTCCTTAAGTCTGTTGATGTTACGACTTACGTTTATTGATTTCCATATGTTGGACCAGCCTTACGTCCCTGGAACCCCACTTGATCATGAGGCACCATATTTTTAATATGTTTTTGTATGCAATTTGCCAGATTTTATTAAGCATTCTTGCATCTGTGTTCATCAGGGATATTGGTCTGAACTTTCCTGTCCTCCATGTGTCTGGTTTGGGAATCCGGGTGACACTAGGTTCCCTCCTTTTCTATTTCACGGAATAATTTGAGGAGGATGGGCTCCCACCTGCCTGCACATGTCCCTTTCTAGCTCTGTGAGCTTGGGCAAGTTTCTTGCCCTCTCTGTGCCTCAGTTGTAAGGTAAGGGTGAAAGCAGAGCTGGTTCAGGGTTGCAGGTGATCCTCTGGACATGGTCCTGCCTCGCCGTGCTTGTGGGTGAGGGCTGGTTCCCAGGGTGACAACTGTCCTGGTCCTGTCCACCTCCTCAGGAGCATGTGCAGCAACAAGCCCGAACTCCTCTCAGTTCCAGCAGTGGAGTGGAGTCTGGCTGCTGCTTCTGTGGATGCTCACAGATGACGTGGGGGACCTCACTTAATGTCAATGTCCTGCAGCCACATAGGCACGTCTGTGCTCCACCCACGTGCCATGGATATGCTTGAGATGGACCTGCTTAGCAAGGGTCAGGGAAAGGGAGAGTTCGTCTCTTAGTGCCCCAGGTGCCCGGGCTGGTCCTCTGTGTGGGTTGGGAAGAGAAGCCATGAGAAGGCCTCTAGGTGGCACCGGCCTTGAGCCACCGCCCCAGGCCAGGCTGAGTGCCTCTGGGGCTCCTGTGTTGATAGCTCTGCTTACCCCGAGGCTCTGTGCCCGTCACCCGGGACGCCATAGCAAGTCCAGGTCCTGACTGTCCATAACTGGCAGGTGACAGCTGCGTCTCCCTTATCCAGTTGTCACAGGGACCCAACCGACAAGGCTAGTCAATGGCCTGGCTGTGAGGCACACGTTGATCATGGTGACCCCTCCTTAGTGTCATCTGCCACCTCATGTGAAGACAAGGAATCCTCATGGGGGCCACCAGACCCTGAGCACCATGCAGCCTTGGAGCAGCAGGCGTCACGGCCCCTTTCATAGTGTCCCTGCAGCACTGCACTGCAACGCCGGGCTCCAGGAGGGGCAGGTGGAGTGGGGACTGCAAGGGCTTTCACTTAGAATATCCACGACCCCAGCTTCCCCTGCCTAGCGACGCTCTGCTCCCACTTCTGCCTGTTGCCCTCCCCGAGCCCCAGGTGCGAGTCTGGCTCTGCTCTCTCTGGTCCAAGGTCCTGCTTGTTGGGGCAGAAGTGGGTGCTGGTCAGATGGCTGGTGAGCAGAGGTCACTGCAGCCCGGTGTCACCACAGCCCAGCCCTGTGTAGTGTGGTGCAAGCACTATTCCTGTGCTGACGAGGTCCCCTCAGGTGGCCTCTGAGGTGTGCTGTCCCAGATAGGTGCTCGGGGTAGCATGGACCAGAGGACCTGAGGAAGCCAGCACTCAGGCCCAGGTCTGCAGAGGGGCTGCTGGGGTGGCCCTGGCGTGTGGTAAGGCCCGCGGGTGAGGCTGGGACAAGCCTGCTCCCTGGCACCTCACTGGCGCCGTCTCCCCAGAGCTGCTGTTGTGTCCCAGCTGCAGCAGTTCCCAGACCACGTCCAGGGGTCCTGGTTCCCCTGTGGAATGGCCATGGACACCAGCTGAGTTAGCACTGGGGTCTGACAGTCACTGGTCATGGGGCTGCCCGTGTCCTGAGGGTGAGAAGCCTGTGTCCCTCCCCAGCATCTGCCTTCAGCTGGGAAGCGACGGTGGGTGGGGCACTGGGCTGAAGTTGGCTTTCCTTGTTGCGCCTTTGTCTGGTTTGGGTATCAGGGTGACACTAGCATCACAGAATGAGTTCCCAAACCCTTCTTGTGGCTTGTGAGGGGAAAGTGGGGACCTCCTGAGTGGTGGTCAGTGGGGGACAATTAGACTAGCCACGCGGGGCCTATCAGTTGTCCTCTTGTTCATCAGAATCGAGGCTGACGAAGGCTCAAGCAGAGAAGGGGACACCCTGTTAGTCATTTCATCTCAACTTAAAGCGTGAAGCAGTGAGAGGCTCTCGAAGGCCCACCTGCCGGCCCCTCTTTAGACGTGGGCTGGCCTCCTCCAGACCCTCTGAGCCAAGCACGGGCCTGGGTGAACAGCACTCACATGTGTCCTCCATGACGTTGGGTGTAATGTCCAGCCCACATCCCACAATGGGACAAGAATGTGGACGCTGGGGACAGGCAGAGTGCTCCTCCTCCCAGATCATTCTGGACCATTTATCTCACTCAGACCTGAGAAAGTCACAGTGCCCTTTACGGATCCCATTTTCCTGGTGCTTCTGCTGCTGTCCCTGCTGTGGGTGTGGGAGGTGGGAGGGGGTCAGGAGAGGCGGCAGGAGCCCTGGGCCGTGGGCGCGAGCAGAAGGGGATCCGGCCAGGGTCCCAGATGGTGCAGGCCGCTCTCCAGCACCTCCCCCTTCCAGGGCTACCCAGGGGCGAGGAACCTAAGTCCTGCCTGGTCATGGTTGTTCACGGCAAGAAACGCGCCCTCTCGGCAAATGGGGTCTGGTTTTGGGAAAAACAACACTAAGAGGTAAATACCCAGGATCCTGATGTGACCCTTCCTGAAGGGACACCCAGCTCAGCCCAGGAAACTGCCCCTGCCGGTGGTGCCCTCCCTCCATGCCCGCCTGAGCTTCGCCCGAGCTGTGCCCCCAGAGGGGCAGTCCTGCCGGAACCCTGTCCACGCACATCCTGGGTCCCATCCTGGGTCCCATCTGCCCCACGCGGGTCCTGCAAGTCCTCAGTGCCTCCCGCTGCTGGTGGCACTTGGGCTCCGGGCTCTGCCCAGAGGGAGGGACTCTGTTGAGGGCTCAGCCAGATAAACCTGTAAGAGAGGCCCAGGAGCTTTGGACTGTGTGTCCCAGTGATTAAAAACAAACAAACAAACAAACAAACAAACAAAGCACAAAACCAAAACACTGCAAGGCAGGGGGAGGGCGGCCTGGGACGCCCGTGGGAGCTCGGGTTTCCTGCCTGGCCCGACCTCCTGGACCCTGCTCCGCGGCCTGTGCTCAGTGCACTCGGCCTCTGACGCAGGGGCAGGAAAGTTAGATCGGAGAGCTCAGCACAGAAGAGGGGGCTCCGTGCTTTCTAGCATTTCTTTTGAAAGCTTGGGAAACTTTGCTGTTTATTCAACAAGTACTGAATGTCCAGCTCCAGACCTCAAGGATCCCAGGGCAAGTCTGGACTCAGTCTCCACCCTCGGGAGTGATGATGAACTTCAAACCTGCCATTCAGCAGGACAGAGGGTGAGGGCCGTGTCTGGAGGGGACTCCCTAGGAAATGGGATCCAGAGGCCTGGAGATGGGGGCCTTCGAAAATGCAGAGAGCCACGTGGAGAGGGGGCTGGGTGGCTCCTGATGCTTCCTGAAGTCAAGGAGGGCGGCCCTCTTAGCAAACTCCAGGTCCTCTCCATGGACGTGTGGAGAGTGGAAGGTGCCGTGGGTCACTCGGGTCCCATTCTAGGTGTGAGAGGGCACAGGGAAGCCTCTGCAGTGACTCCCCCTGCAGGGTGAAAAGCCACCACAGGGAGCTGAGGACCCACTTTACGCTGTCCCCAAGGCAAATGCACAGGACCCTAGGCTGTCCCTGGCTGTCTCAGGCAAGTAGGGCTCTGGGCTTGCAGCCGTCCTAAACTGGACCATGACCCACAGATGCCAGGAGGGCTGCCATGCTGACCGGGCTGCAGGAGCCCAGACAACCTGGACTCGGGGATGCCTGGGGCAGCTGGGGCTGGGCCACGCAGGCTCTGGGTGTCCCTGCTGATTACCCAGCGACTCAGGGGTGGGACTGCACAGGGCTGGCTGGAGCAGCTGCAGCACCTGCCTCTCACTCCAGAGCCTCTGCTCCAGCAGGTGCCTCGGCAGCCCCCTCACCCAGGGGGCATCATAGGGGCCAGGTGCCGGGCCAGGTGCTGTGAACGTGGCCTGCAGGCAACCCACAGCATGGGGGGGGCAGCACCCCAAGAGGTGACCTCAGGATCACGGATCAAGCAGAAGATGGAGAACCCTCTGTGACCTCTACATCCTATAGCAGCCATTCCCAGGCCAGCGCGCACTTGGAAAAGCACTGCTGGGTGTCCCCACTTGGAGAGGTTGCACTGGTGGCCCGAGGCCTGACCTTAGTGCTTTACAGCCTCCCCAGGTAAAGGTCAGTCCCACGTGTCCAGTTGGCTACACAGTCCTACCCACTTTTAATCAGATGCCACTCTGGAGAGGCTGCGAAGGTATTCAGTAGGTGTGGGTATCATCAGACATCAGTTCACCCACTGCATAATGTGGGTGGGCCTCTTCCAATCAGTTGAAGGCTTGGGAACAAATCTGAGGATTGCCAGAGGAGAAATTCTGCCTCAGGCCTCCAGCTGTGGACTTGCCAGCCCCACCACCAAGTCAAGTCTTTGATGTGCTCGGTGCATGGAGGCGTGTGTTCAGGTACACACGTGTTGGTGTGTGTGTGTGTGTGTGTGTGTGTGTGTGTCTGGGGCGGGTGTGCAAGTCTCACTGATCTGCTGCATTGCAGATCATGGACTGACAGCAGGCGATCCTGAGCTTCGGCCACAGGTGAGATCCAAGTCTCAGTCGTTTGTTTTAATTGACAAGTGATGATCGTGCTGATCCCATATTCAGGAGCTGCAGTGAGCTGCTTCACGTGTGCACACAGTGGAATGGTCAGTCATTCTAACTAACAAGTCCATCACCTCAAAAACTTATTTTTTGAGGTGAAAACATTCAAAATCTACTCTTAGCACATTGAAATGCTCAGTGCAGTGTGGTTTAGTGTGTGCAGTCGACCCTGGCGGCCATTCCTCCCAAAGGAACGCTCTACACCTGATCGGCGGCCCTGCCCCTCCTGTCCCTCCCCTTACTCCCTCTCCTCCTCCTCCTGTGGGTTCACTTTTCTAGGTTCCCCACGAGACATCCTGAGAGGCTCGAGGCACCTTTGTCTGCAATAGCTCATCTCCTTGGCGTGAGTCCTCCAGGTTCATCCCTGTGGTCAGAGACGACAGTGTCTGTCCTCTCCAAGGCTGGACAGCATCCATCATGTGTCACCTTGTGTCCTAGGATGGGAGTCAGTGCTGAGAATGGGGCTGTAATGGACACGGAGTGCACCAGCCCAGGCACGTGGTCTCCTCTCCTCCGGCCACTTACCCAGAAGCGGGACTGCAGGAGCTCAGGGTAGCCCTCTGCTGTCCACGCTGGGCTCGGGGCCTTCCATTCCCGCCAGCAGCTCGCAGGATTCCCCTCCACGTCCGGGCACTTCTTTTGGGCAGCAGCCATCCCAGCAGGTGTGCGGCCATACTTCCTGTGGCTTCACCTGCATCTCCCCAGACCTTCTTACGCCCTCTGACTGTTTGCACATATCTCTCAGTTTGTGTCTGTCTGAGCTGGTTCCCCCTCCTGGGGGTCTGAGCTGCTTTCCCCTCCTGGGGGTCTGAGCTGGTTTCCCCTCCTGAGGGTCTGAGCTGGTTTCCCCTCCTGGGGGTCTGAGCTGGTTTCCCCTCCTGGGGGTCTGAGCTGGTTCCTCTTCCTGGTGGTCTGAGCTGGTTCCCCCTCTGGGGGTCTGAGCTGGTTCCCCTCCTGAGGGTCTGAGCTGGT
>JAJEJO010002063.1:105305-116340 GCA_020662805.1 Glaucomys volans
CCCTCTGGGGGTCTGAGCTGGTTCCCCTCCTGAGGGTCTGAGCTGGTCCCCCTCCTGGGAGTCTGAGTTGGTTCCCCCTTCTGGGGATCTGAGTTGGTTCCCCCTCCTGGGGGTCTGAGCTGGTCCCCCTACTGCCAGGCTCTTCCTTTCTTGGTGCTGTCTGGACTCTTGGGTGTTCGGAGGTGGCCTCCTGTCCGATGGCTCTGCACACCCTTCTCCACACCCATGGTGGCCTCTGCACTCTGTGCCCTTGCTGTGCGGAAGTTCTTGACAGTGTGATGTCATTTGTTTGCTTTTGCTTCCCTGCCTTTGCTTTTGGGGTCACGTTTCCCCAGACCCATGTTGTGGAGCATCTCCGGTCTTCCTCTAGGGGTGCCGCAGTTTCTAGGGGTGCTGGAGTCTTCAATGCATTTCTCGTGATTCTGGTGTGAGAATCTCGTGATTGATGGTGTGAGACGAGAGCCCCCCTCCTCCTCCAGCAGGTGAATATCCAGGTTCCCTGCACCGTTGATCGCTGAGGCCGGCCCTTCTCCTTGGTGGGTTCTTGTCAGCTCACCTTGACAGCCGGGCCATCTGCGGGTCCCCCTGGCTGACTGGCCATCTTTATGCAATGCTGCTTGGTCTTGGCCACCAAGCTTTCTGTGAGGGTCTGAAGTCAGGCACTGGGACGCCCCCAACTTGGTTTCTTTCACTCAAGACCAGTCTGTCCTTGGGGGTTTTGAGGCTGCCTTGAGGATTGTTCTTTCCTATTTCTGTGAAAAATGACATTGAAATTTTGATAGTGACGACACTGGCTCTGAGGACCACTTTGGGTCACGTGGACTTTGAAGTGATATTGATCCTTCCACCTATGAACCCAGAGTCCATTGATAGAATTGTCACCCACCCCATCACCCTGGTTTGTAGTCCTTGGTAGACAGACGTTTCATTTCTGGGTTAAATTGGCTCCTCGGTATTCCTTATGCTGCTGTGCGTGGAACTGATCTCTTCGTTTCTCTCTCAGATAGTTCATTGCTAACATAAAGAAATGCCGCTGGGGTTTGCTGGTTGACCGTCCCCTCCGACTGCTGGATGTGCTCCTGGGTCCTCGGTTTGCTGGGACAGGCCTCCCCACTCATGCCATCAGCCAGCCCGCTTCTTCCTTTCCTGTCGGGAGGCTCTTTCTTTCTCTAACTGCCCCCACTAGAACATCCACTGCCTTTGGAAGGGAAGGGAACGTGGACGTGCGTGGCTTGTTCCTGGCCTAGAGGGAAGCTCTCGGCCTCCCCCCAGCATGTTCCTGGTGGGCTCTCACTGTGGCTTCCAGTGTGTTGAGGTACATTTGTCCTGCGTCTACTTTGGCCACCTAGAGAGAACTCATGAGCTCCTCTCAGCCGCTCAGCTGTCCTGGGCACGGTGCCCAGTGGGTAATCCTCAGGCAGCCCTGCTGGGCCTACAGAAGTCCAGGGTGAAGCCCTAACCTCCGCAGAGGCTGTTTGGGGAGGCACTTCAGTCCCAGTAGGGGAGACTGAGGCAGAGAAGAGGAATGGGCAGGAGCTGGGGAGGGGCAGGCAGTGGGTGCTGTCTCTGGACTGAGGCCTGGGAGAGGGGGTGCTGGGCCCCTGGCTGAGAGGACATCCAGAGAGGGATGGGGCAGAGCTGGTCCTGGTCCTGGTGAGCTTGAGCCTGTCCTGCTTAGAGTCTTTCACAATGCTTCCTCATGCCTCCTCCATGCTCATCATTAGCCACACCACATCTGCAGAGGACAGTGGCCAGTGGCCCGAGTGTCCCCCCGGTGGGCCCGTCCTAGTGTCTTGTGCTAGTGTGATACACGAGGTCAGCTGTCACAAGCTGCCTCGTCTCCTCACACCCTGCTTCCCCTGCTTCTGGTGGAATGGGGGTGGCCGGGCAGCACTGGCTGTTTCTGTTCTCTCATGGGTAATAAGACATCCTGCAGTTTCCAGGTTGGCAATGCTGTTTGGATCCAGAAACCGGAATATCCTTCCACCATTACGATCCACCTTCTAAGCTAGTTCAGTGTTGGCCAGTGTGCTCCGCACCTGAGACCCCTGCCCTTTGCCCTCTCCTGCTCACAGAATGGAGCCCACCTGGCATCTGGGGGCCGTGGCTGGGCCCTGAACAGCCTCTCAGGGCGAGCCAGGACAAGGGTCCTAGCATGTCTGATCTCCAGATTGACACTTCTCCTGGAGCCCTGGGGCCCCGAGAAAAGGAAGTAGTGATCTGCTCCTGGAGAATGACTTTGATAACCTGATAAGTCAACTATGCCAAGATCACAGGCCCTGCTGGGGAGGGTCAGCAGGGCAGCTTCTGGCCTCCTGCTCCTTGTCTGTAGGATGAGCAGCTGGTTGAACAGGAAGCTTCTCTCAGGCATGAACCCTTGAGGACTTACCAGAGCTGCCCTGAAGAACAAGACAGGGTGGCCAGTCTGCATGACATGGGGCCTAGCACTGCTGGCCAGCAGGCAGGTGCTTATGGAGGGCCTCTGCAGGAGACAGGTGCTTACAGGGGCCTGGAGCACTTAGTAGGTGCTTATGGAGGGCCCGTGGCAAGTGGCAGGTGCTATGGGGATCTCTCTGCACAGTGGACTGGTGTTTATTAAGGTCTTGCTGTACAACTAACTGGCATTTACTTAAGGAACCAGATGTGGTCTTCCTGGAGCAGAGCTGTCCAGCACAACCAGGAGAAGGTGAGGGCCCCCATAAGTGTGAACAGGTCCCAGGTCCACCCTGACCACCTGCTGTGTGCCTGGTCCTATCAGGCACCTGGGAGTCGGGCAAGATCAAGATAACGAGGTTCTTCCTGTCCTGGAGTCCAGGTTTAGTGGACGGTGGAGGTCCTTGGCTGGCTGGCCAGCCAGCAAATGCATACAGATTGGGGTGTGCGTTGGGATGCACACTCCTTGTCTGATGGTAATGACAGGCAGCCACATAGGCCGATCAGATGTGGGGCCCCCAGGAGGTGACAAGGAGGCAGCCGTGCAGAAAAAATTCTGAGGAGAGGCAATCACAGAGACCAAGACTGGGCAGGCCAGGACACGCTCCAGGGACAGAAAGGAAGCTCCTGCAGAGAGCCGGTGAGGAAGGGATGTGGGGCTGGACAGTGGCCAGACACGTCCTAGCACAGCGAGAAGGCCAGCATCTGTTCTCATTGGAATCGGGAACCTTTGAACAGAGGGGATGTGACATGGCTTTTTTCAAAAGATGTTTTTGCTACGCCTTGGTAGGGGCAGCTGTCTTGAGGTGTCACTGGTGTCCACCGAGTCAACCCGGTGAGGTCTGCAGCACTCAGGAGGCGCCGTCACCCCCGTGAAGACGGCTTGTCTGTCATTCCCCCAAATTCCCTTTGTGATCTTCCCCTCCATCTTCCGAGTGCCGTCTGCTCCTGTCCCCGGGCAACAGGTACAAGCTCTCTACGGCCGTGGACTTGCTTGTGTTTTCTAGAACTTACGTACGTAGGCAATCCTGTGGGCCTCCTCTCCTGTTACGTGTGGAGGACGGAGGCCTCGGTGCTGCTTTTCGGCAAACGCCTAGGAGTAGAAAGGCCGGGTCACCCAGCAGGAGTTTAACTTCTGAAGCTGGGAATCCTTTTCCAGGTAGCCCTGCTGCTCCCCTAGAGCTGCCCTGGAGTCTCCTTCCCCAGGCCTCTGCTTCAGCAGGCGCCTTCCCTGGTTTTATTCGCATTTACACAGTGATTAATGACGATGAGCATCTTTTCATATGCTTAATTTCCCCTGTATCTTCCTTGGTGAAATGTCTATTCAAATATTTTGTCTGCTTTTCAAAATGAGGTTATTTGTTTTCTTATGTTTTGATAGTTTCTTTAAAATATTCCAGATACAAGTCCTATATCAGATACATGCTTGGCAAACATGATCCCAGCGTGTGGGTGGCTTTTTAATACTTCCACCGTTGGAAGAGGAGAGTTGTTACCGTGATGAAGTCGAATCGTCCATTCCTTCCACCATGGCTCAAGCTCTGGGTGTACATCTTGGAAATTTTTGCCAGACCCAAGGTCATGAGGATTTTCTCCTCGTGTCTTATTTTATGTTTGCATCTATGATTCATTTGAGTTCATTGTTGTGTATGGCCTGAGTTAGGAATCAAAGCTTACCATTCACAAATGAATATGCAATTGCCTAAGACCATTCACTGGGAAAAAAAATACACTTTCTTCATTGAAATGTTTTGCACCCTTGTCAAAACTTAGTTCTTGGTTCATGTGTGACTTAGTTCCTGACCTTTCTATTCTGTTCTATTGATCTATCGTTTATGCCAACATCACTGCCGTGATTACTGTGGCTTTATCCTACGTGTTGAAACCAAATAGTGTTTAGTCCTCCAATTTTGCCTTTTGAAAAAGTGATTTTGATGAATTTGGGTCCTTCATACTCCATATGAATCAGTTTATACTCACTCAGACACACATACTTAAACACTCATACACACACACCCCTGTTGGAATTTGATTGGGATTGTGTTGAGTTCATAGATAAATTGGGGGAAAACTCATCTTTTTAAAATTTTATTTTTACACACTGCATTTTGATTCATTGTACACAAATGGGGTACAGCTTTTCATTTCTACAGTTGTACATGGTGTAGATTCACATCATTCATGTAATCATACATGTACATAGGGTAATGATGTCTGTCTCAGTCCACCATCTTTCCTTCCCCCACCCCTGCCCCCTTCATTTCCCTCTACACCATCCGATTTTCCTCCATTCTTCTCTTACCTCCTCCCTCCCCCTGTTAAGTATCATCATCCACTTATCAGAGAAAATATTTGACCTTTGGTTTTTTGGGATTGGCTTATTTCACTTAGCATGATATTCTCCAGTTCCATCCATTTACCTGTAAATGCCATAATTTTAGTCTTCTTTATGAATAATATTCCATTGTGTATATATACCACAATTTCTTTATCCAGTCATCCATTGAAGGGCACCTAGGTTGGTTCTGTAGTTTAGCTATGGTGAATTGAGCTACTGTAATCGTTGATGTGGCTGCGTTACTGTAGTATGCGGATTTTAAGTCCTTTGGGTATAAACCGAGGAGTGGGATAACTGGGTCAAATGGTGGGTCCATTCCAAGTTTCCTGAGGAATCTTCATTTGCTTTCCAGAGTGGCTGCACCAATTTGCAAGTCCACCAGCAAGGTATGAGTGTGCCTTTTTCCCCACATCCATGCCAACGCCTATTATTACTTGTGTTCCTGATAATAGCCATTCTAACTGGAGTGAGATGAAATCTTAGGGTGGTTTTAATTTGCATTTCTCTAATTACTAGAGATGATGAGCAATTTTTCATATATTTGCTGATTATCTGTATATCTTCTTCTGTGAAGTGTCTGCCCAGTTCCTTTGCCCATGTATTGATTGGATTCTTCATGTTTTCGGTGTAAAGTTTTTAAAGTTCTTTATAAATTTTGGAGATTAGTGCTTTATCTGAAGTGCATCGTGGAAAAGATTTTCTCCCATTCTGTAGACTCTCTTTTCACATCTTTGTTTATTTTGCTGAGAAAAAGCTTTTTAGTTTGAATCCATCCCATTTATTGATTCTTGCTATAATTTCTTGCACTATGGAAGTCTTGTTAAGGAAGTCTGGTCCCAAGCCAATATGATAATGATTCGGGCCTACTTTTTCTTCTATTTGGTGCAGGGTCTCCAGTGTAATGCCTAAGTCGGTGATCCATTTTGAGTTGAGTTTTGTGCAGGGTGAGAGATAGGGGTTTAATTTTGTCTTGTTACATATGGATTTCCAGTTTTCCCAGCACCATTTGTTGAAGAGTCTATCTTTTCTCCATTGTTTTTGGCACCTTTGTCTAGTATGAGATAACTGTACTTACGTGGGTTTGTCTCTGGGTCTTCTATTCTGTACCATTGGTCACTATTTTGGTGCCAATACCATGCCATTTTTGTTACTATTGCTCTATAGTAGAGTTTAAGGTCTGGTATTGTGATACCTCCTGTATCATTCTTCCTGCCCAGGATTGCTTTGGCTGTTCTGGGTCTCTTATTCTTCCAGATGAATTTCATGATTGCTTTCTCTATTTCTCTGAGGAATGTCAAAAGACAATGTTATGCACAGTAAAGACAAAAGCAGCTTCCTATGTGACAAGTGCTCCATCTCCTCCAAATGAAGCTCTTCTCCTCAGACTTCTGGGCACAGAGATCAAGTTCCTTTTCCCATTGTTTGTTGGTGTTGCTTCTGCTGCTGCAACATAGTTCCTGTCTCCAGGGTTGACATTAGACTTGGGCAGTGCAACCCATGTCCCTTTCCCATCTTTGCAGTCAGTGCAACAAGAGTCATTGGGATTATAATAGGAATTGTGTTAAATCTGTATAGCACCTTTGGAAGTATGACCATTTTGATAATATTAATTCTGCCTATCCTAGAACATGGGAGATCTTTCCATCTTCTAAGCTTTTCTTTAATTTCTTTCTTTAGTGTTCTGTAGTTCTCATTGTAGAGGTGGTTCACATCTTTTGTTAGATTGATTCCCCAGTATTTTGTTTTTTGAGGCTATTGAGAATGGAGCAGTTTTCCTAATTTCTCTTTCAGAGGATGCATCACTTATAGATAGAAATGCATTAGATTTATGTGTGTTGATTTTATATCTTGCTATTTTGCTGAATTCATTTGTTAGTTCTAGAAGTTTTCTGGTGGAGTTTTTTGGATTCTCTAAATATAGAATCATGTCATCAGCAAATAGTGACAGCTTGAGTTCTTCTTTTCCTATTTATATCCCTTTAATTTCTTTGGTCTGTCTAATTGCTCTGGCTAGTATTTCAAGCAGGATGTTGAATAGAAATGGTGAAGGAGGGCATCCCTGTCTTATTCCAGTTTTAGAGGGAATTCTTTCACTTTTTCTCCATTAAGAATGATGTTGGCAGTGGGCTTAGTATAAATAACCTTTACAATGATGAGGTATGTTCCTGCTGTCCCTATTTTTTCTAGTGTTTTGAGCATGAAGGAGTGTTGTATTTTGTCAAACACTTTCTCTGCATCTATTGATATAATTATATGATTCTTAGCTTAAAGTCTATTGATGTGATGAATGATATTTATTGATTTCCAGATATTGAACCAACCTTGCATCCCTGGGTGAATCCTACTTGATCATGGTACACTATCTTTTAAATATGTTTTTTTATATGTGATTTGCCAAAATTTTGTTAAGGATTTTTGCATCTATGTTCGTCAGAGATATTGATCTAAAGTTGTCTTTCCTTGATGTGTCATTATCTGGTTTTGGTCTCAAGGTAATGCTTTTGGAAGGGTTCCCTCCTTTTCTATTTCATGGAATGCTTTTAGGATTATTAGTATTAGTTCTTCTTTGAAGGTCTTGTAAAACTTGGCTGAGAATCCATCTGGCCCCAGGCTTTCCTTGGTTGGTAGCTTTTGATGATTTCTTCTATTTCACTGGTGAAATTGTTCTGTTTAAATTCTGAATGTCCTCCTAATTTAGTTTGGGAGGATCATATGTCTCTAAAAATTTGTTGATATCTTCAAGATTTTCTATTTTGTTGGGATACAGGTTTTCCAAAATAGTTTATAATTATGTTTTGTATTTCAATGGTGTCTGTCGTGATATTTCCTTTTTCATCATGAATTTTAGTAATTTGAACTTTCTCTCTCATCTTTGTTAGGAGGGACTAAGGGCTTATCAATTTTGCTTACTTTTTCAAAGAACCAACTTTTTATTTTGTCAATTTGTTGAATTGTATCTTGTTTCAATTTCATTGATTTCAGTTTTGATTTTAATTATTTCCTGTCTTCTGTCTTCTGCTACTTTTGGTGTTATTCTCTTCTTCTCTTCCTAGGGCTTTGAGATTAATGTTAGGTCGTTTTATTTTTTCTGACTTTTTTTATTTTTTTGCGGTGCTGGGAATTGAACCCAGGGCCTTGTACTTGCAAAGCACGCACTCTACCAACTGACCTATATCCCCTGCCCATGTTAATTCATTTAGTTTTTGACTTTTTATTCTTTTATTGAATGTGCTCCATGCAATGGAGTAATTCCTCTTAATATTGCTTTCATAGTGTCCCAGAGATTTTGATTTTTTGTATTGTGGTTCTCATTTACCTCTAAGAATTCTTTTTATCTCTTCCCTGATGTCTTCTGTTATCCATGCATCATTCAATAGCATATTATTTAGTCTCCAGGTGTTGGAGTAGTTTCTGTTTTATATTTTATCATCGATTTCTAATTTATTCCATTATGATCTGACAGAATATAGGGTAGTATCTCTATTTTTTGTATTTACTCAGGGCTGCTTTGTGGCATAACATGTGGTCTATTTTAAAGAAGGATTCGTGTGCAGTAGAGAAGAAAGTGTATTCGCTCATTGATAGATGACATATTCTATATATGTCCGTTAGATCTAAGTTATTGACTGTTTTAATGAGTTCTATGGTTTATTTATTCAGTGTTTGTTTGGAAGATCTATCCAGTGGTGGGAGAGGTGTGTTAAAGTCACCCAGTACTATTTCATTGTAGTCTTTTTGGTTCCTGGAATTGAGAAGGATTTGTTTGACATACATGGATGCACCATTGTTTGGGGCTAAATATTTACAATCGTTATGTCTTGCTGATTTATGTTTCCATTAAGCAGCATGAAATGTCCTTCTTTACTGCTTCTAACTTGAAGTCCACTTTATCTGATATAAGGATGGAAACCCCCGTGTGTGTGGTATGTTTTTCCCCATCCTTTCACCTTCAGTCTGTGGATGTCCTTTCCTAGGAGGTGATTCTCTTGAAGGCAGCATATTTTGGGGCCTTTCTTTTTAATCGTATCTGCCGGTCTATGTCTTTTGATTGATGAGTTTAGGCCATTAACATTCAGGGTTATTACTGAGATAAGATTTGTATTCCTAGTAATTTTGGTTTGTTTTCAGTTTTTAATTTGACTTGGTTTCTCCTTTGATTGGCTTTTCCCTTAGGGTTGTTCCTCCCTTTGCTGACTTACATTGTTGTTTTTCATTTCCTCCTCAGGGAATATTTTGCTGAGAATGTTCTGTAGTGCAGGCTTTCTATTTGTAAATTCTTTTAACTTTTGTTTATCATGGAAATTTTTTATTTCTATTTCGTCTTCAAATCTGAAGGTAAGTTTTGCTGGCTATAAGAATCTTGGATGGCATCCGTGTTCTTTCAGAGTTTCTAGCTTTTAGAGTCTAGGCTGACAAATCTGCTGATATCTGTATTGGTTTCCCCCTATATGGGATCTGATGCTTTTCTCTCAAAGCCTTTTAAAATCCTATCTCTATTTTTATTTAGGCATTTTCATTATATTGTGCCTTGGTGTGGATCTGTTGTAATTTTGTACATTTGGTGTTCCGTAAGCCTCTTGTATTTGATTTTCCATTTCATTTTTCAGGTTTGGAAATTTTTCTGTTATTATTTCATTGAATAATTTATTCATTCCTTTGGTTTATGTCTCTGTGCCTTCCTCAATCCCAGTAATTCTTATATTTGGTCTATTCATGATATTCCACAATTCTTAGAGTTTCCATTCATGATTTCTTACCATCTTCTCTGTTTGGTCATCTTTATTTTCAAGATTAAACATTTTGTCTTTGTTGTCTGAGTTTCTCTCTTCCAAGTGATCTAGTCTGTTGGTGATGCTTTCAATTGAGTTTTTAATTTGGTTTATTGTTTCCTTCATTTCAATGATTTCTGTTTGTTTGTTTGTTTTTCCAGAATCTCTATCTCTTTATTGAAATGATCCTTTGTTTCCTGCTTTGCACTTTTAACTGTTTATTGGAGTGATCATTCATTGCTTGCATTTGCTCTCTTATATCATCCTTTGCTTCGCAGATCATTTTAATTAAGTATATTCTGGACTCCTTTTCTGACATTTCTTTGACCGTGCTATCATTGGGTTCTATTAATAAAGCATCTTGGTTTGTTTGGGATACTTTCTTCCCCTGTTTTTCCAAGTTGTTTGTGTATCTTCTCCTCTAGCAATGAGGATCTGAGGTATTGTAATTTCCTCCCAATAGGGTCACTATAACCCTATACCTCACCTTAAAGGGGTGATCAATATTAGCAGCACCCAGTACTAACAATAGGCAGCCAAATACCAAACAGCCCCTGTGGAGATGTTAACAGTATTGTAATAAACAGAGGTTGAGTTAGATTATTATCTAACTAACCAATAGGGAGGGGTATAGAATGTAACTGTTAATGAGATAAGAAGAGAATATATAGAGATACTGGATCATAGGAAGAGTGAAAGTAGAATCAAAAGAAATTGGTTGTTAGCATGAGAAAAAGGAGAAAGAGACTCCGAGCAAACAGGTAAACTAAAGGAAAATAGAGTGAAAAATTTTTTAAACATTTACAATTTAAAATTTAAAAAGCAGAAAAATATCAATATTATAACAGTCATATATTATTCAAACCTCCCCAGTAACTGACAATGAGCTTCCAGTCTCCAGCAGGCGTCTCAGAATGGGAACTGCCCCACCTAAAGATGGCAGCTTCTCCTTCTGGAATAATCCAAGATGGCTGCCCCAGCTTTTGAACCTAGTGGGAGATGGGGAGTTGCAGCATGGGCGCCAGGGCGTGGGCCCAAGTCCAAGCTAGGCACAGGTGGGCCGGGTTCCTGCAGTGGTCTGGGTGCGGGTGGGTGTGAAATGTCATCTTAATGACATTGAGTCTTCTGCCTCCTGAATCTGGGATGTCCTTTTATTTATTTGTCCTTTAAAAAAATTCCCCAGCAACCATTTGTAGTTTCTAATGCACAGGTATTTCACGTCTGTTGTTAGGAACCTGCTATGTATTTCCTGCTTGGGAATTTATCTATAACTTATCTATCATTTTGATTTCAGTTTGACATGTGGAAATGCAACTGATTTTCACCTGGAACGTTGTGTCCTGAACCCTTACTAACTCGCTCACCTCCTCTGGCAGTGTTTTTGTGGATTGCATTGGCTGTTCAGCATAAATGACCACGTGTTTGTGAATGAAGCAGATTTTGTCTTCTTTTCCAGTCTGCACCTGGTGTGCCTTGCTCCTGCTCCCCTGCCCTG
>JAJEJO010002064.1:0-38235 GCA_020662805.1 Glaucomys volans
ACCCCCATTAGCCCACACCCGTCCCTACCCCCACCCCCACCAGGAGAAACTTTTCACAGGAACTTGCTATGCAGGCCTCTGTTTTGGCAGTGATTTGGGTGTAATTACATGTTCACAGATCTGTTTCCCATAACAGGATCATCTGAGACCCAACATGAATTAAACAGAAACAGGCAGGGAACTCAGGCTAACATGCCACTAAGAGGCAGAGTCCCCAAGTGCTCAGGGTGTCATGCTGTCTATACTATGAGCCAAAAAACTAGGTGGCAGGATGGGAGGTTTGCTCAGCCTTTTTAGGCCGTCAAAAATCCCAATGACCTTTTGGTTCCTTAGTTCCACTCAAGAGAAGGATCCCTAAAAAAACACGAGAGGTTTTACACCAGAATCACCTTTGGATTCTGATGGTGAAAACACACAAGAGGAGACTGATGGAACACACCAGAAGAACTATGATGTTTTCCAATTTTTTCCCTACTCTTCTTATTCCAGTTTTATCTAGCAAAAGTGGACTAGGTGTATACATTTTATACAACTGGCTTGAAAATATATTTGTGCCATGGGGATATGGAAGTACACAAGGTTGTGGGCTGAACTGTGTATCACTGAAATTCTTATGTTGAAGGAATTCAACCTCTAACACCTCCAAATGTGACTATCTTTGGAGACAGGGTCTGTTAAGAGGTAAGTAAATTAAAAATAGAATTGATAGTGTGGGTCCTACTCCAACATGATGGGTGTCCTCACAAGAAGAGATTAGGACTCAGAGAAACATTATAACACGTGCATACACGACAGGAAGACCATGTGAAGACACAGCAAGCCCAGGAGAGGAGCCCTTACAAGCAACCAAATCTGCTAATGCCTTGACCTTGAACTTCCAGTCTCCAGAACTGTGAGGAAAAAAACTTCTATTGTTTAAGCTACTCAGTATGCAGCCTGAGCAACTGACACAAGAGGCAAGCCTTCCCACTGCAAGCTGGAGTCGAGAAGTAGGCAGGACATGCTCAGAGATCATGGCTGCATCACTCACCTAGGCAGTTGTGTCCGTCATGGGCCAGCATGAAGCCATCAAAGCAGGTGCACCTGTAGTTCCCCGGGATGTTGATGCACTCATGGACACAGCCCCCATTGTAGTAGTCGTTCTCACACTCGTCAATGTCTGCCAAACGGAGGACATAAGAGGCGTCACAGGAAGAGCCTGGAGTTCCCACACCCATCACTGCTGAAGCCACTGGATCTGAGTGATTAGATGACTCAAAAGATATTCAATGTGGTCCTTTCTGGGGAATGGGGAACTTCAGGGTTATAGAATTGAAATCCTGGCTCTGCAACAAGGCTGGCCGCAAGTCTGCAGAGCAGGGCCACGTGCTGGGCATATGTGGGGTGACTTCTGATTCCTGGCACAGTGAAGCATGCAAGATGTGCACCTGATTCTGGCTCCCTTGAATGCCTCTCAACGAGCAGGAGACTTGTGTTTGGGGACTGCATCTACAACCTCTGAAAACCGGCTCTAAAATCAGCTTTGCCCATCACCAAAAAGTGCAATGTGTAGAATAAAATAAAAGTCCACTGACTCCCTGTTATGGTTTGGATGTGAGGTGTCCCCCAAAAGCTCATGTGTGGACAATGCAAGGTTTACGGGAGAAATGATAGGGTCATGAGAGACTTGACATAATCAGTGAATTAATCGCCTGATGGGATTGAATGGTAATTGAAGGCAGGTGGGGTGTGGCTGGAGGAGGTGGGGAATTGGGGAGCATGGCTTTGGGGTATATATTTATATTTGGCAAGTGGAGTCTCTCTCTCTCTCTGCTTCCTGATGGCGGTGTGAGCTGCTTCACTCTGCCACACTCCTCTGCCATAATGTTCTATCTCACGTGGAGCCCCAGGGAATGCAGCCGTCTGTGCACAGAGACCTCTGAAACCGAGCCCCCAATAAAGTTTTCCTACTCTGATTGTTCTGGTCGCCTCCTTTAGTCACAGCAGCGAAAAAGCTGACTACAACACTCCCCCAGATAGTTTCCTTCCACATCAGCGTCTGATGCCTACATTTCAACTGTCCAGCTTCCTTGTTATAACAAGAGCTCTGTCTCCTCAACAATGGTCAATAGCTTTGCAAAGGTCACGCTTTTTGCTGCTGAGTCTTTCTCGACTTCTCCCGTCGGGGTCAAAGGCTATCAGTCCTGGAGTTCCCGAGGGAAGGGCGGCAGCTCAGGGGCGAGGAGCTGGCCTGGTTAACATTCCCAGGCTGCTTCCACGCCCAAGCCCATCCTCCTCTCAGTGAGGTGGGCGCCACTGTCTTCGGTCCAGCTCCGCCAGAGCCCTGACACGGGCCCAGGACGGCCACGGGGCGCAGGGAGCTTCACACACGCGGCCTGGCTCAGGAGCCCCCGCCGCACGCGCCACGGCAGCGCCTCCAGCCAGGGAGCGGAAGTGCCGCGAGCGGGACGGAACCGGAAGCGCCGGCCTGAGCAGGACCGGAAGTGGCTCTCAGAGGCCTCTGAGCCGGAGCGGCCCCAGCCCCCAGGACCGGGGTTTTTGAAGCCGTGGGTTCAGTGGAGAAGTTGGGCGTGGGGCCGGCCAGGCCGCTTTCTCCAGCGCCTGGGGAGCGGCGGGGAGGCCCGTCCGCCATGCCGCCGCGGGTGCGCAGGGCAGCACCCTGGCACCCGGTGAGCAGTTCCCGGAGGTGCCTGAGCACTGTCCCGACCCCCGCCTGCCCGAGGCCGCAGAGCCGAGGGAGACTTGGCTGAAGGTCACCGGGGCCCACCCGGCCGGCCCACCAGACGGAGCTGGGTCTCCGAAGGTCCAGGAGACCGGAGGCTTCGCCTGGCCGCCCTCGGTGGCCATCGCGTCAGCCTGGAAGCAGACCCGGTTCCGAACTCACTTGAACTGATTGCAATCAGATGTGTGGGCTTCGCGAGGTTAAAGGAGGATGTGGGACTCTGGGGTTCCTGAAAGGGCGCCTGGGTTCACAGAGCGGAGGGGTGCTGCTTGCTGCCCAGGCCGAGCCCGCTGCCCCGCCAGGCCTGCACACACCCCAAGGCTCTGCACCCAACCGAGTCCACCAAACTGCACTCCAGGGTCCCCACATCAGTGAGTATTGTTTTCCTTCTACATTCTCTTGACCTCAGCAACCAAGGGTGTTTCCCGTACCCTTAACGTGGTGACAGGTTGCCCAGTGGTCCCTTATTTCCATCACCCGCCGTCATGAGTATCACCTCTCATTGCTCAGACCCAGTAGCCCCAAAACTGTGCCCTCTCTCAATCAGGTGACTCAGGGGAAGCTTCTAGAGGGGAAGCCTAATCAATCTAATCCAAACAGCAAGTGCCACTAGCAATTGCTGTTGGTCCCATGGAGTGTATGTGACATAGGTGAAGGAAAGGACTTATTTCATGCTTGGGTAAAAGAATTCTCTCCCCGTCCCAACCTCAGAAGGAAGTAAACCAGGGCCTACTCTGGAAACATCCACCTGCCCTTTTAATTCTCACAGCAACCCATTGTTGCTGTGTTCTCACAGCAACATTCCAGCAACCTGGAATAGGTATTTTAACTGCACCTTATGGTTGTGCAAACTAAAGTGCAGAGAGGTCAGGCAAATGCTCAAGGTCACAAAGTAAGTGGTGGGGCAAGGATTGGAACAAAGGCCTTTCATTCTACAAAGCCCACATCCTTTCTCGTAAATCAGAATGTCCATCACATAACCAGTCTTTGGCAAAATGCTTTATACTTGTTATTTCACCCTTCACGTGTTTATGCCACATACTGAGAAAGTGTTATCCAGTCGTCCAAACACCCATTTACCCATCTATCCTTCCTCTTGTTCCTTATCCATCCATCCATCCATCCACATACATACCTGCCTTTTGCCTGCCTACACGTGTACTCAAACAACCAGTCAAACATACAACCCCCACAACCCACCCCCACCCACTGTCCATCCACTTATCCCATAACCTATCCACACAAATACCCATCCAATCATTCTTCCATTTATTTATGCAAAAATACAGAATCTAAATTTGACCACTCCTCCATCCAGTCACCTATGCACCCATCCATTTGTCCAGGTACACATCTGCCCATATATCCAAAAATTTAGCCAGATGCCCATCCTCTATTAATGTAAAAATTCACCCACCCCCACATCCAGTAATCCATCTGAATGCCTAACCACCCACTCATTGATCCAAACACCATTCTATTAATTAAACACACCACACATGCACATCCTAACACCTGCCTACTCATCTATATACCCAACATTCCAACCTTCACCCATTGATCTACCCAGATTTCTATTTGCTCACTTACCGACCCACTTTAGTCATCAATGATGCAAAAAGCTTAAGAAATACATGCAGTGGGACTAGGGTAGTGGCTCAGTGGTAGAGCACTCGCCTAGTATGTGTGAGACCCTGGGTTCGATCCTCAGCACCACATAAAAATAAAGGTATTATGTCTACCTACATCTAAAAAAAATATTAAAAAAAAGAAATACATGCAGTGTAATCTTCAAAAAGAATAAGAAGACAATGAAAAAGAAGTGATAGTTGATGAATAAGATAAGTTGGTGACACTGTGGAGAAATGTATCTGGTAATTCCAGCACAGTTACAAACGGTGAGCTACAAATAGGGCTGAGCTCCCTTAAAACCAAAGCAAAGAAAGAAACACAGTCTATTACCACACCCACAAAATACCAGTAAGTCAGCCGTTTCAATAGTGATGAAGTCTGAGAATTCCCAGGCCTCCTAACAGGGGTGTCTCTTCCCCAGATTAGGTATAATGTTGAACCTCAGTTTCCCTGGAGTTTGTGTCTACTGTCTGGGTGTGATTACCAACAGCAGTCTTCTCACTACCAGAGTGATGAATGATTTGACCACCATAGCCATAAGGCATATGATTGTTGAATAGTCAACGAAACAACTTCTAGAATTTTCCCTCCTTGGACTCCCCATAGGGTCAAGAGTGCTAAGGCTAAGAGTGCAGGGAGGGTCATTGCTCATGTCTCTTCCCTTCATCTGCCCCAGGAGTTCCCCCAGCTCCTAGCATCACTCAGCTTGATCAGTTCCTCTCCAGTCCCTGGGACTCACGTGCTCCCATAGGCTTCTGGGGCAGCCAGCTTGACCCCCAGCACCCAGGATGGAGGACTTTTGCTCACAAACCTAACCTTCCAGGATTTCCCATTTGTGCCTTGAAGTTTTGTTTTTTTAAAACCATGCAAGCCTCTTCCTTTAATATATAAGAGAAACAGACAAACCAACTAAGAAAAATCTCTGCCAAAGCAAATGGACTCATTATGGTGAAAACCACACCCAGGAGCCACTGCCCCCTGGAAGAAGCCCCACAGGCCTCTAAGACACTCATCAGGCTCAGACGTCTGTTCAAGAACCGTTAGGGTCAGAAAGAGAACAGGCAGATGGGATGTGCAGAGGGTAAAGGAAGGCAGGGATAGGACAGAGCTCTGGAGGCTCACTCCCGAAGGAATGCTGTGGGTTGCATCGTGTCCCCCAGAGAGATGTTGATGCCAACCTGCAGTGCCTGAGAATGTGACCCGATTTGGAAATAGGGTCTTTGCAGATGTAATCAAGTTTGGATGAGGTTGGGCCTTAATCCAATGACTGGACACAGACACCCAGAGAACAGTGTGTGAAGACACAGGAATTCAGAGGCAAGAGCCAACTAGCGATGGACCCAGAGGCTGCAGGTGTGAGCGCTGCTTCCATCTTACAAGGCTGGAGACCCTTTCAAATGCATGCTCTCCGCCTGCTGTTGGAACCACATCCTCAGGGTGCATGTGATGAAGGCTTAAAAAAAGTATTCCATGCTCCAAAAAGTCATTAAGAAAAACGATAGGGAAGGATGTCACGTATGTTACTGTTTTTATTTCCAAGGTCTGCGCCTGTTCTTGAGGGTAGTGACAGTCGAGGGTAGTGCAGCAGGTGGGCAGGACAAGAAGTCTGACCAGCTTTCAGAAGTCCACACTGAAGACGAGAAGCCCACCAACTTCTTTCAGCCCCCGCCCCCCGCATCCTTACCCAGCTGAGATTTTTTTTAAAATGAAAACTCTATTCCCAACAGAAGACAGCTCCCAACACCTGACAGAGCAGAGAAAAACAGCACAGGGAACCACTTATGGGATTTTTAAAAGGTCACACAGTTCCACTTTTCCTATATTAAAATGGCAGAGTGCACACATACAGTCCCACAGCTGAGTTACGTGCCAGCCTCACTGCAGTGGAACCCAAATAGGACTTTTTATTTTTTTCATTTAATTCAAAATTGATTCTCACTGCCTTATAAAATATATGTTTATTCTGTGGTGTCTAGATTCTAGAAGATTCTTCTGCAATAACTCAGAACACCTCCTCTTTTTATTTCAATACTATGTAAGGGTCTTCTTTTGAAAATCAGGACTGGAAACCTCAAAATGTGGATTTTTAAAGCACCACATTCTCCATTCTCAGAGATCATTACTGAAAACGTTTTCTTATTTCCCCTCGGGTTGGCGTTTTTCTAGACAATAAGTCCGAATGTTCTAACAAAGACCCCTCTCTCCTGGCACCAGCACGGCCTCCCCTTTGTCTGCTTTGGGGAAACCACGGGCTCCTCAGATCGTGCGCCGTCTGGGTGAGGTGCCGGCTTAGGAAGTTGAGTCTCAGTGAGGAATCAATCTTAATCCGGTTTGTTGGCTAATTACACTCTGGGAAGGTGGCTTCTCAGCTGCCTGGCAGGAAGGATCAAGTCCCCGCTCTCCAGTGGAGCAGGGTTAAGCTCCAGGTCTGTAATGACTCAGCAAGGAGACCTGCTCTCTGAGGGTCCTGGTACCCTTCGGTCAGGTTTCCCTTCTGCAGAGACAATGCCAGAAGCAGACCCAGCAAAAGTCAAAGGTCATGCAAAACTAACACAAATCTACAGACTTTTTCATTCCCAGTGGCACGCAATGACCATGGCCCAAGCCCTTTATGAACCAAGATAACCATGGGGTTCAGCTACTTGGCAACTTCTAGTCTCCATGTGGCTGTGGGCCACCACACTTCTGCTCAAGCTGTTCCCGCTGCCTGGAGCTCCTTACCCTGTCCCATCACCTACCCACCAGCACCCCGACAGTGTCACTGCCTCTGAAGGTCTTGCCCATCTTCTGGTAGACACGACCCCTCTGTCCACTCTGGGCCTCACACCCCACCAACAGACATCATCATCCTCTCATTGGGTTATGTCTGGGTCCTTTGATGTTGCAAGTCCATGGGGATAAGAATCATGTCCTGTTCAGCTTAAGTCTCAAAACCCAACAGAAGGTATCCAGCAAAAGTCTACTGGACATTGAGTGAATGAAAAAGCAGATGACTGTAGCCTCCGTCAACTGAGTCCTATGACATGAGGCAGGATGTAGGCCCCGCATGTATGACACCCTGAGAGCCGGGTGCTCACAGCTTCACTTTGCAGCCAAGGAAACCCAGACTTAGAGATGTTGCCTACTTTCCCCAAGACCACACAGCCAGTACAAGGTGAGCCAGGAATTGAGCTACCTGACCTCAAAGGTAATGCTGTCTCAGTCCAAAGGACCACATGTTGTCTGATTCCATTAACATGAAGGCATCCAGGTCTATGGAGACAAAAAGCATATTAGTGGTTTCCTAGGGCCACAGGGGCTGGAGGCCTGGAGGGCAGCTGGGGGTGATGCTTCCTTTGGCAAGTAATAAGAAGACTGTAAAACTAATTGTGGTGATGGGCAACTCTGAATTTCCTAAAAGGCCCTGACTCGTAGACTTTAATGGGTGAATTGTATGGTATGTGGATTATATCTCAATGAATTTGCTTAAAATTTTTAAAAACAAGTTAATGCTGTCATTGATCTTATGCCCTGGGCTTGATGGGTCATCAGGGATCTGCCTGGGTGTGAGGAGACCACTGGATGCTTACTTTGAACTGACCTAAATGTCACATGCTCAGCCCAGGTTCATGGTGGGGTGCATGGCTCCCAAGTACCAGAAGGGGTTTCCCCATCAGACCAACAGGATAAGAACCCACTAATTACTTCCTTTCTCTCTCAATACCACCCTAACCCTGCCCTGGGGGCTGTTCCTGGGTCCTGGCCTCAGGACTAATGGACATGGATGCAGTCTGGCCAAGGGAAACTGACCCACTGGGTTGTCTGATGGACCCAAGGGGTCTTCCAGCCTCAAGCTGAGGCCCCTACTGCTCCCTCCTACCAAGAACAGTCCTGGTCACTCTCCCATCCCCCTTGGGAAAGGCGGGGAAGATGCCCCAGACCCAAACCTCAGGCTCTTGGGGGAGCTCTGAACTTAGCATCAGGGAATCAGGAACATGCACTTGCCAGGAAACCCAGTCTCCACTCAGAATTGGTGAGCTGGGGTCCTAGAGCTCCTCCAATCCACTGCCCTGGAGAGGGAGCTGGCTCTCAGCAAGCTCATCAGCAAGTCAGGGCTGACAGCAGCTTGAACTCAGACTCCAGCTTGGGCTTCCTCCCGCCCTCCCCTGTGGGCTGCAGCCTGACTGGCCTGGTGCACTTTGATTTCTTTCCCTTTCTTTCCACATCTCCTGGAGGACTTTTGTTCCAACAGTAATAAAAATAATAGTAGTGGCAGTTCCATACCAGGACCATCTTAATGGCCACTGGCTGATCCAGGGGGAAAGGTCCTCATCTCATAGAAAAAGAAATTGAGGTTCCAAGAACTTCAGCAACTTTCCCAGGATCATCCAGCAAGTGAGAGGCAAAGCCAAACTTCCAATGCAAGCAGGCTGGTTGGTTTCCACCTTCCCATCAGAGCTGGGGTCCATTCCTTATCAGGGGTCAAGTCACCTGCCTGCTTTCTTCTGTGCCAACACTTTCCCCAGGTCGCTTCCCCTCAGCATGGACCCTGGCCACAAGGAGCTATCAGTTCTGCTAGAGGGAGGGAATGACCGAGACTAACAGCCCCAGGAGAGCTCTGGCCACCCGCAGACTAGCTGTGGGAAGGGTCAGGTGGCTAACCTCAGCTGGAGCTCAGACACACACACTCCCTGCCACCCACAAAGGCTGAACCAGCATTGGTCCCCACCCAGGTAAAAAGCACCCTGAGTCAGGAGCTGCTCACAGTGGGCGCTTGCAAGGCCGGGATTGCCTGCCCTCTCTGAACTTGGCAATCAGCATGCTAAGGCCTGCCCCAGGCCACTCAGGCCTGGAAGCTAGGTCTCCACTCAGCTCTCTACCCTCTTGGCACCAGGGGAAGGAGAACGGACAGAGGCCTGGGAGCTCTGGGGAGGCGGTGCAACCTGGGGTCCTGGGGGCGGAGGTGAGATCAACCCCAGCAGCTGCTAACCCAGGCCAGAGTCCCGAGCGGCTGCTGACGTCATATCCTTTCTCTTCCCCGAGGCGGCCATCCTGGCCCATCTGGAGGACCCCTTCAGAGCACCCTTGGAGACCCCCTGACCCTGCCTGCTCACATGAGCCCCCAGGCCTTCTTTGTCTCAGGCCTTTGGGGAAGGCCAACATCTATTTCAGTAGCATTCAAAGGCCAATAAGCCCACAGTTTATTTTCTTAGAAATAATGGTTTTTTTCTGGTTAGCATTCCTCCGATGGAAAAACAAATACAGCCACTGTAATAAGAAGCGGCCAAGAGGAGGTGAGAGGACCCGGAGGAAGGGGCAGCCAGGGGCTGCTGCCTGGGGAGCTGGGAGGCATTAGGGGTACAAGACAGGGGCAGAGACCCCTCACCCTCTTCAGCCTCTACTCAAATCAAATGCATGTTCCGTAAGGCAGGTGCTCGGACTCTGTTCCGCTTTCCCCGAGACAGCCCTTACTCGGGAGCCTACTGAGTCATCGAGGTTCTGAGTCCTTCTTGCTACGGATGCTCTCATCCACCATCCGAGCTGGAGGGAACGTCAGAGACCTGCTTCTGCTCTTTCTTAACCTGGCCCCTCCCCCAGGGAGCCCTCCCCAGGTTCTTCCCTCCCCCTCCTTTGCCCCCACTGAGTCTTCTGTTTCCATTGCTTTCCAAACCCTGCTGTCATTTTGTCTTTCCCACTAACCAGTGAGGTCAAGGGCAGGAAACAGGCCTTAGCTCCAGCACCAAGCTTGGCCCAGAGTAGGTGCACAGCAAACATTTTTGATGTTTCTTTGAATCCAGTCCAGGCCACACGTTTTACAGATGGGCAAATTGAGACCCAAGGAGGTGAACCTGTCTCCAGCACTTAAATGCCAATATGCATGAGCTTATTTTCCTATTTATTCTTTTAAAAATGGGCATGGGCTATAAGTTCTCTCCAAGTGGCTTAACCTCTGCTGTGGAGAGGGACAGTTGCAAACAATGCTGCCTAATTGCTAGGTGACAGCAACTTGGAATTTTAAGTCACATCCAGCTTCTTCCTGCCTGCGGATCTGCGGGACGTGAGCGTTTTCTTCTTGGGCAGAGCGCGTGTTAGCTGGTGTAATTGTAGGTTTTAAGACTTGAAGGAGAATCCCCCCTGCCCCTGCCGCAGACTACCTCCCCAGGTCTTTCCTGGCCGCCCCCGGAGTGCAATTTTATCTGGAGTTTCAATAAAGTGTGCAGCAGTAATGATGAAAATGATTTAATAAGGTCACGGACATTATTCCCTAGGAAGGCCAGTTGGTTTGAAGTTTTTTGTGATGTTAAACTGAACGGATCACTGGGTATGTTATTAGGAGTTTTGTCAAAACGCTTTAATAACATGCTCTGTAACCTACCTAACTGCTGTGATTGACAAGCAGGCCCTGGGGATATAAAATTCAGGAAGTGACTATTTACATTCATTACAGACATGCTAATTTTGTGATCTCTGATGGCCATAAGGTTGTCATTTTTTCCTTTTCACACACAAAAAGAGGAAAATAGTAATATATTTAATATGCTGTGGCCCAAACAAAAACTTATTTCCCCCAAGAGTTTTAATTATAGCATTTTGGGAAAGGCCTGCCGTTGGAACTTGCAAATGGAATAAACCACTTGAATAAGAGGTCTAAAAAATCAGGCACACACAGAAGGGGCGATGTGCGCTGTTGGTTCAGACTAAACAGTGATTAGCAAAAGGGGCTTAGTGATTTAAACAAGCCATCTGAGGGTGGTTTGCTCCTCGTTTGAGGCCTGGTCCTGATTATAAACGAGAGCTTTTAATTAAGATTAGTAAGACCCAATTCAAGCTATAATTTGGTCCTTTTCCTCAGCAAATGTCTATGAAAACAAGGCAATTAAGGTTGAATGAGTTGAAGCATTTAAGGGGATGCAGTGCCCCCTCCTCACCCCAGCCTGCCCTCCGGCAGAAAGAGCACAAACAGGCCTGGCTAATTCAGACCAGGAGGCCAGCACAAGGCTGGCCCTGGCAGTTTCCAAAGTACTCCAACCCAAGGGGTCCAGTGAGCTGGGGATACAAAGGCTTAGCAAAAGGACAAGGATGGCAGACAGAATGTGCAAAGGCCCTGAGGTAGGAAGGTGATGGCGAGTTTGAGCAACGAAGAAGGGAGAACACTGGGCGAGCTTGGGAAGGGAAGGAATGGCAAACCACAGGATTTAAGTGGCCGAGGGCACCCTCTCCCTGCTGCAACCAGCAACAAAATTCCAGTTGCTCACATTCACAGGACCTGTGTCAGACAAGCTGGCAGTAGCAAGGGAGGGGACATGTGAAAAGGAAAGGGTCTCCGTAGTGTCCTCTCACTCCATAGTTAAAGAGCCCCACCCGGCTGCTCTCAGATAGGCTGCCAGGAGTCCTGTCTGCTGCTGGGAACTCGTGACTGAGTGGGACTGGAATCCAGGCCCTGCTGCCTTAGCTTGACCCCCTGAGTGGAGATTGGCCAGTGCCCCCGAGTGAACTCTGTCACCTGTCTGGACATACCAGCTGTCCTTAGTCTAGTCCTCTCTCCTCTTGGGCCTCAGTTTCCTTATCTGTAAAGTCTTCAGAGTGTGTGGGGCCTCCTGGAGGCCTTTCTTGGTACCCTAGCACTGGGTGCTAACACCAGCCTTGGGCTTGGCTCCAGGGAAGTCACGTAGGTCATCGGAACCAGGAGTGACAGGGGCTCCGAGGATGGAAACCCTGGAGGATTGCTCACCTGTCTGGAGAACCAGGGAAGGCTTCCTGGAGGAGGTGTCCTTGGGGCCACATGACCTGCCCTTTCCCCCAACAAATGCCCTTCACACCTGCTGGGTTGCAGGGAGGGGAGCAGAACAGGACACAAACCCTTCCCTCAAGGGACCCGCACCCCATGAATATAGTGTGGCTGGGTTAAAAAAGGCACATACAGGTCCAGAGAGGGCAGCGAGAACAGCAGTCACCTGTCAAACACAGGGCTGCCCTGGATGCTTGTGAAGTTTCTTTCAACTTTAGATTGTGCTAAGATGCAAATCACCAAGGGAACACTCATGCGACCCCTGCCTCTCTCAGAGCCTTACCCAGCTGTCCAGGGCACCTCCATCCAGCTACAGTGAGCCCCCTGCCAGCATTAAGCCCAGGACATTGCTGCATAGTGGCTGCCCATGTGGAGGTCACCAGCCACAAGGCAAGATGGTTTTAAAAGTGCAGCCCTTCCCAGAATGCAGGGTGGGCTGCCCCCAGTGCCATTTGCTAACAAGGGTTTCAAACTCAGAAGTTCCAAGGTAACACCATTACGGATACGAGAGGCTCACACAGCCCTCTGTAGGGCTTCCCGCCACCTGGCTCTGTTCTCATGAAGAACCAGGGAGACCGGGGAAGCCATTCCCCCAGGGCACACTTCACCAAGAATCCACCCTCTGTGTTCAGCACAGTAAATAGCAAAGTCTATAAGATTTGTAGGATGGGGACTCATCCCCCCAAACGAGCTTCTGCAGAACCCCACACCAGCTCGGAGCCTGCAGATGCAGCAGCCCAGGGAGGGAAAGCAGATTTCATCTACCCTGGAAATGACTGCCTGGAGGGTGTGGGGATCCATCACTGTCTGCAGAAAGGGAAGGTGGCAGCATGATTGTCACTCCTGAAGTATGTTTAGGTGCATAGGAAAGGCTGTCTGTGTGTTTTAAATTGCATCTTCTAGGTAGATGGTCATCTGCACATGCTGTGCGTCCACATCTCTGTGGGGAAATGGATGTATACATACGGTTTATATGAATAGTCAAGGAACCAAAAGGCCTCATTTCCCAGCCATTTTAGGTCCTGGAGATTGTTGGAAAAAGACAAAGCTTTACCTCTGTTTAGATTTTGATCACATTATGATCATTGACTTATGATCATCAACATAACACAATAAGGATGACCTACAGCAAAAACATGCTCTCAACACCACTCTCAACATCACGGATACCATCACCATCACCATCACCTTCACCACCAACTTCACCATCAACATCACCATCACCATTGTCACCATCATCATGTCACCTCCATCAATACCACCATTACCATCACCATCACCATCACCCTGACCATCAACATCTTCATCATCACCATTGTCATCACCACCACCTTCACCATCAACATCACCATCACCATCTTCACCACCATCACCATCACCTTAACCATCAACATCTTTAGCATCACCATCATCACTACCATCATGTCACCTCCACCATCAACATCACTATCAACATAACCTTAACCATCAACATCTTCATCATCATGATTGGCACCACCATCACCATCACCCTCACCTCCACCATCTCCACCACCTTCACCATCAACATTACCATTGTCAACATCACCACCATCATTATCAATATCACCCCGGTCATCACTATTAACAGCAACATCACCCTCATCATCACCACCACCATCAACATCATGACCAGTAACAGCAGCTGGCACTTACAGGGGATGTCCTATGTGCCAGCTGATGTTAAAATACTATGACTACAGTAGCTCATTTGACCCTCAAACTCTATGAAGCAGGTGCGAGTGGTGTGCCCATCTACAGATAAACAATGGATGTTAAGTGACTTGCCCAGGCTATCCAGACCAGATTTGAACCTCTGCAGTCTGGCTCTGATCTGCGCTTTACCTCCTCTGCTTTAGCTGAATAAGGACTGTTCCTTCCTTTTCTTGGAGTAGAAAGGGACAGATGGCAATAACCACCTGCAGACACACTGCATGGGGAAATGAGCTCACCACACCTGGGCTCTCATCCCACCCCATTAGACCCCCACCCTTGTGGGCCTCCATTTGCCCATCTTTAAACCAAGGAAATGAGCATCAAGGTGGTCTCCAAGCCCCGGAAGTCTGCACAGTCCTCCAGGGGAAGCCAGTAGGGGTTCTGGTCCTTGGGTGAAGGCCCAGCAGGATGCATTGGTACCAGCTGAGAACTGTGGGTGGTCCCAGGAATGAGAATACCTCATGCAAGCAGGACAAGGTCCACTCAGGACCCTGAAACCCACACCAGCACGTGGGGTTCACTCCTGAGTGTTTAGGGAGCAAGTGACCAAATGGCATCCTCCTCTTTGTTCCTGATGGTCATTCTTTTTTAAAAAATGTTTTTATGTGTAGATGGACACAATACCTTTATTTCATTTATTTAGTTTTTCATGTGGTGCTGGGATTGAACCAGCGCCTCGTGTGCTAGGCAAGCGCTCCAGCACTGAGCCCCAGCCCCTGCCCCTGACAGCCATTCTACGTACAGCCGATAAGGCCAATCAACAGACACGGGTGCACCCCGCCCCTGTACGATCCTAAGCCTGCTAACTAGAATGTCGCTGTAAATAACTTCAGCTCACACTGCACCACAAGCCGACAAGCCCCTGGAGGCGGGAACAGACGGGACTGGGACCGTCACTTCTGTTGCACACAGGATTTCAGAGGTCTTCCTTGTTCCTAATTGCAGCAGAGCCTGTGGCCCCTCTTGAGAGGCAGTGAGAACAGAGGATGGTGGTGGTGGTAGTGACACCCTCGTTCTGCATATTGAGCACACACGGTGGGCCAGGCCGAGAGGCAGGTGGGTCCCAGAACACTGTACTGTATCTCACTCAGTCTCCATAAAACCAAAGAGAAAGAGGCTTGGGAAGGGCAAATCACCCCCCAAATGTCCACTTCAGAGGTGGCTGCAGCCAGATCTCCATGCAGAGGCCAGGCCTCTCCCAGCTCTCGTGTATGACACAGGGTCAAGATGGCATGGCAGGGAGGAGCCTCCCAGACACAGGGCTCCACGCTTCCCACAGGCGGCTGGTCTGGGCCATTGAGAGCCAACTCAGGCCACACTTCCAGCATTCCCATACTGGTGCCAGGCTCTGTCCCAGGAGCTGGGGGCACAGTGACGGATGTGCCAGGCTCTCTGTAACCGAGGAGCTCACCTGAGTTCAACAGCTTCAATGTGACGACCCCAACACCAAGCCTAGCCCTCAGCAAATGAGCTCGCGGTTCACTGGGGGAGCGAGGCATATAATTACAGCCCAGAGCCAGAAGAGCAATGTCGGGAGCCCAGGGCTTCTGGGAAGATAATGGGCACTTAATGCAGGTGTGCATGCACATGTGTGTAACAGAGAGAGGAGGTTGTCAGGGAGGTTTCCTGGAGGAGGCAAATTAAAATGTGATGAGCCTTTAGATTTATCCTGGACACAGAAAGAGGACAGGGGCTGTAGACACGGGGAGAGAAACACAGACGATCCCAGCACGTGTGTGTGTGTGTGTGTGTGTGTGTTTGTGTGTGTGTGTGGGCGTGCTCCACTTTAATGTTTCAGGAGGTGAAGGGCAGAGGCTGGAGCCCTGGAGACGCAGGGAGGCACTGGTAGCTCCTGCAGCCCAAGCACAGCCTCCTCCTCACACCAGAGTGGCAAAAAGGACCTCCCCTGGGAGCAAAGGAGGAATGAGGCCCACAGAGCCAGCAGGAGCCTGAGTCTGCCTTGGGGACCAGAGTCAGACTCCTAGCTCAGGCCTTGGGCTGCATGGGGAGCTCAGGATGGACTCTGGAGGGCTTCAAGGGAATAGGTGGGAGGGAAAACGTGGGCCTCCAAGTGGGGGACAGCCTCTTAGGGTCGAGGCTGGGAGAGGAAGAGGCCTGGTCAGTAGCTTAAGGCAGAAGAGACAGTGAGAGTTGGGGGTTTCAAGCACGACTTCCTTTTCCAGGGCACTGGATCTGGATGTCCAGCAGAGGGTCAGGAAGTAGTCACACAAAGCCACACATGTGCAGCTTGAACCACTGAGTCGACCTCCAGGCCCTGCCAGCAGTCGGGCCAGCCCGTCCCTCTCAACTTCTTGCTGGTGACCTGCTCTCCGCTGTCAGCCTGGCTTTGTCCACAGTTCTGTGGGAAGGCACCAGCTTGCCCTCCTCAGCTTCTGGGCCCTGAGTAAGCCAGGGATTTGCCCAAACCAGGCAGGATCCAGGAAGATGTCATGTGCCCAGCCCTCAGCCTCAAGAAATGAGATGCATAAACAACATCAGCATCTGAAGGTGGCATTGCCACGTCCCCTCTAAAACTCTGGCCCCTGCAGAGTCTGGTATGGAGAGCACATACCTGTCCTGTTTTCACGTGTGTGTTCCTAGCACAAACCTCACTCCTTGAAAAGCTAAGCTGGCAGGGCTCCAGAGAAGAAAATGAGATGCTACAGACTGGATGGGTAGGAAAAGAAGACCTGGATTTCAGTGCTTGCATGTCACTGTGAAACTTGGGGACACTGTCAAAGATGCCTCTTTCCTCATCTGAACGATGGGAGCTGACGGAGGATTTGGATCAGGACTTCATGTCAGTCCTGGTGAGAGCTGCTTCCAGCACCGGGCCAAGCTCTGCCCCAGTCCCATGGGGCCAGGGTGACCCCACAGACCCTCAGGGATGAATGGCATCAAAGGTCTGTCTGCCTCAGAGAGCTCTGGTTCCCAGCACTGCCAAGGCTGCTCTGTTTTTTTCCCTTGGTACCAGGGATTCAACCCAGAGGCACTTAACCATGGAGTCTCATCCCCAGCCTATTTATTTATTTATTTATTTATTTATTTATTTATTTATTTATGTGTTTATTATTTTTGAGACAGGGTCTCGCTAGGTGTCTCAGGCCTTGCCAAGTTACTAACATTGGCTTTGAACCTGTGATCCTCCTGCCTTAGCCTCCTGAGCCGCTGGGATTACAGGTGTGCACCACTGCGCCCAGCACAAGGCTGCTCTTTTCTCTTGGATGGTCAGCCTGAAGGGAGACAGTTTCTAGTGCCAGCCGTTCAAAGCAGCGCCCCACCCCAGGCAGGGAGGTGAGTCTGGACAGACAGACGAACAGCACAAATGCACAGTCTCTGCCCAAGCTGCACAGCCTGAGCCGTACCGGGGCCAGGTCACAGCTGCGGCTGGCTTTGCAGTCCCTTGGGGGAGTGTGGGCCATGCAGGTGGTTTTGGTTTGAAGTTAGGAACCAAGGAGGAGGGGGAACCCCAGGCTCTTCTCATCCCCACCTAGTCAGGGACAGATACCAATGTAAGACTCTTCACCTCTGTTCTTTAAAAAAATAAAAAGTCTAAAACCGGGTGAGAGTCAGGCGCCCTGTGTCTCCAACTCCCACCTCCAGGGAAGCAGCCTGCATTCCAGGGAAGCCGCTGCTTCCGAGGAGGAGGAGGCTGGGAGGAGGTTGTGCTCCATGCCCATGGCAGCTGGGCTATGGACTCAGTTCCAGCTGGCATTACATGGAGTGGACATCTGCCACCTGCTTTGGCCCCACAGGGGCAGGGCTGGCTAGGAGGGCTGGGTGGACTCACCTTCACACTGCCGGCCTTCCCCCTTGTAGCCTGGTTTGCAGAGGCATTTGTAGGACTTGGGTGTGTTCTGGCAGATGGCATCGATGTGGCAGTCATCTGTTCCCTCGGAGCACTCATCCACGTCCACTGCCCCTGTGGGTGGAGAAGCAACAGGTGAAGTGTGGTTGGGGAAGCAGCAGCCCCTGGCGATGGCAGGAGCTCTTGCCTCCACCCCTCCACTGATTACTGGGGTAGCTGACAATTAGAGCTGCCACGTGACAATCTGGTGGCATCCTTGGGGAAGCTGCTCTGTGGCAGGCATATTGCTACCAATACATTTGGGTTCACTGATTTTCACAACTCCTCTGAGCAAGTCTGTAATTCCCACTAGAAAGATGGGAAAATTGAGGATTAGGGACAATTCAAGGATCTCCGTGTGTCTTGCTCTCCCCACAAACATGGCTCCAATCCTCTGCCACTCTCCTTATTCTAGAATTTAGAGCCAAAAGGGTCCTCGGAGGAGTTTAAATTCAGCCACTTTGGGTTACAGATGGGGAAACCGAGGTGGGAGAGCAGTGAGCAGAGACCATGCCAAGAACTGGTGCAGGGGATGTGGCCCTGGATCCCACCAGCCCTGAGGCTGTAGCTGAATGGGCTACTTATCTGGCTTCCACACCCCCAGACTGTGATCCAGGGGCAGAACTGACTTTTAACTAGCCTAACCCTGGTTCGTAGGTGCTTCTGATCCCCAGAAACCAAGGTGGGAACCTAGTTCTCCCAGACCAACTTCCAGATTCAAGTCGTCTGGGTTCAGAGGACTCCTGGCCTCCCCAGCTCAGGCCCCAAGGCACACACACATGCCTGTCAGAAACACGATGCAAAACAGCTCCCAGGGATACACCGGAACATACTCTGTCACCCACACACAGGGAGGGGTGCTGGGGCACAGGCAATCCCCCGGTTTAGGTGAGGGGACAGAGTGCTCAGCGAGGTGCTATAGGTCGTTGGCTCATAGGGGAGAGACTAGACTGACATAGAATAAGCTTGCCTGGGGACATGTCACATCCAGCTGGCTATGAAGAAAATACAGATGGAAGGCAGACAGACAGAAGGACCAGGACAGCCATGAAGCAGCCTCCCAGGGAAAGCGTGGAACATCCCTGCCTCTTCAGTCCTCTGGACTCACCCTCGACTTTCTGGTACCCCAAAATGCCCACTTTGAATTAGTCCCTGGCTGGCATTTGGATTCTTAATCTGCATGTGGGGGTCTCTGGGAGACTCCCCCCAACCACAGGACTCCTTTTCTTCAGCCCCAGCTCCCAAGGTTCTGGCTCACCCCTGGGACAAGAGAGGCATCAAACAGAAACACAACTGAATGACCCTGCACACACATACACGAGCATCGCTTCTGAGGGTGCAGTCATCTGCTGGGGCAGGTGGCCCAGCCTCTACAGCTGCCCAGGGCAGTAGGGAAGGGAGCTGGGAGGCAGTCACAGGCTAGGGCCAATGACCAGGGCCACTTCTGGGATCAGTCAAGAAGGGACCTGAGGCCACAAATATGGCTCATCCCACTTCCAAAGGGTCAGTGCAAGGGACAGGAAACTGCCTGGGGCTCTTGTGCCTGGTGCCCACCTCCAATCCCCATCTCCCACCTGGGCATGCATCCTCCTTGGGATGAAAACAGATGCATGTTGGCAAGGGGTGGGTGGGGCTGTCTGCCAACACACCAAGAACAAACATGACCTTAGGTGGGAGACCAGGAGAGGCCAGCGAGCCCAAGCCGGACACTGTGGGCACAGTTCCTCTAGCTACGTGCTGTGCCTGGCCTGTGGCACAGGCTGCTCACTTTGACTTTGGTTTTCTTATGCTGGGGACCAGCTACTGGGATTTCAGTCACTGGCCTTCCACGGAGGGGAGGAGGGGGCAGGAGACAGAGGAAGATATAGAGACGGGAGGAGGGAAAGATGGGTGAAGAGAGGTACGAGGGGACAGTCATACAGAGGCAAAGGACTGCAAACCTTGGGAGAGACCCCCACAGACAGGTGGGGGCCTGGGCAATGAAGCCCAGCTTCTAGAAGAGGGGACCTGTGGGAAAAAGCTCCCTCCAACTGTGGAATGTAAATGCCTGGCATCCTCACCTGGGGCGTCACTCCCAGGAAGAGACCCACACCCCCCAAAACAGATCCCATGGAACCCAGCTCCAGGGAGGCACGGAAACAGGGCAGGAGAGACCCTTCCCCAAGGAGGAAGCCCCTGAAGACACGAGGACCTCAGCCTTGCCTTTCAGGCAACCAGAGAGGAAGAGAGGACAGGGAGGAAGGCAGAGTCCCTGTGAAGTCCACTTGGCACCTCCCTGATCTCTGCTGCTTGCCTGCCTGAGCACGGCTGCTCCCTCCTGTGTCTCCGGTCTCCTTTTCCAGATGTCCTCATCATTGAGGTCCATGTCCAGACTCCCCTCCCTCTGGGTCCCATCTACCCCCTTCCTGTGCCTGTGGTCAGCTCTGGGTGTCCACTCTGCATTCTTTTTCTCTTCTCTTCTCTCCTTTCTGACTGTCCATATGTCCGACTCTCACCGGCATCTCCATCCTTCCTCTCTCCCAGTCCCCTTCCCAGTGTGCCTCCCTTTCCGTCCTTCTGTCTTTCTTTCGTGTCCATCTGTCTCCAACTCTCCTCCTTTGGGTGGTCCATTCCCCACGTCCCCCGCCCCTTTGATCTGTCTTATTCCCTCCCACATCCCCTTGCCTCCTTCTCCCTTCCTTGGCTTCTCTCCTTTCCCCTGGGACCTTAGACTCTCTTCGACCCTTCCGCGGCTGTCTTTCTCTGGGCTTCTTCTGGTGTCCTTTTGTCTGTTCTCTCTAAGTCCCTTTTACTGTCCGTCTGTCCCTCCATCACCTCCCTCTTTCTGTCCATTCTTTCTCCCTCACTCACCTCCTCCCCTCTGCTCTCCGGCCTTCCTTCGGCCGGCTCCCCTCTTCCCTGGGGAGCCCCTTCTCGGCTCGGCTCCGGGGTCCCCGCCCGCGGGGTGCCCCTCGTCCAGCCACCGCGCTTTCTTTCTTCCTCCCGCCCTCACGCTTCCCCTCCCCGGGCCTCATCCCACCCCACCCCTGCTGCGGCCCCCTCTGGGCTCCGGGAGCCCCGGACCAGCCCGGCTGCGGGGAGGGGGCGCCCCGGGTCGGCCGCAGAAGTTACTTTGCAAAGAGGCAAAGCGGGCGCGGGGCGGCGTGGGCTGTGGCCTCGGACGGCGCGGGTGGGGGCCCGCTGGGACGGCGCCGCCGCCCCCGGCGCCCACCGACCCCCAGCCCGGCGCTTACCTGGGAGCCCGCTGCCCCCCGCCAGCCGCCCGCGCGTGCCCAGGGCGAGCAGCATGCACAAGTGCCAGCGCACGGCCGCCGCGCCCATGATCGCTGCGGGCCGGGCCGGGCCGGGCGTGCGGGCGTGCCGGGCGCGGGACCCACCGACCGGCCGCTCAGCGAGCGCTCCTCGCTGCTCGCTGTTCGGCCACCGCTCGGGCTCCCGAGCCACCGAGCCGGCGCGGCTGACGAGCTGACAGCCGTGCGCTCATTGGCCCGCGGCTCCAGGAGGCGGGGCGTCTCGCGCCGACCGCCAATGGGCCTCGGGCGCCGGCCCCCGGGGGAGTGGCGGGCGGGGGCGTCCGGAGCCGCCCCTCCCCTCGGGGCGGGTGGCAGGTGGCGGGTGGGGGCCCCGAGCCCGCTAGCGCGGCTGCGGGTGCGGGGTCTCCGCCCAGCCTTGCCCGGAGGCTGCTGGCTGCTCGGCCCCTACTCCCAGCCCCCGTCGTCCAGGGTGGCCGCCCCTCTGCGGGCAGCACCCTCCTCCCCCAGCTCTCGCACGGCGGAGCGAGAGGAGGGGGCTTTCGAACCAGCTCTCGGAGGTCGCGAAGGACCCCGTGGCATTCATTAGCAGTGAAGGAAATGCCTTGTCCGCGGGGCCATTCCGCGACGTTTATTGAGCACCTACTGGGTGCCAAGCGCGGCCCAGGCAGCAGCGAACAAGCTGGACTTGAAAACTCGCGGAGATGGTTTCAAAATTTACGTTCAAAGCAAATGAACTTTCCACCACTCTCCAAAGGGCAATGGTCTGTGAGTATGCTTGTCATGGGGCAACCGCAGGACGCGCTTCTGTAGTAGGACGTCCGCGACAGCGCGGTGGCTGACAGACATACCGCTTGCAGTCAGCCCGGAGGGCTCCGCCACCGTGCAGGGCTGCCCTGGCCAGCGAGGCTTGCTGTCCACCAGTGCGAGGTCAGGGCCTCCCGGTGACAGGCCCGGCAGGGCGGTGGCCAGGGCGCCGGTGGCCAAGGCGGGAGGAGCATCAGAACTTCTTGGGCCTGCCCTGGGGTCTCCACCTGACGCCCTCGGCCTTGGAGCCTGGCGCGGACCGCCCGCGAGGCGCTGTTGGAAATAAATGGCCCCTCTCAGCTCCAGGCAGGACGCTTCAAGGGAAGCAAGTTCAGCAAACCCCAAGGCCCATCTCCTTGACAACCACCAATAAGAGCTCCTTTTTTCTTCTCCTGCTCTCGGCTCGACTCAAAGACAAGACTTCTCTTTTTGTCCTCTCGCCTGCACCAGTTTGCACCCGATGTTGCCCCCCACACGAGCTCCCCTCCCTGCCGGTGGCACACCCTCCAGCTCGCACTCACGCCCTCCTGTACTGCAGGCATCTTCTCGGCCCTGGAAGCCACAGTTTGTGTCCTGCCGGCTCTGGCTCCCATCTGGTTCACACCAGCTTATGGCACTAGCCTGGTGGCTGAGGCTAGTCATATCGCACGTGGGGGACCAGAAAGGACCAGAGAGGCAGGAAGCACTGCTCTGCTCTCCACCAAGCCCCAGTCCCACCCCATCACTTCACGCGTTGCCTTTGGCGTGGTCACCCCTGGCTGGTGGTTTGATACCAGAGACCTGCTCTCAGGGTTTATTTTGTATGGCCTTTGGGTTTCTCCCCCAGAACCACATATTGTCTTGTGCATGGGACAATGAGTGTGTTTGGGGGGCCTTTCAGGGACCCCTGCCTAAATAATGTTCTTTAGTATGCGTGTTCATCAGAGGTCTCACTCTTGACCACGTGTCTCCAAGCTTGATAGCAACAAGGAAACCTTTCAGGCTTTGTCTCCCTAAATCAAGGCAGAGATGGAGACAGGTGATGGCTTGTTTGACTGTGACCCCTCAGCCCAGGGGCGCCTCTCACTCATGCAAAGTCCTTGTCCCCAGCCTGCCCCCAAGTGTGCCCACCAAGTGTGCTGGTGAGCTAGCATCCTCAGGTGTGTATATGGAGAACAAGTGGTTCCTTCTAGAAGATGTGGTCCACATGCAGAGCCAGGAGACAGGTCAGAGGGAAGTGAAGACACACCTGTGGGTCCCTCAGGCATGCTCTCTAGGAAGTGGCTTATGGGACAGAGAGGAGGTCTCTTTAACCCAGGAGGCTGTCAGAGAGGCCTCCTAGGCCTGGTGGCCTGGAGCTGGGCACCAGACTGGAGGAGGGGGTTTCCTGATGGACAGGGAAGAGTAGATGGAGAGAAGGTGAAGACAGAGCAAGTGAGTGAATGAGTGAATGTTCTGGAAGCACCTTGAAAGCTGCAGAGCCCTGCAGAGCATGGGATGGTGCCCTGATGCAGGGTTGCCTGCAGAGGCTGGCGAGTCTGTCTCAGGGTGGGACGGGTGGGTGGGGTGAGAACGGGAATGCCAGACCTCCAGCTTGGGACACTGCTGCCTCTGGAGCCTGGGAGCCTGGAGACAGAGCCGGGGAGTGGAGGCCAGGGATGGGGCTCACTGACTCAGGAGGGGACGCAGTGGCTGCAGTCTCCTTCCAGAAGAACTGGGAGCTCTTTGCAACCAGGAGCTCTTTGCACACAAAGAGCCCCTCCTCCACAGTCTTGGCCTTGGTAAATCTCTGACAAAGAGCCCTGCAGAGGTCCTGCCCTTCACACCCAGCCTGAATGTCCCTCTGCCACGGGTCCCTTTTGTTCCCTCTTCACAAGGCTCAGTCTACGGGCATCCCAATCCCTGCCCCCAAGCTGGGTGTAGGTCGTCTCCTCGGGGCTCCCAGAGACCCCTGCACTTCACCATCAGAGCCCAGCTCACCCTGGGTTTCGCATCTATCTCTCCCAGACTCGGGGCTCACGGCTGGTCTCTATGGGGCCACAGCCGGCAGCAGGCGAGTGAATGGAAAGGAGCAAACAGGGCGGACCTCGGGTAACTGGGACTTCTTATTGCTCTGGGGGAAAGATGCTTTGGATATTTGACAAGCCCTTGAAGAGTGAGTCCAGCTGCCACTCTCTGTTGGCCACTGCTCCTCTCTGCGCCCCATGGGGAAGCTGAGTCGGGCAGCAGGACTGCAGGCCTTGGGTGCCCAGAGTGTGTGACCTGGGGCCCTTTGGCTCCCCCTGGCGACACCTTGCACGGATCTGAGGAGGAGAGGAGGGAAGAGATCAGCCTGTCACCTCCTCCTTCCTTCCAGGAACCCCCTCTGCAACCCTGACCCCAGCAGCTTATCCCAGACCTCAGCAGTGGGGAAGCCATGGACGCTGCATTCCACAGGTGAGCTCAGATCACGCCTCCTCTGCCTGCCTCGGCTCAGCACTTACCCCCTCTGTGGGCCTCAGGGGCTGCACAACCGGCCTTGAGAGTTATCTGGAAGATTAATCACAGGCAGGCATGGGACCTCTCTGAACCTCAGTTTCCTCATCAGACTGCTGCTAGTGGCCTGTGGAGAGGATTAAATGATACTCAGCCTGGAGCTGGGAACCGCGGCTGGCACACGGAGGTCCTTGGCACTCTGGGATCCTCATGAGAAGACTTGCTGTGAGGACAGATGATAGTAAGATCCAGCTGGTTAAGAATGCCTTACTTAAAAAAATATTTTCCCCTGGAAGAATCCTCTTGGTCAGTGAGAGTAATGAAAGTGCTTTGAGAACACGAAGTTCCCTGCGAGTGCAGAACGCCGTCACATGGCTGTTGAACCTCAGCCTCAAAGAGTTTGAACTTTCATCCTCTTTTTTTTTTTTTTATGAAAAATGGAATTGCATAATACCCCTTGGAGGCTGACACTTCTTTAGAGCTTTGATGGTGTTCATGTTTTGCAACCCCTAGGTGACCCTAGGCCACACACTGTCCCTTTCCTAGGCTTGGCCTGTCAAATGGGAGTCTCAGTTCCCATGAGCTCACTCACGATCCAGACCCTGAATTCACCCCCTTGAGTTGGGACACCACGTCTCCTGACCTGTCACCCTGACCTCCCCTTGAGGTGTAATCCCAGGTGTTAAGTGTCCCTGTGTGCCTGGCCCTGGGCTGGGATGTCTTGTGCACTCTGTCATTTGCTCCTGTGAGGTGGAAGCCAGCACCATCCCCACCTGACACTGGAGAGAACAGAGACTCAGGTCACCTGCCCAGGATCACACAGCTAGCAAATGGCAGAGGCGGGATTTGCTCCCAGACCTGTGGACAGATCACACTCCACGGGCTGAGAGGCATGGCCACAGTGGGCACTCCTCTCTGCAAGCCGCTGCTCTTTTTGCCTCCATATTGAGAAAAGTGGTTTCTGGGTAGAGGCCAAATTGCATCAGGCGCCTGGCCACTCCGGGCTTTCTCCAGCTTTGTGGCCTTTCTCTGCCTGATGTTCCAAGCACTGTGGGAACTGCTGGACCCGCCCACCCTGCCACACCAAGGAGGCACGTGAGACAGGGCGACACCAAGAGGCTCCAAGCGGAGCTGGTGGAGCGGTGGCTCCTGTGTGACCTCCAGTCCCCAGGCGTGTGCACACCTACCCCAGGGCCTCCAGATTGCACTTGTGGGACCGACTCATGGCCCATGGGCAGGGAAATCTGCACATGAGTCCTGTGGACAGCATGGCCGCACTGCTCATTTGACAGAAGGGGAAACCGAGGCTCCCTGGACGCCTCCACCTGGTGCCTCCATGAGTCCCGCCAACTCCACCACTTGGGCCCTCAGCCCCTCACGCCCAAGACTGGGTGCTCCACCTCTGCCCTCTGGGTTGGATCCCTGGTGTCAAAAAAAGAAAAGAAACCACCCAGGTCCCTGTTTTATCCCCACTTCACCCAGCCCTGGGTCATTGATCTGCTTTCTTTCTCTATGAATTTGGAACTTCAATAAGTGGAATGATGCAGTTGGTCCTTCTGTGTCTGAGTGATCTCACTTGGCATATTTCAAAGGGACATCCGTGTAGCACGTAACAGAATTTTACTCTCTTTAAGGGCCAAGTAGTATCCACTGCATGGCTGTTAGTCATCAGTGATTTGGTGGCTGCTGCCTTTGGGTCATGATGCATGAGGCTGCTGTGGATGCTGGATGCAGACAGGGGTTGGGGTCTCTGCCTTCAGTGCTTCTGGGTATAGGTCTGGAAGTAGATCACGTGATGACCCTGCCTGACTTCTGTGGGAAGACACTGCTCTGTTGTCCCAGTGGCTACAGGGTTCCACGAGTGTAACCAACACACACCCATGCAATTTCCACTCCGATCAAGATAGAGAACACTTCTGTACTCCCCGAATTTTCACTTGCCCTTTACACCCCTCCCCGACGCCACCCAGCAATTACCCATCTGCCATGTTGACTCTGGATTAATTTTCCCGTTCTGAGAACTTCATGAGTGGACTCAGGCACAATGGCCCTCTTCTGTCAGCATACTTTCTGAGTTTCATTCAATGTATGCATTCTTGCCACCGATCTTCTCTCATTTCATTCAGAATCATAAGGAGGAAATATTTTAAAATGTGATTTAAAAAAAAAAATTAACCCTGCAGCATTGCAAAGACGCACAGCGATTTACTTAACTAGTCTAGACAGATTCTAATATCTTCATTTTTTAAATTTTTTCAGTACTGGGGATGGAACCCAGGGCCTCACACAGCCTAGGCAAGTGCTCTACCACTGAGCTACAACCCCAGCATTTATTTTACTTTTTATTTTGAGACAGGGTCTCACTCAGTTGCTCAGGCTGATCTTGAACTTGGGATCCTCCTGCCTCAGACTCCTAAGTAACTGGAATTACAGTTGTGCCCAGCCAACTAATTTTGTGCTGTGTATAGATCTCTGATTATTTCCTTAAAATGAATCTGTAGAGTTGGGACCGCTGTGTGGAAGTGAATCAGGTTTTTTTTCTCATATTTATTGTCAAATTACTTATCAGGAAAATGTTCCCAAATCCTGTCAATTTTACCCTCTACACATCTCTTGGATCCGTGGTGACCTCTCCGTGGTTTCGTCTGCCCTTTGGGGCCACTCCCTGCATTCTTCCCAGGACCCTGTGTGCCGATGTGCCCACCTGGGCTGCAGGCAAGTTCTAAACCCAAGACTGACCTGTCCTTCATGGAGGCAGCACATCAGGAGGGCTGGGGAGGCCTTCTAGGCTGCAGACCAGGCAGGAGCCTTGATACCAGGCACAAGAGGGGACCCCACGAACCTGGGGTCACTAGTCCCCTCCCTCCCTTTTCCCACTGGTGTCCAGGCAGGGGTCTAGCAGAAGGGCACTGAAAGTAGGTACGGCAGGGGAGACATTTGCTTGGACTCTCTTCAGACATTTTCTTCCTAGGCTAAGTAGTGCATGCTACAATTAGTGGCATACAAATAGGAAACTATGATGCTGGCCAGTGACGTTGCAGGATGGCCCACCAGGCCCCAGAAAGAAGTGAGGGAGCCGGGCGTGGTGCTGCAGGCCTGTAATCCCAGCACTTGGGAGGCTGAGTCAGGAGGATCACGAGTTCAAAGCCAGCCTCAGCAACTTAGCAAGGCCCTAAGCAACTCAGTGAGACCCTGTCTCTAAATAAAATACAAAATAGGGCTGGGGATATGGCTCAGTGGTCAAGTGTCCCTGAGTTCAATCCCTGGTTCCAAAAAAAAAAAAAACAACAACAAAAAAAGTGAGGGCTGCTTGGTCCAGGCACCAGAGCTTCCCATTCTCGGGGGCTCACCCTGTTATGAAGGGAAGATGCCAGCCCTCCTCCAGTCCCCAGCCTAGTCTAGCTCAACTCCAGCCCAAAGGAGGAGGGTGGGAGTGTCACCTTGATGGAAGTTGCTCAAGGACTGCCCAGGCCAGGCCATGGACACACAGCGCCCAACACAACGACCCCTTATGGCTTCTCACCCTGATGGCGTATCTCCAAGGACTGCTGGGGTCTGGAGACTGGCCAGGGAGAGCCTGGCCCCAAGGCCAGCTGTGCCTGTGATAACCAGACTCATGATGGTGATAGAGCCAGGCTGGTCACGGCGACGGTGACAATGGGCATTTGTGCAAGACCTTGCTTTCGCCAGACTCAGTCACCCCCATCCTCTCTTTGATCTTCATAGTCAAAGGCCGAAAGGCCAAGGTTGGGAATCTCATATCCTCTATTTTGCAGACGGAGAAATTGGGCTCAAGAAAGACTCAGTGCCCCCACCTCAGGCCATGCCGGTCCCATCTCAGCACTTCAGAGAAGGAAAATGAGCTCTTCAGTTGTGAGCGAGCCAGAGACATGGAGGAGGATTCATTTCTTCTAGAAAGAATGTGAGTAAGAAGCGATTCCAAGCCAGCTCAGTGGTGCCTGCCTGGGATCCCAGCGGCAGGAGGACCACAAGTTCAAAGCCAGCCTCAGTGAGATGCTAAGCAACTCAGCCAGACCCTGTCTATAAATTACACACAGAAAAGGACTGGGCATGTGGCTCCGTGGTTAAGTGCCCCTGGGTTCAATTCCTGGTACAGAAAACCCAACCAACCAAAAACAACAACAAAACCCCCAAACAAACAAACAAAAACAAGAAACAATTCTGTGACAGCCCAGGACGTGGGAAGAGACCTCATCCCTGCCCAGGACAAGCCCCAAGGCCAGCTGTAGGAGGGAGACACTGTGACTGCAGAGGGCGGCCGACACCCCAGCCACAGAGCCTGCTCCCCAGTTTGCTCTTGTTCCTCCGGGCTGTGCTCGAAGTCTCCACGGCCCATCACACCATCAACGTGGACCCGAGTGGACACGGCCAAGGCAGTGGTGTGTCCTCGGGAAGCTCCTTGGCTTCTCCGAGCATTGGCGTCCTCGTATTTAAAATGAGAATACGCCTGTAATCCAAGCAACTTGGGAGGCTGAGTCAGGAGGATCGCGAGTTCAAAGCCAGCCTCAGCAACTTAGCGAGGCCCTAAGCAACTCAGTGAGACCCTGTCTCTAAATAAAATACAAAATAGGGCTGGGGATGTGGCTCAGTGGCCGAGTGTCCCTGAGTTCAATCCCTGGTTCCCATAAATAAATAAATAAATAAATAAATAAATAAATAAAATGAGAATAAGAGGGGCCTCGGTGAGGGAGAGAGAGGCGGCACCTGTGAAGGTCCTGCCTGGCGGCTGGCGTGCAGACGGCGCTCAATAAACACGCACACCGAGTTTAGACAGGCTGGGATAAGAGCCAAGACACACACGGAACAGAGAGAATACGGAGGGCCAACCTGGGAGGGCCAAGGCCCAGGACCAGGAGGCCATTGGTTGTGGCCCTGTGAGGCGGGGCAGCGGGGGGTGCGTCTGGGGAGGACACACCTGGACAAAGGAAAGCCTAAAACTCAGGCCTCAGACACTAGGGACTCAGGAACGGGGACCATGCTCTCCAGGGCCAGGCGACTCCAGTGCGTCTCTGGCCTGAGTCAACTTGGGCTCCAGTGAGGTAAGGTGGGCACCCCGTGCCAGGGCGGCTTGGGTGCCTGGCCCGACAGGAGTTCCAGGGGAGGCTGGAGGGGCATGGAGGCCTCTCTGGAGGCAAAGAGGGTGTCTGCTCGGGGGAGAGGGAAGAGAGGAAGCCTCTGCTGAGAAGGTCTGGCCGTGTCTGGGAGGGCTTCCGAGAGGGGCTGGCGCTGGGCCCTGAAGGGCATGGGGACGTTATTACTGAAGGCAGGGGCAGAGGTGCAGGAGCACTGGGCCCTGCCACCATGGCCTGCCCAGGAAGCCCTGCTGAAGGACGCTGCATCATTTGAACTGAAACAGTGCATTTGGGGCGGGCTTTCCCCGCCACACCCATGGCTGGCCTTTCACTCCCTCCTTGGGTTTCTGGTCCTGGGTAGTTGAATCCACAGAACTCAGTGGGAACAACGATCGTCAGTGTGTGTGTTGTTCTGTCAGAGCCACATTCGTCCAGTCATTCAACAAACAGTTAACTGAGCACCTGCTACAGGCCAGCCTCATTCTGCTGTAGCCTCTGCCCTCCAGGAACTCAGGGTCTAGTGGGGGATAGAAATGAGGATGTGGTGGCGTCTCAGAGAGAAGGAGTCTGGATTCGAGGCACTTTGTGGTCAAGGGGAGAAGTGAACTCCGCAGGCTGGTGGGGTGGGAGGAGCGTGTGTGAGGGAGGGCGGAGGTGCACAGAGCCGAGAGGGACTCTGTAGGATGGACCTCAGCAGGTGACATGGGGTTTCCAGCACATTCTCAGTGGAGGAGAAGGCACCATGCATGCTGGGAAGCAGAGGGACATGCAGGCGCTCTGGGGCAGCAGGGGTGGAGCGGGGACCCGTGGGTGGAGCAGGAGGGCTCCGCTTCATCCTGGCAGTGGGGGGACTGGGGGGGGCTCAGCGAGGGAACACGTGGCAGGTTTGTGTTCTAGAAAGATCCCTCTGGCCTGGGTGTGGATGCTGCAGGCCGCATCTGCTGACAACTCGGAGGTGGGGTGCACCAGGAGGGTCACCCCAGTGGATCTGACCCTGATTTTCAGACCAGCAGGAGGAAGCGTGTGGGTGCTGCTCTGAAAGCGGCCTGCAGAGGAGACTTGGGATGGGGTCAGGCAAATGCCTCTGCCTGTTCTCTGCTGACCAGTGCACCCCCGTTGGTGTGAGCACAGCCCCCCTTTATTTTAACCATGTGTTGATTTTAGGGGAGGAACAGTCTAGACCCGTTTTGACCCCCGTTGTTTGAGAAAACTCCTTTAAGGTAAAACCCCGTGGCCTCACCACAGTGGGCCTCCAACTTCTAAATTCTAAGCCTTTTCTCGTCTTTTGGCAACAGGGGACTGAGTCCCGCGGCTCCCTGTTTGGAGCCTGAGGTGGCCTGGGCGGTGAGTTCTTCAGAGGGTCATTCCCCAACACCCCTGCCACAAAGGTGACCCCCAGCTTACAGGGGGAGAAGCTGAGGTTCCGAAAGTTTCCGTGACTCGCCTGAGATGCTCAGGGTGAAGCTAGAAGCTTCGGTGGCCAGAAGCTGACAGTTTTCTCCAAGGAGGTGGAGGGTTCGGTGGTGCAGGGGAGGAAGCGGAGTGGGGAGAAGGGGCTCAGACCACTCCCAAGCTTCAGGGCGGCCACGGTGACCAACTCCTGAGGGACTGAAATAAAGGACCTGAGCTGGCGATTTCCAGGGAGGAATTATTAAAAGGCAGAGTCGTGTTGCGGGAAAGCAAGTTTAGCTGCTTTCCCACCGAGGGGTCAACGAAGTCACACTGATGAGGAGCAGCCCCATCCAGGGCTGGGGGGCTGTGGCAGGTGGCCTGTCTTGGGCACTGGGGGGGCGTCATTGGAGCATGGGGGCCCCCTCCTGGGCTGGGGGTAGCTCCCCACAGAGCTGTGCAGGCCGGGTCCCCTCCCCACGCCACAAAGCAATAAGTACAGGGAAAGACCCCTTCCTCCCCTCCCAGGTGGGAAGAGGGCACACAAAGGAGCCTTCTGGGGGTGCAGGGAGGGGAATGGGGGCTCAGCCGCCTTCTGATCCGGGCGGGGCACCCTGCTATCTGCAGGTGTCAAATGTACTAAGATACAATGCTTCTGCCTCTGGGTCACCTGCAGTCCTCGCTCGAGTCTCTGTGAGATGCTCGCCCTTGGACGGGGCTGTCTGTTCAGGATGTTCGGGACACCGTTGCTGGTGACAAGAAAAACTGAAAAACAGCCTGAGTGTCTTCTGGGAGGTGCTAGGTTAAGGCACGAACACAACGGGGTACAAATATGTAGCGGTGACAGAGCGCCCGAAGGGTTCCTGCCGTGCTGGGGCAGAAGCAAGCTTTAAAACCGCCTGGGATTCCAGTTCTGCAGATCTCGAAGATGGCGACCAGCTAGGAACCCCTTTCTGCTTGCTTGTGTGCATTTATTTAGTCTCCAAGGGCAGCACGTGTCCCAATCCCAACATTAACAGTTTCCTCCTGGAATGGGATTTAGAGATCCCTAGTGGAGTACCCTAGTAGGTCATGGAATTGTTTTGCAATCAACATTCAAACTGCTTTTGTCATTAAAACACGTTTTAAAACCCACAAAAATAAAATTGATTTGCAGAGCACATAGTAGGTGCTCACTGAGCATTGGCTGCTTGCAGGGCCTCCTCCCTCCATGGCAGGGTCCAGGGTGGGAAGGATGTTAAGGACGATTAAAGCCGGCATCAGCTTTCCCTGGGGGTCGGCTCAGAGGCCAGAACTCTGTTTGGTTGGCCAGAATTTTTATTTGTGGGGAGATTAAGAAAAAAAATTACAGAATCTGAAGCAATGCAGCCCTACCCTCTGTCCAGCCCCCGCGCCTGCAGTCAGATCGTGGCTGGGCTGGCATGGCCCACAAAACAAACCACTGGACCCTGTGACAGGAACAGACTTTCTGCACGGCCCCTCCTCCCCAAAGCTGTCCCTGGCCTGGGCAGACTCCCCCTCCCCCTGGCCGCCTCCCCCCTCTGCCCCTACCCCACCACCTCCTCCCTCTCCCACCTCCACCCCGCCAAAGACTTTTTGAAGTTGATCAATGAAACACGTTTTCTTTAAGGGCCCTGTTCCTGAGCGGGGGCCTGCGAGCCTTCATTAGGCCACAGAATGAAAGAATGGGCTGATTCAAGGGGCCGCCCGAGAAAACAAGAAAGGAGGAAAAATTAGAGTCGGGTCTGCTCACAGAAAAAAAAAGAGGGGAGGGGGTGGGGTGGCAATGTGGATTTGCTAAATAAAGCTCCTGACTGCATTCAGAGCCCGCAAGGGAAGGGTCTCCGCAATCCTCTTAGGCCTGACATGTCCCAGGGAGCCCCTGGCCAGCGCTCACCCGGAGCCAGCCGGGATGGAAGGGCAATGGGTGTTTAAAGAGCTCCTTAGGTTTCCAGCTGTTTTACCAGGGATTTGCCCAACTTAATAGCTCTTTAAGGCTTTACACAGGAAAATAGCTCTTCTCACGACTCAAAGAAGCGGCCCTGGTCAGCTCAGACAGCGCCCATTGTCCCAGGCTTAAGCCGGGCTCCCAGCGAGCCACCCTCCCCCTCTGGCGGCCCAGACTTTGTCCGGCTCCGCGAGACGCTTTATTTATCCTTTTAACATTCTGGTTTTCTGGGCCTGTGTCCAGAGACTTCTTCATAAGTACTTATTTGGGGGGGCTGTCTCTATCTGCTGCCTCTGGGCACGCCCCAGCACGTTAGTGACAGATAAGGAGGTTGACGGGTAGTGACCCTGTTTATGAAGGGCCTACTATGTGCGGGGCCTTGGATTCTGCATTCTTCTTGACTCTCCCGCTTCTTTCTTACCCAGGGCTGTGATGAGGCGGGCACTGCTATCACGGCCGTTTGACAGATGGGGAAACCGAGGCACAGAGAAAGGGACTCCTTGACCAAGTTCAGCAGGATCCTGGCTTTTCTGACTTCCAGAGGCTGAGCTCTGGGCCACCCCCCTGCCGTCAGGTGACACAGAAGCTCAGGCAGTTGAAACAGGACAGAGAGGTAACTTCCGGGGCACGGGTTCTCCCTTTCTGGTCTGTGGGTGAAGACAGAGGGGCTCCTGGGTCCAGTGTCCAGGGAGGTTGTAGGGGCAGGGAGCCGGCGTCACCCCGGAATTCTCCCTCTGTCACCAGTTAACTCCCGTACACTCAGAAGGAACGCAAATTTTTCTGATGACGAAAGTCATGAAGATCAACTGCAGAGAACATCAGGATAAACAGGTGAGGAGACAGCGCTGCCTGGCTTGGGTTCCGTCACCTGGCTGTCACCGCCATTGCCTTGGGTGCTCCAGGCAGGGGCCTTTGGGGCCTTATTCCTTCCCGTCTCCTCTACACACACACACACACACACACACACACACACACGTGTCTGACCTGCGTGTGATGTGCTAGGCACGATCTGAATAAATGTGCTTTTATTCCCTTAGAGTCTCTAAGATTCACCAGGCTGGGAGCTTCGATGGGCTTCCAGGTGTCTCCTTTCCGATCCTGAGGCCCTGGACTCCTGTCGCCCGTTACAGATTTTGTTGGAGGGTGCACACTTGTGGTGAAGGAAGTCCTCAGAGGCGGATGGGGGGACTCGGCAGGAAAGCCCCCAGGGACCCTGCGCTCTCCAAGCCTGTATCATAGACCATGGAGTGTGGGCTGGCACTGGACCTGAGCCTCAAGGTCAGAACCGCACGGACCTGAGCCTTACTCCAGAGGACGAGGGGAGCTGCTGCTGATGTCTGAGCAAGACCAACGTTTGTACCCAGATCAATGCTAAACGGCTCGTGGAGACCTCAGGAAAGGCAGCAGGCCCCCTCCTGCAGAGAAGAAACCAGGTTCCTGGCCTCCCGTGGCCTCAGGCGGGGAAGAGCCCTGTCTGCCGGGCTGGGGCCTGCTGCAGGAAGGAAGAATGGTCTGGGCATGGCTCCACCTGGCCCACCACCCTGGACACATGGAGTGAGACCCACTCGCACTTCTTTGCCGTTTGGCGGAGAGTCAACTTACTTCATCCCCTTGCTCGGCAGATGGTCAGCGAGACCCGAAGTGGGCAGGGGTGTGCTGGGGCCTCGCGGCAGAGGCAAGCTAAGGGCTCCCTGCATTGGCACCACGGTTCACAGTGCCCCACCACTCCGTCCCCAGGCTCACCCCTGCCGTCCTTCAAAACATTAACGATTAAAACAATTTTAATGTTGTGATTGTTGGTGCCTGCAGAGGTGTGGGCCCCATGCTCTCACACACCCCGTGTGACCTCACAGGAAGACAGTCTGGCAATATCCATCCGAGTGTTTATAGCCAGGGACCACTCTCAGAGCAATCCCATTATCAAGGATTTTTCCTACAAATCTATTGACATATGAACACAAAATGTATTACGAGGATATTCTTTGCAGTATTTCATATGAAAACCAGGGGGAGAAAACCCTAAATGTCTATAAACAGGGACAAGTTAAATAGCTTTTGCTATATCCACACATGGAATATTATACAGTCATTCAAAAGCATGGGGAGCACTGTTTTCCCATTGTTAGTTGACTGGAGAAAGCATTGTTAATTCATGTTGAATGATCTTGGGTAGGAAAGTCTGTTACTCTTCTCTGCATTAGTCATGTATTTTAAGAAAACAGAAAGGACTTGATCCTCATCTTTTTCTAACTATTCTTTGGATTTCTCACCATTTATTTCTCTAAATGAATCTTTACTATGGTCTCTGCACTCTGTATCCTGCTTAGAAAGATCTTTCCTTTCCAAAATCATGAATAAGGTCACCTGTCTTTTCTCTTGGAGTTTTTATGGTTCCATATTTTGATTTAAATTTTGGGTCCATCTGGACTTTGCTGTGGCGTCAGGTGTGAGGCAGGGATTCAGGTTCATTTTCCCAGAGGGCTGACTTCGGATTTCTCTAGGCCTGCTTTGCCTCCTCTCCCTCCTCTTCCTTACAAGCCGAGTTCCATGCGGTCCCCAGCCACTTCTGTGCTCTGGTCTGGACTGGGCGGCGTATTTCCTTTCCAGCACCATGCAACTTTAAAAACAACTGCGCTTTCCAGCGCGTTCTCGCGTCTGGTGAAGCCGGCACTCCTCCATCGCTTTTGTTTTTCCTTCCATTTCCCCGGCCGGTCTCACAGTTTTATTTTTCCAGATGACATTTAGTATCATTTGTCAAATTCCCAAAACATCAAAGAAAATAAAAACCTTGCAGGCTTGAGGCTCTTCTTGCGGGTGGGTGCAGTGTTTTCCCAGGTTATTGAGGTGACCCTGCGCCCTTCACTAGGTGTTCAGTCTCTCCCCAGTTAGTTCTGCCTGTGGTGCGGAAGGTCTTCCTTATGATTTGATTTTAGATCATCAAATGCAGTCTTCTTGCCTTAAAAACATCCTCAGTGATTCTAAAGCTTGAGCACGTCCCGTTCTTCTGGGGATTCGCTCAATATTCCCTCCCGTGTCTGACCCGTTGTCTGGGGATGGATGTGAGGAGCATCCGCACTGGCTCCTCTGCCGACCTTCCCGGCCCTGTGTCCCCAGCAGACAACCCTGTCACCTTCCAGGTCTTCCCCCCAGCTCAGGTCCTGTTCCCCTTTCCTCTCATGCTGCTCTGTGGTGGCCTCAGGGACTCAGCCTCCTGTTTTAGCACCCGAGAGTCCTGTTGCTCATGTTTCTCAGATATTCTTTGGATTTCTCACCCTTTTATTTCCTAAAATAGGCATGATTCATTTGGCCCTCCCAGAGCCCAGGAAGAAGGCGAGAAGGATGCGTCCCGCTAGCTGGGTGTCTGTTTGGGCTGTTCAAAGGGCGAGGGACACCCTGGTGACAGGCTGTTGTCTAGCTGTGGGGGAGAGTGTGCTTCTGAGGACCCCAAGTCCCATGGAGAAGCCACGTCTCCATCACCTCAAGGCTGGTGGCTGAGTTTGACGTGAAGAGGAAACAGGTGGGGTTGGGGGGTTGTGTATACAGTGGTGCCCAATACTCAGCCTTGCCGTGTACTCTGGGCACCATCTCCTTTAACTCCTCAGCAAAAGCCACCACCTGCCACTGTGAGCTGGGGAGGGGGGGTCAGAGGCGGGGCAGGGAGACCCTTCTGGGCTGCAGTGGGCACAGGTGTGAGGGTCCCTGCCTCCCTGCAGTGACCCCTCCACACACGTGGATTCTACTCATCCCAGTGGCCTCAGGTGCTGAGGGGGGTCCCTTGAGAGCCCAGAGTTCAGTGCCCAAGTCGTTAGCGTGCGTGGTGACAGGTGGACAGTCCCAGCTGCTCTCGGGATCAGGGTCTGGGAGGAGGGGCCATCCGAGCAGCCTGGGAGGGTCCCGCATTTGCTGTGGACTCAATGGTCAGTAGCCCCCCAGGAGGAGGGCTATGCAGATGTGGTCCTAGCAGGTGACCCCCTGCTCGGATCCTCAGCCCAATCCAGGGTCATAACTCGATGCTGGGGCCGGCAGGGCGGCGGGGGGGGGTGCCCCATGACGCTGGAGGGCCAGAGGGGGCCTTCCAGGTCACAGCCTCAAGGAGGAATGGAGAGCAGCGCGCCTCCCCCGCCTCCCTGGCCCTCCACTCCCCGCAACAGACTCCAGCCTGGCTTGCAGGCTCTGCCCAGGAGCAGGGAGGTTGTTTATTTCTTTTCTTTATTTTTAGCTTTTATCGCTCAAGTTTATATAGGCAAATAGTTCTACAAAGTTTGTTAGGAAAAAAAAAGTTCCCTGTAACTCTCCCCAGAGGCGACTCGCCGCCTCCGTCAGCTGATCATGGTGGTGTCCGCCTCTGCACCAAGGCTGCGGGGATCTCGGCAGTTGTCAGCCCTGCTCGTTCTGATAGGCGATGTCGCTGGCTCCTCGCTGTCCCCACCGCAGGCCTTCGAACAGTGAAGGAAAGGCTGCAGCCAGCCTCCCCGACTTTCCCTGCAGTGTCCCCAGATCCCAGCCAGGCGCGTCCTGTTTCTCCTTTGCTCTGCTTTCTAAACAATCATTACTAATTCAGACTTGAACTTTCCTGCAGGAGTTCCGGGCTCTCCGGGCCTTCTCTGCGCTCACGTGGAGAGTGCAGAAGCCTGGCCTGGCTGTGTCCTGGGGTCTTCTTCCCTGGGATTCCACTCGCCTTTCTCCTGCTTCCTTAGTCCCACGTCTCCCTCTCTTGACTTTCTTACTCTGGTGAAGGGTCTCCTTTGGTGACCTCCCCAGTGGGGTCTCAGGGAGCAATCTGCTCTCATTGTCTATAGCGGTTAAGTTCATGAAGTCCTGGAGACCCTGGCATTAGGCAGCACTGAGCCATTGACCGAGGGGAAATACCAGGTGGGTTCCTAGAATCTGTGGTCCCAACGCTTCCGTCAGCTGGTCAACACGTGACCTTGTGTTGTTTGTTTCTGTGTAAAGTCACCTTAATGTGTAATGGTGACTCCTTATTACTGAATTCATGGCCAAGATCGTGTAACTCATGGCCAAGGTCAGGCAACTCATGGCCAAAGAAAAAGGCACTATAACTCATGATGGAAGGTGCTGAAACTCAAGGTCAATCAGGTAACTCATGGCCAAGGTTGCTGTGACCCATGACTAAGGGTGCTGTTCTTCACGAGCAAGATCAGGTCACTCATGGCCAAGGGCGCTATTACTCGGGGTCAAGATTAGATAATTCATGACTAATGGTGCAATAATTCATGGTAAAGACACTGTAACTCAAGACCAAGGGCACTGTCACTTATGGTGAAGGGAACTGAGCTCATGGCCAAGGGCTTTGTAACTCATGGTCAATTCAGCTAACTCATCACCAAGGGCTCTGTAAGTCAGGGTCAGGGAAACTAACTCATGGCCAAGGGCTCTGTAAGTCATGGTCAAATGTGCTCACTCAGCCAAGGGGGCTATAATTCATGACCAAGGCCAATGAAACTCATGACCAAGGGTGCTGTACTCTGACTGAGGGCAGTGTAATTCATGACCAGGGCCAATAAAACTCATGTCCAAGGGCGCTGTACTAAGACCAAGGGCAGTGTAATTCATGACCAGGGCCAATGAA